>JBBIGC010000041.1:1219662-1231214 GCA_037576955.1 Lepidarchus adonis
CTCTCCAGCACACGATAACCCAAACAAATGATTTATTATGAAAACAAAATGGAGTAGCAGGAGCAGTGGCTAAGTAGCAGCATGGCTAAGCTAATAAGGGACCATTGAATTGTGAGTTATATGCTAATGCTAAGATAGCATTTATCAGCAAGCCTTATAATAGAATTTATTTAGCAACTCTTATGCTATCTGGCTTATCACGTGCCAGTGGCTTTCATTATGTGAGTATAAGAAAGGGATGGCCTTATTCTCTGCTTCCGTTATTTTTCTCAGAAGCATCTGGCCCCAGAGTTAAACGTGTCATCCCCCCTGACAGAGAGACTACTTGGGACATAATCTTTTGACATGCCCTAGGCTTCATGCCTTGCCTCTTACAGTATTTCTGTTTTCTCTCAGCACAGAGCACTGTGCTACCCGTTTCCATTTTCAAGCTGCTCCAATGTGCGCTGCTAACCCATTTTCTCTCGCTGTTACTGTTTGGTCCCCACCCATCACCAGGTGTCCATCGTTGTGCCTGTGTATTGTTACCCCTTTGTCTCAGTTCTTTGTTGTTGGTTATTGTTTGACTAGATGTCAGTGTCAGGTGTTACTGTGTTTTATGTTCATGTTATTAAGTTGTATATCAATAAACTTTAGTGTTGGCTTCTATAATACACTTGCAACTACTTCCACAATCCTACAACACCTCAAAAAAGGAAAGATTTTCAATAGTTTTTCATCAGTTAATGATGCTTATTCTGGCTTGAACAGGCTACAAAACCATCTCTAAAGATTTTAGACTTCAATCCACTGAGCATCTCTGCATTGGCTGCTGCATCTTGTGGGAAGAAATGTAGAAAGCATGGAACAAAGTGCTGTGGGAGATCCAGCACCAGCTGATCCAGAGAGGCTAGTCGCAGCTCAGGAGTACCAGCTTGTCAGCCTGCCACATCCAGAGTTGGACAGTGTTGTTTGTTACCTCCACCCGCGACGGCGAGGGCCTGCTCGCCACTGTCCACGATGGCAAGGGTCTTCTCATCCCGTCTCGGTTCCATCGTTGCCATGTCCTGTTCTGTTTGTGCCTAGTCGTGTCATGTCATAAGTCCTGCCTTGTGATGTCTTGTCACCCCTGAAAGTGTTTTCCTGCCATTCCTGTCTCATCTCATGTCTTGTCACATGTTTACGTCATGTCACGCGTCCCTGTTTGGTCCCCGACAATCACCAGGTGTCCCCTCACTGAGACCCCCTTGTTTCAATCCTTTGTTTTCGATTATTGTTTGAGTACATGTCAGCGTCAGGTGTTACTGTTTTCATGTTTATATTATTAAGTTGTATATGATTAAACTTTTGTTTTGGTTTCTACAATAGGCCTGTGATTACTTCCACAATCCACGGTCAGACAGACTCTGTGCATATGACAAAAATTCAAAACCATTATCACCCTTTGTATTGTTAAATAGTTTTACTGACCAACTTCTTGTATTATGTAAATCAACATAAATTTGACGGCTGCAAAAAACTTTAAAAAACTTGGCACAGAGGTATGTTTAACATTGGTGTTAACATTAACATTTTCTTAATTGTTTTGGAAATGAGGATACTAGTGTCTAGAGATACAGTACATTCAAGCATAAGAACATGATCCACTCTTTGAATGTTGGGGATGCTGGTGGGTTTCCACATACTGTATGAACTGATCCATTCAGGTTCTTCCCAAAAATTTACAGTGTAAATGTTTTTCACACTTTTTCACACCACTGTAAATAACAAAAGTATTTTTTATCAAGATTTTTGTGTATCAGCCAAAATCAGTTAGTTTTTTAATGCCATCCAATTAAATGTTATTGTTGTTATGTTTATTTGCAATAATTAATAGACATGTGATAGTCTTGTATAATTATATAGCACACACAGTATTTTTATTGGGGAATTATAATGCTATGTTGGCACCAGTTCAGTTGTAAAAATTTGCTTCCAACTTAAGACTTGCTATGTCATCACTTACTGAAAATATTTTTTTTATTGTATTTTACGTTTATTGATACAGTAAGTATCACTAATCCAATCGTAACTGCCCAAAGTATTACACAATCACTGCCATATGACAAATCTGGCAGTCATATAATACAGCTGTATAGATATACTTTAGTTATGTGGAAATGATGCACACAATTGAATCAAGGAAATTTAGTGGATTTGTTTTTTAGTATTTTCTGCAGTTTGGGTACAAGAGCTTACAGTATAAAGAACTGTTTACCTGTTAAAGACAGTTGCCCAGGATAAGCAGAAGGGAGATGAGATTCTTACCCTATAATGTACATGTCTGTGTTTCCATCGCCTACATTCAGCCCCAACAAGGAAGTGATGTCATCTGGAGGCACAGCTGAGCCCACATTCCATGTAATTATGTGCACTCTGTTGGCAAAGTGAGACACAACTAAACACCAGCAATAAGCTGTTCAACAGAGTGGGAGAAATGATACAGCTTCTAGATAAGAGTGTGTATGTGCGTGCATGCCTGTGTGTGTGTGTCCCTCAATGACTTCCTTTACTTAATCCTGTGGAGATGATTAAATTTCTTTTTTGAGAATCACTAGTCAAGTTAAATTTATTTCTATAGCACTTTTTACAAATGAAATACACAAAACAGCTTTAGGCAGCAGAGGCAAGAAAGGAAGAAACCTTGGGAGGAACCAAGGCTCAGAACGGGAACACATCCTCCTCTGATTAGCACTAGCTTTGTTCTATTCTTTTCCTACCCCACACTCTCAGTCAATGATTACTCAACAGATACAGAAGCACTTCTGGAAAGAAATGAAAAGAATGAGATGTTTTCGAGGCAAATCGAGAGTAAAAAAGTGAAGAAGAGGTAAAAGACCAACAGCTCCTCTAAGAAATGTCTTGGTTTACTAAGAATATATAGATGTTTGTTCTACAGATTTGTCTTGTGCTAAGAAAAGCTTAAGAAACACATGCGTGTATATATTCATAACAATGGAAATAATAATACACAAGATACCTTTCTGTTTATTTCTAGTTTGTAAATATGACCAAGTGCCAGACAAGCCATTTTAAGAAAAACATTTCTTAATAATATGCAATATTTCATGATGCACTTAAATTTGATGAGACATGTGATATGATTGGCTTGCTAACAGAAAGATTTTTGACAAAGTCCTTTTGCCCTCATGTGTTTCTGAAAAGTTTATAGCCTGTTCTATATAACGTGTAAGATCCAGTGAATCATTCATGTGCTGAAAAAGTGATTAATTCTGCTAAATGCACAGATGTTACAGATGCTAAACTCTGAACATTTTTAATCTGCTTCCATATTTGTTACAATCTCCTATGAACTATCAGAAAATCCTGATATTGGATCCGACAGTATCATTACTTATATAGAAAATCTGTTTTCATTACAATTTTTGCATTACCTATTTATCTATAAGCCAACATTTGAACCTCTGTCATCCAATCTTGTAACCCTAATATATATTACACCAACAAAATGACTAGACCTAAATGCATATGCACAAAGATAGACTGTTTAACTGTATTGTTTTTATATTTTTATATACAAAATATATTTCAGGTGATTTCTATTTAAGTAATATCTTATTTTCATTGGTGTTTTTATACAGTTGTTTACCACATCTATCCTAGATTCCTATATGCTTTGTTTATAATGTGAAGCTGTATTTTCAAGCAAAAGGAAAAAATGGCAAAAACCTTTTTAATTGCAACAACAACAAGTAAGGATTAAGATTATATCAGAATTATGCATAAAATTACCTGAAATCCTCCACAACCTGGGGCTCAGTATCAGCTGTTCCAGCCACAGACAATGCCCTGAGAGGGTAAGAGCCAGGATCTGCAAATGGTGGTTTGTAGGATGGAGCTTGAGGAAGAGATGCTGCTCTCATAGATATGTGACTCCTAGCTCCAGCAGTATGCCCAGCTAACTTGTATCCCGCCAAAGTAGGTGGGACATGGGGTGTGTCAGCATGGGGTTGGTGTGCCGAGCCTGAGGGTAGACTGTGTTTGCTGGAAAAACTTGGAACTGGTGAGTCTGGCTTATCCTGGCTCAGTCTTGGAGACTCTGGCGGTTTGGATTCTGATACTTCAATGGATCCTTCTACCCGAGGTGTCCTCTGTGGCCTCCTTGGCCTGGGTGGAGCTGTTCTAGGTGCAGAACTCTCTGAAGCAGGACCGGGTGTTAGGCCTTCTTTAGGAGCTACTGATTCGAGAGATGATGCAGGAACATCAGGCTTCATCTGGTTTTCCTGCTCCATTTGTATCTGTAGCAAAGTAAAACCATTGGAAAATTCAGCTAATCACAAGTCAAGGCTCAGACTAGAAGACCATTTGGTCCATAAAATTAGATCATTTGGTCTATACTGTGTTTCTCTGTCATGATATTAATAGGGATGCACTGATGTGGGATTTGTAGGCTGATGCCCATATACAAAGTTTTCCATGCACGTATTGCCAGTGCTTAGATACAATTGCCAAAATATTTTAAAAATGGAAGAAATTGTGTATTAGAAACACCAACAACAGCAGCAGCTGCCGACCTATAGAAATAGAATGACTGACAGTGTTGCCTAATATGCTAGGATATATTAGATATTTTAGGGGTAGTCAAAAATTATTACATTTTGTTGGAAAATATTGGGGAAAATAAGAATTTAGTCTTTTAAATTGCATGCTTAACAAGAGGGTTCACCACTGTACTGACCAAAATAATCCAAACATATAGGCTATCTGAAAATGAACAACACAAAAAACAGTTCAAATTTTTCACCCCAGAAATTCATACATTTATTATTACTTAGACTTCTATTCTTCAACTACAAAGGCTACAACTTCTACAATAGCAGCCAGCTACTACCATGGGCATGTTTACTTGTGATTATGTTTGAAGTTTATTTTGAATAACAATAAACTATTAATAAATACAATGCCAACCCTCTGTGTCATATCCGAGTGCAAAATTTATCAAATGAAAAACAACAAACAGTGAAAATAATTTCAAACACCATATTCGTCTATGTAATGTGCTCTAGATGCTATAGAACAGTCTACACTTCATGGCTTGAACACTGCACTCATCAGTGAATCATAATTGCATAACATTTACTGATATGTGTATATGTGTATGAGTATATGTGTATGTACAGTGGAGGAAATAACTATTTGTCCCCTCCCTGATTGCCCACTGAAAAAGAAGAACAGTTTATAATTTTAATGGTAGGTTTATTTGAACAGCAAGAGACAGAATATCGAAAAGAAAACCCAGAAAATCACATTAAATAAAATATATCAATTGATTTGCATTTCATTGAGTAAAATAAGTATTTGATCTCCTACCATCCATTAAGAGTTCTGGATCCTACAGACCAGTTAGATACTCGTAATTTCAAATCATCACCCACATTAAGGACCTGACTCAACTAGTCTTCAGACTTAACCAATCATATTCTGACCTCTCCACCATGGGCAAGACCAAAGAGTTATCTAAGGATGTCAAGGACAAGATTGTAGCCCTGCACAAGGCTGGAATGGGCTACAAAACCATAAGCAAGAAGCTGGGTGAGAAGGAGACAACTGTTGGTGCAAGGTGAGAGATCAGCGTAGAACTATGTGGGAATAGCTTGTCAAAGATTTCAAAGAAACTGGGACAACAGTCACCAAGAAAACAATTGGTAACACACTACATCGTAATGGATTAAAATCCTGCAGTGCCCACAAAGTCCCCCTGTTCAAAAAGGCACATGTGAAGTTTGCCAATGAACACCTGAATGATTCAGAGAGTGCTTGGGAGATGGTTCTGTGGTCAAATGAGACCAAAATCAAGCTCTTTGGCTCAACTCAACTCGACATGTTTAGAGGAAGGCAAAGGTGGACAACTTCACCACATCAATGGGAGGATGGACGGGCCACGTACCGTAAAATCTTGAGTGACAACCTCCTTCCTTCTGCCAGGACACTAAAAATGGGTCAGGGATGGGTCTTCCAGCACGACAATGACCCAAAGCATACAGCCAAGGCAACAAAGGAGTGGCCCAAGAAGAAGCGCATTAAGATCATGGAGTGGCCTAGTCAGTCTCTGGAACTTAATCCCATAGAAAACCTGTGGAGGGACCTGAAGCTTTAAGCTGCCAAGCGATAGCCTGGAAATCTTAATGATTTAGAGCTGATCTGCAAAGAGGAGTGGACCAAAATTCCACTTGCTATGTGCATCTATGTGTATCTATCTATCTAAACATGTTCAGTCAGACCTTTCACCCAAAAGCTATTATTGTTCAGAAAATCACAAGAGTCAAACTACCAAGCAGTATAATGGCAACAACTGAGCGACTCAAGAGGAGTTTCTATCCTCAGGCCATAAGAGTCCTGAATCAGGACATGCCATCACACACACTGAACACACTGAACACCTGAGTGAACATTGCTGTCTGTGCACTGCACCAGTCTACAGATCACAACACTGGACATTGTACATCTGCACTTAACTCTGCACAGTTTCTATCCATGATGCTGTTCTGTCAGTAGTATTATTCACTCTCCTGATGTTTGCACCTCTGGTTCTTCTGGACTTAATCTCTTATTTATCTGTTTTTTCTACTTATGTGTGATAATCTAGTTTAAGTTTTATCTATAGCTTATTCTTGCACAGTCTGGAGTGGATTGTTGTACATGTATAACTAGGCATGTGATGAATAAACATCTTGAATCTTGAATCATGAATCTTGAAGAGCTGCAAGAAAGTGCCAGAAATGGCTATTCTTGGATCCACATAGTATATTAAGATCTGGCTTTATGCTCCTAGAGCATATACGTTTTGATATGTAAAATCATGCAACTACCCCTTTAATGTGACCTGGCATATGGTTATATTGCCAAGGTAAAAAAGAGCCATTTAAAAAGTGACTGTAAGGTTCCACATATCAAAGGCATGCATGGCAATTCATGGTACTTGGTTTTATATAGCAGCTATAGAGACTTTACAGTTTTTAAAGAAAGAGTATAAATTACATAAGAAATTACATTATAACAGTCTGTAAACTAACAGAATCTGTTTAATAATATATAGCAGATATAATTTTTAAGAACCTATTACACTCTAATCAGTAGACGGGTGTCTGTAATAGTTTACACACTAGGAGAACATCCATTTCACTGCTTGTCAACACAACTGAATTTACACTGAGTCATCGCAACAATGGCAATCCCCCTTAAGGTGATTAAAGTCACAATCTTTAGGAGGTACTGTTTCTTGTTTTGTATCTAATTGAGTCACAGCACCTATTTAAACTGGAAGACCTTAAGGAGCCTTTAAAAATGACAAAAATACACCAAGCCTCTTTATTCCACTGCCACTTCTTTCAGTGTACCAGCTGTGCTTCACCACTCTACATTAGCTACTCATATTTAGAGGAGACAGAGCCCACAGAGGATGGTTGAACAGGCAAAATATGATGCAAATGCACATGTACGTTAGCTGACAAGTTCAAATATGCAAAGTTTACAGGTCTACTTAAGCAAAAAAAAAACCAGCATATGCAACCAGCATTTTTACTCCATTACACTAGCTCATTTACACAGATGAAGATATTTTACATTACTGCATTTACATTGCAACAGTTGCTAAACTGCAGGGCTAAGAAGAACAGAGTCAGACACCTCTGCAAGGTTGAAGCAAGAAGTGTTTTTCATTTCATTAAACACCTGAAGATCAATGAAGAACAGCTTGAAAACCTAAAATGTTTCCTACTCTTATACAGTTTCAAGCTAAAGGCAGAATTATATACAATATACACAATATATGTGTGTTTGTGTGTGTGTATGAGCGGGGTTGTTAGTGAAACCACTGTATTTCCCCATCATAGGCTGGTCTATTCTACTAAGATAAGTCGCCCCATGTTATTAGCTGCAGTGTTACTGGATTTATCAATCTGAAGTAAAAGCATCTAACTTGACATGCCCCTGGAGGCCTTGCAGCTCTATACTGGTATACTGTAGTTGAGCATAAACAATTAAATTGATAAAATTAGGAACTTATCGATATCATGCCACAACACAAGAACTATGCTGCAGAATTTAAGCTCTACCATATTCAAGATGTGTCTGACATCTGCAACAGCAAAGCAGCACAGGTCATAATTGACGGCGTTCACAGATCTGATTTTGAAGGATTTAAAGAATAAGGTAATAGGTAAATAAGTATAAGTATAATAAGATAATAATTTTATACTAAAGAATTACATTTACATGGATGATTGACATCGCTGTACAGTACCCTTCTCATCTTTACCCAGGAAGCAGTAAACGTTTGTTCCTGTTAAATATAGCTTTTCCTAGCTTGTTTTATATACTAGGATGTAATGTAATGTAGCAAAGGGTTGAAAAAGTTGGGCTGGATTTGGCAGCACCATTTAAGTGAGAGAACTCATCATCTGCGCAGAGGTGCGTTGTAGCAGTTGTGTGACGGAGCAGTGCGAGTCGTTTTTTAACATCAAAGAAAGGGTTTTCTTCTTCTCATTATATTCACCAGAATATGACAACCAGATTGTGAGATTTTACTTAGTAAAGCTAAACATATGCTGCATTTAGACAAGGTCACCTCTGCTTTTATTTTACAATACACAGAGAGTCTGCATATTTTGGTTCATCGAGGGCTACCATGACAGCTAGGCTAACTGCTAACCAATGCTAGTTTTGGCAAACAACTTGTTTGTTTCAGGTTTCCAGTGTAAAGTGTAGGTAAGCAATGGCGCTTTCTGTATTCTGCATTTTATACCAGCCCCGTCACTGATCTAGTATATTTGATTTGCGTTGCCTTTCGAACTGTTCATTGCTGCAGTAAACAGTACATTTAAATTCAACTTATGGGGATGTTGGGTTTTTTTGCACTGAATTATACTTTTAGTGAATGTGTTTTCATGTTTTTAGATAGCCATACCCAACACCAGGTTTGCAAAGTCAATGTATATTCGGCCTATCATTGGGAAATACGGTACTGGAAAAGCTCTAGTAAAATTACTGAAGAAGTATGTTGATGTAGTATTTGTGATGTAACACTTTTATGAGCCACTTGTTCATCTTTACATTTGTTCTTCGGGCATGAAAATAATTTCAATACTCCAACCCACTGTCTCCACATTCTGATCTGCAGCTCCAAACAAGCCAGGAGCAGCTGTCCACACAGATAAGGGTGGAAGTAAATGAACCTCAACAATACCAACTTTAAGCCCTTCGTCTACATCTACTAAATTTAGACCGGATTATTGAGTGGAAATGTGTGGCAGACACATGTCATATGTGGCACACTGAAGAAAACAAGATGTGTAGGGTGATTTGTGCATATGTATTTCCCACACACTGCACAAACAAAGGATTATCAAAGTGCTAAAAAAAGAGAGTCCCCTAAACATTCTGTCCTTGCAGGGCACTTGATCCAATGTCATCATCGGAAACCAGACACAGCTAAACATTTGAATGATAGGGATATTAATTTATAGCAATAGTAATAACAGCAATAAAGTAGCAGATAAAAGAGTACTGCAAAGATTAGTGGTGCAGCAATGTGGGATTTGTACAGCAGATGTGAATATGTTTCATGTATATATCTGTCCGTGTTGTCTGATAAGCTAGTCTATATTAGACATTTAGCAGTAAGCAAAAATATGTAGGTGAAGGTGATTATTTGTCATTGTGAACACACCACAGCAAAATGTGTCCTCTGCATTTAACCCATTACACGTGCACACTATGAACAGCACCTTGCTCAAGCGTTACCTCAGTGGTGCCCGGGCTGGGACTTGAACCTACAACCTTCTGATCTTAGGGGCAAAGTCCTAACCACTAACCACTTTTTTCATAACTTTATTTTATGGTCAAGTATTTAATCTGACTGCACTTCACTATTAAATATGTCCATGGCCACATACAGATTGTAAACAATAAGGGTGTAAAAATGTCAGGATATAATGTAAAGCTATATTAAACCAGTGTTTTAAAACAGAATTGAAAGCTGTTTTACCAATATGCCCATCAGTTTCTACTGAAGTTCTCTCATTTCCAGACTTTTAGAAAAACCACTGTCGATGACAAAAACTAGGTACTGTATAAGGCTTTAACTCTACAGAGTGGGTGATGAGTAGTGGTATGTTATATATACATATACTGTGATGTGAAAAAGTGTTTGCCTCTTCCTGATTTCTTATTTTCTTCCATGATTGTCACAATTACATTTTTCAGATCATCACACAAATTTAAAGATTAGTCAAAGACAACATAAATAAACACAAAATGCATTTTTTAAGTGAAGGAGTTTATAATTAAGGGGAAAAAAATCCAAACATACAAGGCCCTGACAAAGTGATTGCCCCCTAAACCTAATAACTGGTTGGGCCTTAGCAGCAACAACTTGGAATGAGTCTTTTACAGCTGTGGAGGAATTTTGTCCCACTCATCTTTGCAGAATTGTTGTTCTTCTGCCACACTTTCTAGCATGATCCGCCTTTTTAAGTCATCTCAATAGGATTCAGGTCAGGACTTTGACTAAGACACTCCAAAGTCTTCATTCTGTTTTTCTTCAGCCAATCAGAGGTGGACTTGCTGGTGTGTGTTGGATCATTGTTCTGCTACAGAACCCATCTTTGTTTCAGCTTGAGATCATGAACAGATGGCCGGACATTCTCCTTTAGAAGTTTTTGGTAGACAGCAGAATTCATGGTTCCATTTATCACAGCAAATCTTCCAGGTCCTGAAGCAGTAAAACAGCCCCCAGACCATCACACTACCACCACCATATTTTACTGTTGGTATGATGTTCTTTTTCTGAAAAATGTTGTTACTTCTCCTCCTGATGTAACAAGACACACACCTTCCAAAAAGTTCAACCTTTGTCTCGTCAGTCCACAGAGTATTTTGCCAAACGTCTTGGGGATCAACAAGATGTTTTCATCTTGGCACTCTGCCATGCAGGTTATTTTTGTCCAGTCCTTTTCTTATGGTGAAGTCACAAACACTGACCTTAACTGAGTAAAGTAAGGCCTGAAGTTCTTTGGATGTAGTTGTGGGAATTCTTGGATGAGTCATCACTGAGCTGTTGAGGTAATTTTGGTCGGCCGGGCACTCCTGGGAAGGTTCACCACTTTTTGTAGATAATGGCTCTCACTGTGGTTCGCTGGAGTCCCAAAGCTTTAGAAATGGCTTTATAACCTTTTACAGACTAATAGATCTAAATGAATTTCTTTCTCATTTGGGGGGGGGTGGGGGGATAATCACTTTGTCACACAGGGCCATTTAGGTTTTAATTTTTTTTCTCCCTTAATAATAAAATCATAAATAATAAAAGACATATAACAGACAACATCAAATGTAACGCCAAAGAAATTACAACAGAACTTAAGAGGGCAAGACAAGGGTGTGACAAAACACAAGACTGAGGAAATGTGACATGTACATATATGAATTTGTATTAATTTGTAGATGGTTTTACACCCCTTGAGGAATCAGATCTTACATCACTAATTTCATCATCAAACTCATGTACATGCATCTTA
>JBBIGC010000041.1:1231314-1243660 GCA_037576955.1 Lepidarchus adonis
TAGTCAGTGTTAGTGAATATACAGTAATCCTCTCTCTTTTCGGTGTGTAGTCAGTGTTAGTGAATATACAGTAATCCTCTCTCTTTTCGGTGTGTAGTCAGTGTTAGTGAATATACAGTAAATCCCTTCTTTTTGGTGTGTAGTCAGTGTTAGTGAATATACAGTAATCCCCTCTCTTTTCGGTGTGTAGTAGGTGTTAGTTTATTTCTTTTAATGTTGATGATTATAACTGACAACTAATGAAAGTCCCAAAATCTGCATCTCGGAAAATTAGAATATCAATGTACAAAAAGGTTTTTTAGAAACGTTGGCTAACTGACAGGTATGAACATGTACAGCACGCGATGTTTAGTTGGGGCTCCTTTGAATTACTGTTGCCGTGCCCAAACTTTTGCACAAGACTGTATATACACACATTTCTCTTTTACCTTTTCTTAATAATTGGGCAATAATTATGAAGCAGACTGTATGTGATGTATTCACAGAAATAATCAGACAATACTTGTTTCTTAATGGGGTTTAATAGTCATTTTGTATAACTTGCAGTGAACAGAAATGCTGAGTGAACAATATTCTTCTGTGCAAATATGTAAAGAAACGGTTTCTGGCCCTTTTATCATTACAGACACTGTGTGGCAGTAAATACAGTATAGACTTTACCTTTTCTCCCTGTAATATTCCCTGTTTCTCCTCTTGTCCCTTCAAAAACATTTCCTCTCGCTCATCCAGACAGGGAGACTCGGAATTCAGCTAATAACACTGTGATAGTGCGACGGTGCAGGACACACTACAGGTTTGGGTCTCAGTGCATTCTTACTGATTTAATACGCGTCCGTCCCGTTACCAACATGGCCGACTTGCACAGTGGACACACTACCAGCACGTGGTGGACAGACCCATTTTGTCTACTGGCTACAGCTCACTTGAAGAAAATCCACGAAACAATAAATAAACACTTAAAAAGCACAAAAAGTTCAGTCAAAATGACTTCCATGAAAAAAGTCTAAAACAATAAACAGATGTACACAAGGACATGTTCACTCGACTAATGCGAACATCGCTAACAAGAGCTTCCTTAAAGGACTGGACAGGATTCACCGTCCCAAGATACCATTTTGGGAAATTACTCAGAAAATAATTTTTTAAAAAGTTAAATAAAAAATCAATGAAAAAATAATTTAAAAACAAAATTAACAATAAAAGAAAGGTAGTGGAAGGGTTAAATATGCTAACAGCGCAAAAAGAAATATTTGTAGTGTATTAGCGTTAAACAAATTAAAAGTTATTTTTCTATTATGTGGTATAGTATTTATCCAAAAAAAGCTCACTGCCACATTAAATGAACTGTCGCAACATAAATGGGTCCGTAGCTAGGAGCCATGCCCTGAACCTGTAGGTCATAGTTTTTTTTAAATAACCTATTTTCAAATCAGTAATCAGACCAAAATTAGTTACACGTTCAAGAACCAAATATATATATAAAGAACTTTCCTGAATTTGATGATTATATATTATTTCAGCTCCAGTGGTATTGAAGCGTCCTGGACCCTCAGCAGGCTCCGCCTTCATACAGGTGACCCTATAAACAGGGCGATAACTCATCTGACTGAGGAGCCATGTCTCATGTATGTGAATTCATATTTGCTTTAAAGCGCAGCAGAAAAATAAACATATTGTACAATATTCAGAACCATAACCGGACTCGTAGCTGAGGAGAAAATGTAGGTTTCACTGTCAATCACTTGGTCAAATGACACGTTTTGAGTGTAAATAAGTTCACATCCACCAGAGAGAACACACACTGCACAATTTAACTACATTTTTGATTCATTGCTAAAAATTTTTTAAATAAAATGCCTGTGAAAATGTTATAGCACCATCTATTTTTTATGCAAAATTCAGTAAATGAATAGAAGTTGGATTTAGAACATTTGAAGGAAATGTTTTAGTTTGTTCTCTGTGGACAAGGTGAATTTACTTTCAAAATAATCAAAATGCATTTTTTGGGTTTGTCTGCTGAATTCAATGCGGACAGTTCCTCGGTTTTCTAGCAGTGGAGTGTAGAGAAACAAACAAACAAAAAAACAGCTGAGTACCGATAAACGATCTGAACGAGTCCGATGAAGGATCAGTAACCATTGATCCGGTTAAAATCCACCTGTCGTCTTCACAAAGGGAAGCAGTGAAAATTTCATCCGCAGATCAGTGCTCATAGCAAACGCAGTCACTCGTTCCTTATGGAGAAAATTCAAGTAAACGTGAAGCATGCAGATCTGAATTCCTCTACAAAGCAAAAGTACCACAGAAGGTTATATGCTACTTGAAATATAAGATATATAGACTCACTTCAATTCGCGGTTCACCACTGTGACATCAAACATTACACCATTTCAATTCTGAATTAAACTTTTCATCTTCACAATGGAGCACATTTCAGAAGCAGAAGGGATTTATGGGATATGTTGTGATGTTAGCATCAATGCTAATGTGTAGATGCTAGGCTACAGCGAGGGCTTTACCTCTGGCTTTTTACAGCTGAAACTACAGAAGAGCAACAAGAGCAGAGTCAGTCCTCCAGCGCGAGGTGGTGGAACGGGTCAGTAAGCGGTCAGTGGTTTGAATGAGCTTGACAGGTCATCTCATATCTACGCAGGTGGTTGACCAGCGACTGGACGTAGGTGAAGACACACTTGGAGTCAGGTTTCCTGCCCATTATCATCATGTCCTCCACTTCCAGCAGGGGCATACAGTTCGCAAAGACCCTGAATGAAAAAGACAGGGGGGGATAGTCAGATAATAGTAAAGGTACAGTCCCAGAATAGCCCGTCCCAGCTGGAGACGCCGGTATTTCACAGATACGAACTATAACTTAAACTGAAGCAGATCAAAATAGAACAAGAACTAGAAACCATGTTAGTGACAAACCAACCACCAAAAATGTTGTCTGATATTAGGGTTCCACTAGTTTTTCAGCATTGTATAATACTGTAATGGCTGAGAAGTAAGAGGTTTCATGTGAATTGGTGCATTATTAGGAAAACGAGCAGGTCGCGTTTCTCTACAGTGCTGGTGATGGGAACCAGGAGTCTCAATGCAAATATTTCCATTATATTTACTGTCCACTTGTCTTTGAAGGGTTTTTACCGAACACTGAAGGTGATAAATTAGTGTAAACTATAAAAAAAAACAATTGGAAATTTTATCAGGAACATTTTTGGCTTTACAATAAAGTGCATTCGCTTTTTTGCCATGAATGTGTAATAAAAATGTTAAAAGTAACTCTTGTTATAAATAAAATCTTAGATAGCAGGATATGTATTCATAGCCACTTTATACCTGTACAACTTTTTACACTCATGCTGTTGGGGGCGTTACGTTTTTCAGATGTCTGGTTCCATTCACCACCACTGAACAAATCTGACACAGATTGAACGGAGCATTTTATATAAATCTGTGAAATAAGTGTATTTATATTACTCATATTTTAAAAATAGTTTTTCAAATGCTAAATGTACATTTTTAAAATTTTTAAAATTTTATGGAAATACTAACATTGTGTAAGGAAATAGTTGAAATATGTTTCTGTATGTTAATTTACTATCATTTTAAAGAAAGCTGATTATTTTAAATAACATTTATGTTATTTATAGTGAGTTGTGCTGCAATTAACATACAAAATTAACCAAATTAATTTAATTGCTATATTAGAATTTATGGGTTTAGTACACAAAATATAAGGTTTTAAATTCATTCTAAAGTGCTGTTTAACTTTATTGAAAGTGTATCAGTAGTACACATATGCACCTAGTGTAATTAAGTATGTAATTCAAATCTAAAGACTTTTCAATGATAAATTTAGTTTTTTTTCTTTTCAATGATTGTGTGTGTTCATATTGTGAAAACTCTCCATATAAATTGAATGTATTATTATTTATTATATATTGCAGATAAAGTTAAACAAAATAAAACTTTTCCAAATTAATGAATTGACTTGTTTAAAATTATACATTGTTAACATTAGCAGTATATACTTTCTTTTTAAGTGCACTTAAAAAATTATTTTTAAAAAATGGATTCCACGACGGCCCGTTGAATCGATTAAACCTGGTAAAATCAGGGAGCTGCTCTGGAAAGTGATTTACTGGCACTGGGCACTTTAACTGAGCCTCTCCTGTACAGTGGAGCGAATGATCCCTTCAGGCGACTCGCCAGAAAGACAAACGGGACACAGCCGACCACACGAATGGCTGCTGGCATTTCCCCGTTCTGAAGGCCTCTCCATCTGGCTTTGTCTTGTGCCGTGTTGTTTTCCTCTCGAGTCCTAAAACGGCAGCTAAAGCAGAGCCCCTGCGGGACGACAGGAATCTCTGATCCGGCCGTGCTCTTTCTTCTTGTCACCAGGCCCAAACTCAGACCATGTTTGGGCGTCGGGTCCCGAGCTCCTTCAGCAGAGTGATGCTGATCCAGTCCAGAGGTTTGATAGAACGTGATGTTGATCCAGCAAAACTGACAAACAAAGCTTTGATACAGAACATCACCTGAGCGCGCGGAGGTTTTACACGTGCGCAGCGCTGCCGATGCCTTTTTAAGTTGATGCTTTCATCATTTACAGCCTTTCTGTTTGTGTAAAACCTCTGATGCAGTACAGTCTCTGAGTCCAGGCCGAGGTCGCAGATGTAGCCAATCACATGGGAGTTTGTCCTGCGGTGTTACAGGTCACAATGGTTCAGTCATTTCAGTTACGCTCAGTAATTATTGGGTGATTTACAAACTAGATATTATTTTAAAAATATTGTAAAAAGTTGTTTTCTCGCAGTTTGTAATTTTTTTAAGCTAAGAAGTTTTGCAGTGGGGGTTTAGGTCTGAATCTGCATGGGATGGGGCGGGACTTGTTTTATTGAAATTAAGTTGATACTTTGGATGATACCTTACTTAATGAACATCTAAAACACTGTGGGTATAAAGGAAACGGCACTGAAACTGTTTACATTCTGGGCCCCATTTTGTTTTTATTATATATGCTAACATGGGGACGAATAACTAGGAGACACAGCATGCGTTCCTTTGGTGCCTTTACAGAATGTTTCATGGACATTACATGAAAAAACCTGGCATTATTTTATTCAGATCTCCCAAATCTGAATCATTTTACACCATTAGTCAAAAGGAATTTAAGGTTACCCTAATTCCCCAATGATAGGCCGCAGCTTATAAATTGGCTTTGCAAATCTGATATTGGGTGTGTCTTGCTTAAATGGGGCAACCTATCAAAAAAAAAAAATCGCTATAAGTGTAATTTAGTGCACAAAAAACGACATCCCCAAATGATTAGATGAATTTAAATGTACTGTTTCTTGCAGCAACGAACAGTTGTTAAAAAAAACGCAAAGTAAAGACAGATCAATGACGGGTCAGTAGAAAACGACAACAAAAAAAGTTATTGGCTGGAACTAGCATCAGTTAGCAGTTAGCCTAGCCGTCATGCTAGTCCTCAATGCACTAAAATACTGTGCACAGACTCCCTTTGTGTACAATAAAAGAGGTGGTAGAGTTGAACTAGTCTAAATGCAGCATATGATCAGCTTTACTAAGTGTAACCTCACAATCTGGTTGTATATTCTGGCGAATACAATAACTGAATTTGAAGATAAATAAGAGAGAAGAAGCAAATCTTTTCTTTAATGCTGGAAAACGACTCTACACTGCTCTGTCACTCTACTGCTACGACGCACCTCTGCAGTATAATGGGTAACGAAGTTCTTCCGCTTAGATGGTACTGCAGTACAACGCAGTCAATCATCCATTTACATGTAAATTCTTCAGTATAAAATTAGTAACACTGTAATGCAAAAATTATTAGGCTTAACTTTCTTCAAATCAGATCCGTAAACTGCTGCTTTACTGTCACTGATGTCGGATAAAGTGTGACCGTCCATTTGTAACTGTCCACCCAAGGCAGAAGGAGAACCCTGCTCCTCCACACATTATGGATGATGTTGAGGAGATAATAGTGTCGTTAACACACATTACTCATGATCTCACATGGACCAATAACATCACTGCTCTGGTGAAAAAAGCTCAGCAGTATATATTTCCTCTGATCATTGGAGAAACTGCTTCTCACAACAAACGTCACACCCGACCTCCACCTTTTCAGCTTGCTGTGCTCCGGGAGCCGTTTAAGGGCCAAATAAACTCGCACCACCCGATTAAACCGGAGCTCCGACCTGAGTGCCATTCCAGAACTCAACTGTAACAAAAGACTCTCAGAATATGGATTCTCATAACCTTGCTATATGGTCGAATACTTCTGTGTGTAGGAAATGAGGCTTATTCCCTTTAAAAATTAAATTAATGTAATTATTGTTCATTTCATGTTTTTAAAAACCTATTTTATGTCTTTTATGTAATTTTCTATGATCACAGAGCATCATTTCGTCAATGACAGTAAGAGAATTGAATTAAATGATTGAGGTTCACCTAAAATTTCAAAATAAAGATCAATATGTCAGAACTCGGAAACCGATGTGGTCAGCGATGTGAAGCTGTTTTATGCTATTGTGTATTTTATTTCCTGTTTATGCATAAAGCAGAATAACTGCTCTATAGAAACCTTACATTACGCTCTGTACAGTACGAGCTGCTCCTGAAGCAAAGTGCGGCTTTTTAAACAGTTTACTCCATCAGCCGAGGTGTGTGTAGTGTAATACCCCCACCACCTTAACCTGAAAGCCCCGCCCACCCCCAACCACCTGACCCAACCACCACCACTGGTCAGGTCTTTCTTCAAAGGTCAGAACGCCGCTCTCACCGTTCGGCGTCAGTTTGGACCTTAGGAGGAGTTTTTGGTTTTGACCAAGCCCTTCTGCACCAGACCTCTGTAGAACTCCTGGAGGTACGTGTACACGCACTTCCAGTCGGGCTCCCGCATCCGCACCATATCGTCCACATCCAAAAGCTGGGGACAGTCCACAAGCTTCCTACTCGCAAAACCACGGAATGGGGGAGGGGTAAAGACAGGAAGGGGAATAATGAAGGAAGGGAGGGAGAAAGAAAGAAAGAAAGAAAGAAAGAAAAAGAAAGAAAGAGAAAGAAAGAAAGGACAAAGGGAGGGGGGAAACAAAGAAAGAACAAGAACGCAAAAAAGAAAAGGAGAGGGAGAGTGAAGGGTGCAGTGGGCAGCCAAACATCGGGGTGAGACAGGAAGGAGAGTGTAGAGAGAGAGACAGAGGGAGAGAGAGGAAGAGAGACACAAAAACAGAATAAACATTACATGTGTGTTGGTGTAACGTTCTGATGTGGTTTCATGCTTCATGATCACAATCGCACACACAACAGAAGCACGAATGGAGAGCGGGTTCACATCCATTCGGCTTTGGTGATTTTTTGCTTTTCAGGGCGTGTGCACAAACATACAGTACGACTGAGACATCAGGGAAAGACCGTCCTACAACCACTCGTGTAGAAACAGAGACGAGCTGTGAGGAGACTCCAGACCTGGTGTGAAGGTGGCCACTGGGTGAAGAAACGTGACTTATCATCTAGCTACTGCATGTGCACTGCAAAAAATAATCAGGAATATAGATATGTATCTTCTTACAAAGCAGAAGCAGATCTGCTGGATATATTGATTCTACTGACTCTATACAGTCATGTCTGAAGAGTCGTGCACCCCAAGGTAAGATTTCATCAGAATTTTTATTTATCATTTATTCTAATAAATAGGAGGTCCTCAACTTACGACAAGGTTCCTTAAGTCGAAACCCCTCACATAAACGTCTACTGTGTTTTACACTGGGGCCATTCCTCTGTTAGTCCACCAGAGGGAGACAATCACCCACCTGAGGCTCTGATTTGTATTTATATTTAGCGTTTTATTAAAGTTACTTTCACTTTTCCAACCCTTATAAAAAAGGGTTTGGGGCAGTATATACATCATGTCAAGGACCCCCTTATATATATATATATATACACACACCTTTTTCATTTTTTTAATCTACACTCAGTTCCCCAAAATGACAAACTGAATTTTACACAATTTTGTTTGTGTTTTTAAAAACCAAACAGAAATTGAGAACTGAATGAAAAGGTTGGGTCTTTCTCTAGAGCACTTCAGCCAGGTGCTGGTCCTGAAAATCGAACCCACAACCATTCTGTCAAAAACCCGCTTCTCGAACCAGTAGGCCACGGCTGCCCTACGACGATATAATATTGTAGACAGAAATCGTGATGATTAACGTTTTTTTTGCAGTGCACATGTTGGAGGAAGTTAAGCACAGTAGAACATGCACAGCATGTGAAAAGCAGGTGGAAGTAACAGCCACTGATGTGTACGTGGCCTCATTAGTCCAACAGACAGAGAGAGAGAGAGAGAGAGAGAGAGATAGAGAGAGAGAGAGGGAGGGAGGAACGACAGCAGACAAATCGTTGAGGGGAAAAGTCAAGGGGAAATGTGAAGAACCCATTCAGGATTAACGAAGACCTGAGTCAGGAGCCACTGAGCGACGTCGCACTTCTCCAGCAGTAAAGGGTCGAGCTGTAGGGGGTGTTATCTCTCCGGGTGGAGTTGGGATGGTGGAAGATAGGAAGCATTAAAGAAAAAAAATCTTTTTCTAAAAAACAGTTTTCCAAACAGCCCAGCTGTGTGGCAGCACATCAGAATTCTTTACCTACGTGCTGGAGCTATGAGGCTAAAACTCAGAAGCCAATAGTCACCTAAACTGATAAAATATCATAAAAATATCCCCAGAATAAACCCCAGGATTTCATTAATGTGTCACACACTTGTGTATGTGCTTTAGAACTGTATGACTTACCATCAGCCAGGGCTGCACGATATATCGTCTGTACACAGTCATCGCAATATCTGTCTCGGCAATACTGATATCGCAGAATATGTAAATAGCCTATAACCGATCACAGGGCTCCTTATATTTTTCTCGTGAAGAGGCGGGGCTAAATTGTTAAAAAAGGAGCCATATGTAAATGTGTTGGTTTTATGACCTCACAAAACAATAATTTGAACCGTTTTTAAAGCTTAGTCTCTGTATATGGACTACATAGGGGGAAGTGAACAGATAATCTGAAATAAATTTTAAATTTTACTGTTTAAGTATTTTTAATTACAGAAACATGATGACTTTAATTTATTGAAAGTTATCGGAATATTTAGCCGTATAATCGCAATTATGATATTTTGCCCATATCGTGCAACCAACAGGGTCTGTTTTCCTAAACCACCTCAGTAATAAAAATGCTGACCTGCACCTGGCTTTAAGTCATACTGTGTCCTAAACCACACTGACAGGTCCATGCCACCTCCAGGATCCTGGGTGAGTGGAAAACTGTTCATTTTTGACCCCAGGAACAACCCTGCAGACACCCAGGGCTAATTTCAATCAGATCTGACCACCCGACACTCTTATCCTCAGGATCCGCTTCTGGACAGTGTCAGTGGAAGATTCTGCAGATTAGATCAGTTTATCAGATGATTCTTTCCCACAATCTCAGTTCCAAAAATAGTTGGGACACAGTGTAAAATATAAAAAACCAAAACAATATGCATTCACTTGCAAATCTCATAAAGTCATATTTTAGAAATGTATTCCATGAAAAAGATTTTGAATTTGATGCAGAAACACGTCTCAAAAAACGAATCAGCTATTGAGGTTACCGTGGTGATAAGTCAGTAACAGTAAAAGTATCAGACAAGAACGGGACAACATTTCTCTCTCAGAAGTGCAGCGACTGGTCTCCTCAGTTCCCAGATGTGGGAAGTGTGGGAACTTTTTTTGAAACGTTGACATGTTTATGCATCAAATTCAAAAGCATCTTAGACAGACGGAGTCTCTCAGCAGAAAAGATGGGCGGAGCTTCACAAATCGGCACAAAACTGCGTCTACAAACTGGAATAATTTCAGAATAATGTTTCTCAACGTAAAACTGAAACTTTGAACATATCATCTACAGAACATAAAATCATCAAAAGCGTCTGAGAATCTGTAGAATTCTCTGTGCACAAGGGACGAGGCTGAACATCATTACTGGATGCCCGACAGGTTTTAAATTTATTTTATATTATTAAAAAACTAAATAAATTATTAGATAAAGAAGACCCAGGACAACATTCCTCTCCCAGAAGTGCAGCAAATGGTCTCCTCAGTTCCCAGATGTTGTGGGATGCTACACAGTACACTTTTTTTGAAACGTTGACATGTTGATGCATCAAATTCAAACTTTTTTTTTCTAAAAATGGTAAATTTACTCAGTTTAAACATCTGATTTTTTTTCTATGATCTATTGTGATATTTGCAAATCATTGCATTCTGTTATTTATTTTCACTTCACACAGCGTCCCATTTTTTTGGAATGGAGGTTGTATATTAAATGTATTGTCCTAAGCTTTATTAAACACACCCCCTGCATGTGTTTGATTATGTGACACACTAGGTTTCACTGGCACTGAGTGTTTACCAGTTAAAGACCAAGACAGGGAAATGTTTATTGGCACTGACAGGAAGGTTACAATCCCACGGTCCAAGGTGGAACATTTATTAAATATTTAATAGCTGGAATTAAACATTTACAACACTGGAGCTGGAGTAAGCAGGTGTTCTCCATGCAGATACTCACTCTGCGGTTTTGAAGGCCACCTCAAAGTTCTGCCTGCGGTTGCTTGGGCTGAGGGTTGAGTAGTCAAAGGCCTCGGGGAAGAAGTTGTGCACCAGGGCACAGAAAGCCATTCCATCACTCCAGCTGGAGGAGAAGTTCTGAATGTCCACGTTCTGAAAGCATGGAGAATGAGGGCGGAGCTTAGACCTGTCAATCAAACCTCAAGTGTCTGCATAAAACCAGCTCTCGTCTTCATAAGAAAACTACCACCACAGACACCACAGAGAGACAGACAGGCAGGCAGGCAGACAAACGAATGAAGACAGAGAAGACAAACAGATACAGAAAGATACAGATAAACAAGAGACAGACAGACAAACAGAGACATAAACTGATAGACAGACAAAGAGACATAAACTGATAGACAGACAAACAGACAAAGATAGATAATAAACAGAGAGACAGACAGATAGATAAACAGACAACTAATACAGACATCGAAAACAGACAGACAAAAACTCAGTCAGACAGACACGAAGGCAGACAGACTGACTGACAAACTCAACAGACAAAGATAGACAGATACAGTACATTGATAGACAGACAAACAGACAGACAAAGATAGACAGGTAAACTGAAAAAAAGGCAGACAGACAGTCAAAGATGGACAGATAAACAGATAGACAGACAGGCAGATAGACAGACAGAAATAGATAAACAGATAGACAGCTAGATAGACTCAGATCGATAAACAGACAGACAGGTAGGCGGGCAGACAGATAGGCAGACAAACACAGACTAAAATTTATAGACAGAGAGACAAATATATAAACATATAGATAGGCAGATAGACAGAGAAAATAAAAAGACAGACGGATCCTACGGGTGGAGTTTAATATGGAGCTCTTCACATCTGGACCCTGAATCCAGATTCCGTTCCTGGATTTCGAAATCACCAATAGATTTGACTCCAATCAGCTCCATAACTGCTGGTGATTACAAAATCCAGGAGCGGAACATGGACTCAGATGTGAGGATCTCTGATTTAGTGTGTGATTTATTAAAGTTTATTGGATTACTGTCATCGAGTTAATTATATATTTAATGCAAAAATGAGATATTGTGATATAGTTTGAAGTGTATATCCCCCAGCTCTTCTCTAAGGCTGAGAAGAACGTCCGTACCTCGTAACCGCGAGTCTTAGCTCTGCACCAGTCCAACAGCATCTGCTTGATGGAGTTGGCGTTGGGTACGCCGAAGCTGGTGGAGCGCTGGACCCTGTTTATCTGTGCAGCTGGTGAGCTGTTTCCCAGGAGAACATAAAGTTAATACAACCTTGTATCTGGATTTCCACATATAGTCCAACGTACAGCCCATGAACATGTAAGATGATGGAAGAACTCTCAGGAACATGCTCACCCTCCGCTCTCCTTCTCAAGCTTCTCGATCATGGCTTTCCGTGCATGAGAGGTGGAGGTTTTGGGCAGAGTCTGAGCCCTCATGAGCTCCTTCTTGCGTTCGGCCTGTCTGCGCTCCAGCGCCGCCATGTTGCCTCCACTGCGTGAAGCATCGTCCTCGCGATCGAACACACTGAGAGTGACACATGGGACAAGAAGAAAGGAGCTTTAGTGATGAAAAAACAAACCTCTACTAACATGATCCTACCAGAGCTGAAGATCATCCTCACACCAGTAAACCTGGACTTCAGTTAAGATCTGCTGCTCCACCAACATCC
>JBBIGC010000041.1:1273069-1287798 GCA_037576955.1 Lepidarchus adonis
GCGCCCCCTACACCGCTCCTCTTACACCACTCCCCCCAGACCTTTCCCCTCGCACCTCTCCCCCTACACCGCTCCCCCCACACCTCTCCCCCTACACCGCTCCTTCTACACCGCTCCCCCCACACCTCTCCCCCTACACCGCTCCTCCTACACATCAGGTTTGGTTGCTATAGTGCCAGCACCTGTTTCTTGGCACACGTGAGTTTAAATGAGCTGCATATGCTTAAAACAAAACTATTTACCAACAATTTTTCCAATAATTTAGTCTATTTAAAATTTTTTTTTAAAAATGGTGTGAAAAGTAGAAGTACCTTTAATAAAACACTCAAAAAAGCCAAACAGAGCCTCAGGTGGGTGAATGTCTCCCTCTGGTGGACTGACAAAGGAATAGCTCCAGGGCAAAACACAGTAGATGCTTTTGTAAGGGATTTCAACTTGCGTCCAAAACTGACTTACGACACACAACAAGGAACAGAACCTTTTGTAAGTTGAGGACCACCTGTAATTATTTTTGTGTCATTTGTTTAACTACGCTTTCATCACCTACTTCTAGGTTGTGTTTGTAAAATGAGATGTTTTACGTCACATTCATATACAAACAAAAATGTTCAAGCACCTCTCTACATAAAGCCTCTATGCCTGGCATAAACCTACGTCAAGATTTAGGTTTTCTTTCCAACAAGAGTCAGTGGGCATTTCTGAGGTGAAACATAAATATGGATTAAATCAGCCAGGAAAACTGGCACTGGTTGAAATAAGCCTTTATAAGTGTAGGTTTATGTCAGGTTGACACTGGAGCTTTATAAATATGAACTATGAACGAGTGGGGAGAGTATTCCAGAGCAGGGAAACTACCCAAGCCGGGTGATGTATTGTTGGGCATTTGATCCAAAGCTTTATTGTATTTATGTGGGGTAAGTGGTGAGTCTAATTTGTCTGAGAGATCCTGTGATCGCGTAGGTAACATTCATTCATTTAAGAAATCTTTCTGATTGGGTGGGAGCATGTTATTATAGTAAAGGTTATTGAAGGATAATCTGGTAATAATATGACTACCGTCCCGTAAACCTTCCCTTTTACTCTTGCAGATATCAGCTGTCACAGATCACTCCTGCTACTCCTCTTCACCGGTTTTGCATAATTTAGTTATATATATATACGTTGTCTTTTAATACCACATACTTTGATTAATCAATTTATTATTTTTGTATAAACTGAATTATTAACACATTCTATAATATAATTATTATTCTATAACATAAGATATTTATTATGTAAGGTGGTTTTTGGATATTTGATTTTGGATTTTTATCTAGAAAACAACATGTGTATTGGTTTTTGCCATTAGAAATTTAAATCTCAGCCCAACTCAGACTGCAGAGGAAAATCTCTTATAATTTCAAGGGAACAATTTTCCACCAACCTACACAAGCGTTTCAGAAAGGGATCAATTCTATTGCTACTTCTGACTGTAAATGGAAACTCTTTGGCAATATCACACCTGTTTACTCATCTTAAACCTTCACACCCATCTCATGCCATAATTATTTAAGAGATTTGAATATTCATGAAAAATAATATAACCTGATGGTTTTGGAGGCATCTAGTGTTCAGTGCTTTAAAATGACTCAAAATGCAATTCCAACACCGGGGGATGTGCTCCTGCGAGAAGGGCATAGAACCAAAACACATTGATCTATGGTTCTGTACAGAAAATACAAACACACACTGTGTACAAACACTCGGCTCTTACAAACACAAATTATGTCTAAAGTATTAATACTCCGTTCTCAAAATATATTTGTATTCACAAACCCTGCTGCCCACAACACTGGAGATCTTCAGAGTCTGGTGGAGACGTTGTCTGTATGAGTCAGAAATATTTTTGCAGAATGAGGGGAATTTGCAGAATATTATGCATAATGGTTTTAATAATATTGTTGATCAGTGCATAGATGACTATGGACTTCATTTACTTATGAACCAAATACCATTATATATCAGACTTAATAGTATGATTCATAAACTCCATAAAAAATTGTGTTTCATAAAATGCAATAAACCTGATAAAAGTTCAAAGAAAAGTTTGAAAAGAGTAAAAAGTTTACAGAAAGCTCAAACATTCCACAATAAGCAAGTGATAGAAGTATTCAAACTTCATGAGAACTTCATCAGTCAGTTCAACAGAACATTTTGCAGTCTCATCAACTACAGGACAGAATACTGTGAAAAGATTAAGGGAAAAGGGCCATGCATGAGAAACCATCAGGATACTGTGATAAACAGCCATGTGTGCTGCAGAGTTTGTCTAGAAAACCACGTCACTGAACAGTCTACTGCTGCAATAAAAAGAACACGAAACTTCAATTCAATACAGTAAAATATCACGACCTACTTATAGACAATACATGCAATACAGATGCTGCTGCGCCAACTTTGGCAGTTTTATTTGCAATTTTAAACTCAAAGTTGAATGGTCCACCCAGGCTTCCATAGTGAAAGGTGCAACATCTGTCATGATGAAAATGGGCATCTGTGCCCAGTGTACAACTGTGAAGGTCCTGTTGAAGCATATTGTAGAGACATATTCCACCATAAAGAGGACTTCTTATCCTATTTTCAGCAGGACAAGGCCAGGCCTCGGTCAGTACGCACAACAGTGCGGACTCAAGAGCACATGCATTGTCTATCTCCTATACAAAATGTATGGAGCTTTATGACAGGAAGAATGACAACAGCCACCATTGAGCAGCTGAACCCTTGTAAAGCAAGAACGAACAAAATTTTAACTTGAATTGCAACAATTAGTCTCCTCGGTTCCCAAATGATTAAACAGTGTAATTGAAAGGAAAGGTGATCTCACCCTGATTCCAGTATACTGTAGGTGTCAAATTCTAAAGTTTTTTAACATTTGTCTTTTTCCAAAAATTGCATTTAATTAAAAAGCCAAACTTTTCTGGAACTTTTTTGTTTTAAGCAAAAACTGACTCGACTGGATTTCATCTAGAAGTCATCAACACCCCCATGATCAATCACAAATGTCCGTACTCTCGAGCTTTATTGCCCAATAAGCAGAACAAGCAAACACAGCTGATGGAATTTAATGACACTGATGTTAAAATAATAAAGACGTGTCCCACTGCATCACCAAAGTTTTTATTATCATTTTCAAAAATCCAATTGCAATGAAAATACATGCAAATGCAAGTAACATACATTACAAACTACAGACTCAAAGTTCTCTAACATCTCTAATATGCATTGTGCCAGAACGTAACCGAATTGTTGACGAAATTACAGGGAACCACCTGAGCAAACATCGTTGAACGCTGTCAGGACTACACCACCGCGAGTCATTTCTCGACTCCGAACAGTGAATCTGCTGTGCTGCCAGGCTTGTGGAATCCAAGATGGCTGCAATCGTGACTACATGCAAGCTAAAAGGGAAACTCAGAATGAGGATATACATAATCTTTTGACAAGGTGACTGATATTCTTGCCTTACATTAAGTCTTACCTTCAATGCTCAGGCAGAAAAATCTGGCAATGCCTTCTGTGCTCTAAGCTCCAGAATAACTACAACACACGTTATGCTTGGAAGAGGTATCAAAGGTGGAAGACTAAACGGACTTCGTGTCCAAAAGGCTGGAGAACAGCAGCTGTTGATCATGGTGAAGTCTGTAAGGGAGTTTGGATATACAACATAATGGCTTAACGAACAGGCTCTTCAGGGAAAAACAAACCCACGTAGAGCTATAGTGCAAACAAAATGAAGTCCTCGTATGAATGACCAACAGAATCTCTTTGGTTTTTCTTTTCAGAAAGAAGTGTATCGATGTGCATATGCAACACACACAGACTAAGGCTATTGGTTATTCCCTTTTGAACTACACCCACAGCAGCTCATTTCAGTGTCCCTTAAAAACAAGCCCGAGATGCTTCGTGAGGTTCTCTTAACACTGACAAAACCAAAAAGACGGTTCCCTAATATTGCAATAAAAGCAGTGAAGATGCCCAAAGGAGAACGCTCCTAGCCTCGAAAGATGCAAAAAAACCTGAACGTAGAGAACACACAGTCACGCGGGCCCAAATTAAGGCACGGTGAAGATTTCACCTCCTTCTTCACATCCTCTTCGGTTCAGCTTGCGAAGCTGCTACGCCTGAGTGAGAGATGATCACTGGATTGGCGATGGAGGGCTAGGACTTGGCAGAGTGCTGTGCGGGGTTGATTACAGCCTGTTTGGCTTCTTCAGGTAGAAGTGTAGGGTCTGTCAAGATGGAGGTGGTGGTGCTCAACTGTCGCAATGTCCCTAAAACCACTGTGAAGAAGGGTGGGGGGTGTTGGGTAGAGACAGGGGAGACACCGTCAATACTGAATGTAAGAATATATTTTAGAAACAAAACTTTTGAAAGGTGAAGGGGGGAAAAAGTAGTACAAACTGCATAACACCACAAATATGTCCAAGCCAATTCACTAAATGGGTTTACAAAGGATAAGGTCACCAATAATAATCAATTATATAAGCCTCTTAAGATTAAATTATAAACAGTTTCTAAATACGGTTTATAACACTATGACATTGGAAAATAAAAACTGTAGTGTCCTTCCTTCTAGTTTCCTTCTTCAGCCTGGATTTGTCTAATAATGTTTAAATTTAAACAACAAAAAAAGCTTAGTTTCCACAAAGCATAAAAGCCCATTTTCCTTCCTATTTAAGGGGGAAACTACAGTTCATGTCCTATATTTTCTTATTTACATCCTGTAAAGTCATATTGCTTATTGTATTTGCATGGTTATTATTTTTGCTTGTTTGTACAGCTCTGTTAGGTAAAGGGAAGATTGTATTTTTTGTGCATGATGTTCAAAAGCTAATAAATAAATGAAAAAAATTCAGATATGAAATGTCATTTTGGCATTTGACATTATCCATGTGTTTGGAAGCATATTTAAAAAGCTCCACCACACAGTGAAGTTTGAGTGTTAAAAGAAATTGTTCCTGAGGAAACTCCTAATTGGGAGCGACGGTGGGCTTGTGGAATGTGGAAGAATTCCCAAAAAGCGTGTCATTATTTTGATCATTATTTCCTGAACATCTATTGTGGCTCCTCTGTACCTCCTTAAAAGCAACTCTGTAGCTTGCAGGCTTTTTTACTGCAATATGAATGTTCCCCCTAGAGTTGGGGTGCGCACAATTTTTGTGGCTTTTGAGCTACTTTTAAAATGACCAAGTTAAAATGATCAACCAAAAATAAAAAATAGTAAAATTCTCTATTATTTATATACACTACTCACAATAAGTTAGTAAAAGTTCCCTTTGATATTACTAATAATGTATGAGAAGAAACACCATTTTCATTAGTTTAATATGTATTACCCCCAAAAATTTAGACAATAACAGGGATAGCCCCAAATAACAAAAATGGACAATGTCAGTAGCAGTGTTTTCACCATTTGCTGCAATAACAGTGATGTCTCATGCTCCTCACTCGCCTCATGTTGTTCTGAGTCTACGTTCCACTCTTCCACAAGTGCTACACTCAGTACGATCATTCAGTCTCTGCTTCAACTGGTCCCAGACCTGCTCTATGGAGTTCCGACCTGCTCTATGGAGTTCCGACCTGCTCTATGGAGTTCCGACCTGCTCTATGGAGTTCAGACCTGCTCTATGGGGTTCAGACCTGCTCTATGGAGTTCAGACCTGCTTTATGGGGTTCAGACCTGCTCTATGGGGTTCAGACCTGCTCTATTGAGTTCAGACCTGCTCTATGGAGTTCAGACCTGCTCTATGGAGTTCAGACCTGCTCTATGGGGTTCAGACCTGCTCTATGGAGTTCAGACCTGCTCTATGGAGTTCAGACCTGCTCTATGGAGTTCAGACCTGCTTTATGGGGTTCAGACCTGCTCTATGGGGTTCAGACTTGCTCTATGGGGTTCAGGTCAAGACATCGATGCCAAACCATATGAGGCTCTCCACCTTCCTGAAGTCCAGCTGTGACAATTCTGCCACGATGTGGTGGAGCATCATCATCCATGAACAGAAAGGTGGGGGTGTGCTGGAGGAATTGGGGGATGATGATGGGTTCTGTGATGTCTTTTTTTGCAGTGTATATTCTGTGCTTTGTCCCATATAGGTTATTATTGACAAATATTTGTGTGTGTTGTACTTTTTAATTGAATTTTAAAGGTCATCTTAAGCTGTGTTTAAAATGTGGTGTATAATTAAACTATTTTTAAAAGCTCAAGGAGCAACATGTTTGGGCTCTTCCTACAGATTTTAGCTCCGTTTTTGAATAAAGGGTTAGAAATGAATGCTTTTCTTGTTTTTTATCCAATTCATCGGAAAAATAATCAACAGATTAATCGATTATTAAAATAATCGTTAGTTGCAGCCGTACTGAAAACCCTAGATCCCCTCACATCTCGTAAACGGGCTGCAGCTGTGTAACGATGTCTGAGTGTGTAGGTCCTTAGGTTCTGGTCATAGTTGTGGTCTGTCACTCGTGGGCTCCACTCCTGGGTCATGAAGTCTGTCAGTAGTTCTAGGTCTTGATGCAAGTCTGCTGACGACACTAAGTTCACGAGCAACATCTGACTCCTCCCACCGAACCGAATGCACCATGTCCAGGTGACGCCGCTCGTCCGTTAAGTGACGTTGTGTGTTCATGACTGTTTGAATGATGAACTTGGAATCACTTACTGACAATAGCAGCTTTTTATTCCCACAGAATGTTGAAACTGATGCCACATTGAGAAAAGTTGTGTTTTGGTTTTGGCCCCAATATAAGGCACCTGTACACAATGAGACATTTCATGGAAAACACACAATGAGGTGTGTCCATCACCCCAATACAACTGCCTCCCTATCCCAACAATGTCTGAAGTGAAACACACACTATGTGTGACATCCACCAAGTCTCACACAATATCCCTCACTTACTGTGAGTAGTGTACTTACAAATGACAGCCTTAAATACCCTGTACCTACTTTAATCTGTTAACAATTTTACTACTAGTGAAGTACTATTATAATCAATGAAGTACAAATAAAGTTGGTATTGTATTATTTCTGGACTATGCATCTTACAGTTTAATTTCAGTGCACACTGTAGCTTTAAAAATCTCCTCCACACCACTGTGACGCAAACCATCACCACAAGCTGTACTGTCAGATCAAATATCTGATTAGTGGGGACTTCACCCTGTATGAAAGAGCAATCATAGCATTTCCATTTCAGTAGAGTCACTGCTGGGACTTCCGCTTAATCACACAGCAGCAGTATGAATATGCACACATGCACATAAAGAGCTGAAAAAGTGGAAAAACTAGCGGCCCCCACTTTTCCACCGCGGTCACTACACAGACTTTTAAAAAGATCTATAAAATAAGTCTGACTTAATTCACTGAATTTTATTTCAAGTTTTATGCAGCTGCCATCCTTGCTGCCTCGTTCAAGGTAGGTGTTGTTTGAGATGTGGGGTTATAATTTACAGCAGGATTACTATTGTTTAAAATTAAGCACCTTTCATTATTGGGGTAAGCTGATATTTGCATTTTCATAATATTTAACATAATTCCTCAACCCTAATAAAGTGCAAACATTTTTTATTAAATTACACTATGCAATAATGCTTCTAATTTCTATTTTATTTTTGTTCCTGGGTTCAAATGTGTTCTCATTTTCCATTGCCTAAAATAAATATAAAATATGTTGAACTGTTAAATATATGTTAAAATGTTCCACAAAAATAATGAAATTTAAATACACCATACGGTGCTGTGGTCATAAAATCAGCTGCAAAAGGTTTGTGATAAATGTAGCCATTTTACATCAGACAGAACACTTGGAAGCCAGGAATAAAAACTTTATTTTAGTAGTTATACTATTATCCTATTATTAATAAACAGAATAAAAAATATAATTACTATTAACCATAACTACTCAGATCAAAGCCAAAGTTTTATCTTTGCTGAAACCTGAATTTCCTCAGAACTTCTGTTAATTTGTGCAGATAACAGGAAGTCAAATAGTGACTCGGAAACCACATAACCAAACATAGTGGCTTAAAGTATTCAAGTTGATCAGACACTGGTAATGCTTACAGTAAGTATGGAATTGTTTAGGAATGCAGTCTAAACTATACTAACCGGTGCTTTTTCCAGTAGATTAGATATGTAGCACCCCAATGACCGAAGCAAACTTCAGGCAGCAAATATTTCTCTAAATCTACCAAATAAAACTGTAAAAATAATGTAAACTATGACTTGTGATTTCTGATTCTGATTATTACTGGGATAATCCAAGCAAAGGACACGTTTAGACCTGCAGTCAGCAATGGAATGAGACACTATAATATAATATACTATAATAAACGTACTGGGCCTGAGCACAGGCAGAGCGCAGTCCCGGTCCAGCCACTGCATGGTGGTCTCACATAGCTTGCTCTTGTTGGTGGTGGACACACTCCCGTTGAAGGACTCAAACAGAGGTTTAATGATGATGCTAAACTGTAGGAAGACTGCTTAAGGAAATAATGCTAAACAGGGCAGTTTGACAGTTTGTTTCTTTGCTCCATTACCATATTTCACCTGTGCCTTCCATTGGCTGGTAACTGATACATCTTTTCCACTGAACTGGTGCCGGTTCCCAGACGGTTCCAAAGTTGGGAACCCACGCAAACCGTCCTGCTTTTCACCTACACAGGATCGGAGCCGGGTGACAGTCATAAACCACGCCCACTTCACAAACCAACAATGGCGGAACACATCTTGTGTTTACAGGTGAGATCATATCTTGATGTTGAAAGAAATCACCAATGACAAAGATAATGTGCAAGACGACAGGTGAGATTTATAATCACTTCTAGATTATTTGCCGGTTTTTCGTTTATCTAGTCACAGACTAGCGTTAGCTCAAATGTCCGCCCACACCCGATGACATTACAGGTTCCCAGCCCAAGAACCAGGAAGAAGTCAGTGCCAGTTCCGCAATTTTGTCTCCCAACTTTTTGCAGTGGAAACGCATGCAAAATGGCCCAGACAGGCACTGGCACCAGTGCAGTGGAAAAGTACCATGAGTTTTCCCAGCCTGCTTTGCTCTACATAGCTGTTTGTAAGTGCAAGTTAAAAATTGTATAAAATATGTAAAGCATAAGAGCAGCTTCAGAAAGTATTCAGACCCACTTTTCAATTTTGTTACGTTACAGTCTGAGGCTACAATCGTAACAATGCTTTTTTCATCATTAATTACACTCAGTTTCCCATAATGACGAAGCCAAAACAGAATTTTATACATTTATTTTAAAAACAACTGAAGTGAAAAAGTATTCAAATCCTTTACTACTTATTTAAAGCACCTTTGGCAGCAATGACAGTTTCAAATCTTTTTGATAGGAAAGTTGTGCCAACTGGGATTGTTGTTTTTTTTTTCTTTGTAAATACCTTAAACGCAATCAGGTTGGATGGGCACAATTGATTGACAGATGTTCAAAAGGGTTCAGGTCAGGGCTCTGGCTGTGCCACTCTAGGAGATTCACAAAGTAACCCGTGGTCATTACGGTGTTGTCTTCTCTGTGCGCTTTGGATCACTATCGTACAACATCTATTTTGCTCCACCCTTATTTTTCTCTCAACCCCGTTAAGTGACGTCGTGTGTTCATGACTGTTTGAATGATGAACTTGGAATCACTTACTGACAATAGCAGCTTTTTATTCCCACAGAATGTTGAAACTGATGCCACATTGAGAAAAGTTGTGTTTTGGTTTTGGCCCCAATATAAGGCACCTGTACACAATGAGACATTTCATGGAAAACACACAATGAGGTGTGTCCATCACCCCAATACAACTGCCTCCCTATCCCAACAATGTCTGAAGTGAAACACACACTATGTGTGACATCCACCAAGTCTCACACAATATCTCTGTGCGCTTTGGATCACTATCGTACAACATCTATTTTGCTCCACCCTTATTTTTCTCTCAACCCTGCTGCTGAAAAACACAACAGCATTTATGGTTCCACCACCATGCTTCACTGTTGTTCCCCTCAGGCCTAATGTTTAGAATTAAGAGAAACAGTTCAAACTTGGTTTAAATCAGACCAGGTAATCTTGTTCCTCACAGTCGGAGTCCTTCAGCTGCTTTAGTGCAAACTCCAATTGAGTTTTCATGTGTTTTGCAGTGAGGAGATACCCAGATTGGTGAAGAGCTGCAGTTGTGGTTCATCTGAACACAGGATTTCTGGAGCTCGATCAGAAACCACCAGGTTCTTGGTCACCTCTCTCAATCCATCGATTGCTCAGTTAAGCCGTTTGACCAGTTCTTGGAAGAGTCCATTTGAGAATTATGGAGATCACTGTGCTCTTATGAATCTTCAGTGCAGCAGAACTTTTTTGTAGCCATCCCCAGATCTGTGCTTGGCAACAGCCCAGTCTCGGAGCTCTGCAGGCAGTTGCTATGAGCTCATGATTTTTGCTCTGAAATGCATCGTCACCTATGAGACCTTCTATAGAGAGGTGTGTGCATTTCCAAATCATCCAATCAAGGTGTAGAATCATCACAGCAGCAATCGAGAGTAATGGGAGGCAAAATTTCAAATGTTGTTGAAAAAGATCATAAAACGTAAAGGGAATATTTCAGTTTTACTTTTTGTTTTTACAAAATTGTTTTGACTCATTATGGAGAACTGAGGGTAGAAGAATTGCAAGAGGGTGTGAAAACTTTCTGAAGCCACAGTGTATTGTCCCTTTAAACATTTACACAACGTTACTCCCTACCTAGAGATGTGAATGATGAAGACAGAGTAGGATTTTTGGGGCTTTTGGTGCTTGGTTTTGGGAGGTGGCAAAAGGATACAATCCAGAACTTCCAGTTCTGTAGAGTTCTGTTCTTCACATATTCATCAAACTTCTCCTTCATGTGGTCAAACCGATGACGTGTAATGGGCACCCCTGTGGCTGGAAGCTGCTCCTGACACAAACTGGAACAGAGACCAAAAACAAGCTGCTGTCAATTGCAGTCGTAATACATTAGATTAAAAAGCATCAACTACCCAACTCCAGGCACTAAAATCGAAAATGACAACCCCCGGTGCGTGGTAAGCTGTAAACTGAGAAATACTGATTGTGGAATCGCATGAAAACTTGAAAAACGTTGTGTGATACGTTTTCTCGAAATATGTTTAAGGGCACATTAAGCAGGTAAATGTCAAGCCGGCTAGTGTAACTGCAGAGAATAAAACCTATGACCATACAAGGTGTGTTTTTGTCGCTTTGTAAGTTTCTTATGTATTAAACACTGGTTAAATACCAGCCTTGTTTTTTACAACTACTTTTTACATTTCATTTGCTACCATTATATATATTTTTATGGTAGCAGTTCATTGATTGGCTGAAAACTTTCAAAAGCTTCATTTTGCAACATTAATTTTTTTATTATGAAGGATTTCAGGACTGATTGTGATACAAATTAAAATATATTTAAAATAGTACACAAACCTTATGGATGCATTGAGTTCTTCAATTTCCTCTCGCAGGCGCCTGGTCTCTTCCTGCATCTGTTGCCTCTCCTGCTGCAGCTTTCCAATGTACTCCACAGTCTTCTGAAGCGTTGTCGCATTACTGACCTGCACAAAAAAGCAGCAATTCCAGAACCACAGAAAAAGAACCAAACTAAGGACAAATTTTGGTCTTCAGGATTGTTTAAACAACTTGAAAATGTTCATTTGACTGAGACGTCTTTCATGCCACCAAACCTCACCAGCGAATTCCTACGTCCCAGCAAAATGGCCTATTGTCCAGCTAGTCTCTGTATCATTATCACTGTGCATCCCTAACGAGTAATGACAATGGTCTGGAAATGAAGCATTAAAAAACACTTACATTTGCATTGGACTGTGATTTGAGAGTGGGAACGAGTGTGCAGAGCGTCTTGAAGCCAATGTTGATGTTGGAACGTCTCTTTTGCTCAGCCGATATGTGGTTCACCCGACGACACTGGTCATAGCAAGGAGAAAAAAATTTCACTAAGTTCAAGTTCACTAATAAAGTTCACTAATAAAGACAAAATAATAAAATGTAAACATGGATATTTAAAAAAAAGAAAAGAAAAAATAATTAACCCAAAGACATAGTCAAACCCTGTGGTTTGTGGAATGCGGCGAGAGGCAGGGGTGGAGAGTTGCCCAAACAGTTACAGCGCTGCCTCCTTTTTTTGTTGTTGCACCATTTGTTGAACACCTAAATACTTTACGGTAATACTGGACTCAAGACACACTGTTGATGTGTGACCTGTTTAATGGTGAGCAATACATTACGGACTGTAGTGTTTGGAGTGGAGAACGGATGGGTAAGTAGAACGGGTGGAGAGAGCGTTGTGTGCTGAGAGTTGTAGTCCGTTTTGGAAAGAGTGCTGGTTATCGACACGGGAAAGGTAACAGGTATACGTGTGCGGACGATCATGCACAATGCTGGCTGTTAATAAAGCCTCCTCAGCACCATTACCTGCATGAGCATTAGCAGCAGTAGCACTGTGGCTACAGCGCTAACACAGACCCAAGTTTTGGCAAGCTATAGCTGGAGAAACGCATACACCGGACACTTTGCATGTCGTAGCGAAGGCGAGGATGGCAGCTTAACAAGGTAAAGAACATGGAAGGAAAACCACTCTGCAGCCTTTCATGGTGAGAGGAGAGTTTGGAGAGATAATCTGGAGGGTGAGAATAACAGGGTTTGACTGTACTGCTAATCCCCCAAAAATCATATTCTGCATTGTAATTTCAAATAGTTAAATCCAAAATGCTTTCAAACTAAGCAGATCATACATGGTATAGGAGCTAAAAATCTAATTTAAGATTTACTGCAATTTTGGTAGTTAGGTTAGTTATTAAAAACATCAAATAGAAACTATTATTTGTATATATCCATCCTCCTTTAGATCATCAGATAATCTTACTTAACAGCTTTAACGAGTAGCTCAAACACCTAAGGGTTTAAAGCCATTTTAAAAAATCATTATCGACTGGTTTATCCACACTCAAAATAAGCTTAAACCTAATCTCACTGAGACTATTAAATGTGAAATACCACTGGTATTGCAATTTTGAGTCTGTTCACACCTGGCATTAGCATGCGTCATGGGTTGTCCTCTAGTGATCAGATTACCTATGACACATGCTAATGCCAGGTGTAAACTGACACATTGGGTTGTCCTCTGGTGATCAGATTACCTAAAATGTGTCAGAAGTCTTGGCCCTGGCTAATGCCAGGTGTAAACTGTTTGCAAGGGCAAGGTCCTAACCACTGGCGTGACTACTTATGATCTGATCTTACATCTGTGTTATATGATTAGACACATAGACTGGTCCTGTTCAAAGACAACAAGTGCATGTTTTTTCACAGACAGTCTTCACAAAACAGGCCAGGGCTTTGTGTGAATAGTTGAGCAAAAATGCCCTTTTAGATCTGGCAAAGACAATCAACATAGTAATAAACGTGAAAAAATTTATGAGGACAAGAGCTAAAAGATCAGCAGAAACTACAGCAAGCTAATTATAAAAGGATGCTTCAAGCTTCGGTCTATACCTTGGTGTAGTGACTTTAGTCCTGGTTTGGGACTTTTCCATTATTTTCGTGGTGGAAGCAATGTTCCCTTCTAGTTCTACCACTTTGCAGAGGACGTCAGTTGTGTACAGTCCTTGTGGCCCAGGACACATTTGTGTACACACTGCTAAAATAACATGGCCCAAACCACCTCCGAATGAAGTCTGAGCAACTGAATCCAAGTGTAAACTCAATACAGCTTATGTGAGTTCACATCTGTCCATTTGTGACTGGATTTTCCAGTAAATGTTAATGTGAACAAGGCCTTTGCCCAAGTGTAGACTTAATCCAGGTCTAAGAAACCAAACATGCACTAATCAGTGAATATTCTTTTTAGTCATTTAGAGATTAAAACAAAAAAATCTAAAATAATCTTAAAAAATGTTGTAGTGAAAATTGTCAGGAACATTGAAGATTTATTGTCACCGCATTAACAGTATAGTACACGTGGTATAATGCAGTGAAACATCTCTGTGGTAAATCTGAAAGTACCTGGTTGACCTCACTCTTGGCCAGGCCTGTACTGCTAAGCGGGGACTGAGGACTAGGCACCTGCTCTGCTCCTAAAGGTGACCCTTGACCTGAGGTTCGTCCATCTCGTGCTAAAAGGTGTGATCACATAAACATGATATTAAAGAACAAAAGTAAAACATTGCTTTAAAGCTTACAGATTGTTTTAAGACATTTATGTTCTAGAACAATAGTGTTTTCTAGAAAGGGTATGTGCAAAGTTACGACACTAACCGGTAAAGAGAATCTCATTTGTGGAAGGAGACGGTGCTGGGCTTTTGTTAGTGGAAGCACTTGGGGCCGTTTCCTCTTTAGGCACAATGAGCTGCTGAGATTTTTGACTTTGACTGGGGAGAATATGAAATCCAGGCCCCTGAAAAAAGGTGGATGAAAAAGTCAGAAAAAGAAAATCCCAGAATGAATATTTCCAGAGTTGATAGAAAATGACAGCTTACACATGGAATACTTGATGAGGTGAGGACCATGCCAGTCGTAGGAACCACATCAGGTTTGAGATGTGATGGAGTGACAATAACTGCACCAGCAGTACCTGGGAAAGGAGCTGAATAAACAAATTAAACAAGATTTGTATCTCCAAACAGCTCCCAGCATAGTCATT
>JBBIGC010000041.1:1299664-1312081 GCA_037576955.1 Lepidarchus adonis
CACGTGCCTGTATGACCTCCCTACAACACCTGGACATGCTCCTGATGAGGTGGAGGATGGTCTCCTGACTAAAGCATGCAACATGGCGTTGGTAGATGAAGCGAGGCATGATGTCCCAGATGGACGGAACAGTCCATAACATCAATGCCTTCATCTTGCAGGATCTACTGACACACTCCAGCCACATGAGGTCTGGCATTGTCTTGCATTAGGAGGAACCCAGGCCCAACTGCACCAGCATATGGTCTCACAAGGCGTCTGAGGATCTCATCTCAGTATCTAATGGCAGTCAGGTTTCCTCTGGAGAGCACATGAAGAACACCATTACTGACCCACTGCCAAACCGGTCATGCTGGAGGATGTTGAAGGGAGCAGAACGTTCTCCACGTTCTCCAGACTCTGTCACGTCTGTCACATGTGCTAAGTGTGAACCTGCTTTCACCTGTGAAGAGCATAGAGCGCTAGTAGTGAATTTGCCAATCTTGGTGTCTCTGGCAAATGCCAAACGTCCTGCACGGAGTTGGTCTGTAAGCACCACCCCCACCTGTGGACGTCGTGCCCTCATACCACCCTCATGGAGTCTGTTTCTGACCGTATGAGCAGACACATGCACATGTGTGGCTGGAGGTCATTTTGCAGGGCACTAGAGTGAAAGCACTGCCAGCATTCAAAAGTGACCAAAACATGAGCCAAAAGAATGGGAACTGAGAAGTGCTCTGTGGTCTCCACCTGCAGAACCTCCTTTATTGGGTTTTTCTTATTTTGGCCACTTGTATCTGTGATTTTGTTCTTTCGGTCACTACCCAAAGCTTGTGGCCATAGGTGAGGGTAGGAACGTAGATTGACTGGTAAATTGATAGACTCGTCTTTCGATTCAGCTCTCTCTTCCCAACAATGGACACTGTAGATTCTTCCCTCACTCGTGAACAAGACCCCAGAATATTTACACTCCTGTGAGGCAGCACTATGCTCCCAGCCTGGAGAGAGTATTGCACCCTTTTACAGGAGAGAACCATGGCCTCGGATTTAGAGGCGCTGACTCTCATCCCCGCCACTTCACACTTGGCTGCGAACAGCTCTGGTGAGAGCTGTAGTTCATGGCCTGTTAAAGCCAACAGAACCCCATCATCTGTGAATAACACAGACGAGATTCTGATGTCTCCGAACCTGAGAACCCCTCCACCCCTTGACTGCGGCTAAAAATTCTGTCCATAAAACTTTTGAACAGAATTGGAGATAAAGGGCAGCCTTGGCGGAGTCCAACCTCAACAGGGAAGGGGTTCGACTTATTACCCCCTATGTGAACCAAGCTCCTGCTCCTCCTGGACGGGGACTGAATTGCTCATTACAGCGAGCCCTGCACCCGCGGGATTAGATTAGTGTGTGCGACAGCCATCAATCAACCATCAACCATCAACCCATACTACTTTTGCAACAAAGATCAATTACGGATATTGGAGACTTACCTTGTATGAAATTTCTGGGGCTGAATATTCCAGAACTCCCTTATTCTGAACAGAGTATGTGATTAGTAAAACAACAAATACTGTGAACACAAGATTGTTTAGAACTGAAAGAGTATACAATACATAGATACCCAAGTGTAGAAGAGGACATGACTTTGACTGTTACTGAGTAGCTGAGAGCAGTCTGTAGGGTTAAATAAGATGTGATTCTAGAACAGGAAAAAAGATTTTGATAATTAATGTCCATAAAAAATGCAGACACTGTAACATGTTGTAAACTCATACCGTTTATCTGCAATGTAACAACACACCTGGCAACCATGCTTTGGATTGATGTCAGCCTGGCATTCTGGACCTTCAGTCTCATTCGTCCAATCCCAGATACAAATTCTCTGTGAACAATTAAAATAATTGTGTTCATTAAAATAGTCAGATACAATTAATGTAGTTGCAATACCACGGACACCAACCTGTACTGCTCCAGCCCCAACAGTCACAAGATATTTAGAATCTTTTGACAGTGCTACAGCAGCTACACCTCCCTCAGGATGTAAATCAAACATGGTGCGAACAGGGATTCTGTAAAACACGCAATAACCAGCAAGGGATAATGGGCAAAAACATCACTACTTTAAAGTGATACATCTATTGTGTTTTTTATTTTGAAAAGTAATGTAGTAAACATAATGTAACAGTAAACATACTGTATCATTCACTGTTTTTTAAACTAGAGTCATGCTGCTATCTCATGCTGATATCCTGTACAAACTCAAACAACTCAGGTCTCTATTCTATAAATATACAAAATGTCTTGATCCTGGGTTTTTGTTCCTTTAAATATGTACTTCTTATTTGTACTACATGTTGAACACTGTGGATCCTTAGCTTCACAGTTTCGTCTCCCTCTATACTGCACTATATATGACTGAGTTCACTTTGGCTTTGATAATGTAGTTAGTCGGTCCTGATCAAACTGGTAGTCATTTGAAATGTAAGCCACTAGTTAATGATTTTTCCTACGGTGGAATGATTAATTTAAAATAATTATGAGATTTTTGTAAATCCCTTTGCCAGACCCACAATCATTTACAACCTTTTTCTGAAGGTCTATGTAATAATGACATAATGACACTACACACTTCGAGAGAACACAAGACACTAGATGTCAGGTTTAAATAAGACAGAATCCACCTGCAGCAGATTTTAACCACTTGGAGGAATGTTGGATTCTAATTTTATGGACTTGAAGGAGTGATAAATATAAGGGTGTACTTACTTTTTCTTACTTTTTTTTTGTTTAGTTTTTTGTTTACAAATGAGCATTTGGATGGATTTCACTGCCAAGCCTCTAAGACAGTGGTCCCCAACTACCAGGTTGCGGACCGTTACCTTAAATGCCGGTCCATGAAAATACTGTCTGATATTAAACCGGTCCGTGGCGCAAAAAAGGTTGGGGAACACTGCTCTAAGATATCTGCACTGGAAACATCATGTTCCAGGTATAGTGTAAGCACCTACGAGCTCAAGGTTTGAAATGTGAAATACAAATATTTTCTTAAATGAAAATCCAAGTTTGAGACATTTTACATTAGTGTGACATATTTAAATACAACACCAATAGCCTGTAGCTGAAAGTGACTACAGGAAATTTCAGTTAATAGGCAGCGGTAGCCAAGTGGTCAGGAACTTGCCAGGTCCAAGTCCTGGCCCAGGTAACACATTAGAGCAAGGTGACAAACTGTAAATTTGACTTCACTAATATAATAGGAAGAAAACCTGTGTATATTATGTTTCCAAATGAAATTTACTATTCAATAAAAATGTGAACTAATAATAATTTGAACTATTGGTTAGAAAAGTGGGTTTGTCACTGGCAAAGATCACTGATTCAATTTCCAGAACCAGCCAGTGGGCTGAAGGCACACCTGACCCCCAACTGTTCTCACTGCGTTAAAGGGTAAAATGCAGAGAATATTTTCCACTTAAGGAATTACAGTATAATTAGCAGAAATAAATAAAGAAATAAATGAATATAAAGAGTAAGAATGTGATTCTCACTCAGAAACATAAATAATTTGTGGATGATACCCTGTGTATGTGTCCCATAAGATGACGAGGTTTTCCTGGCCTTTATCTGCCGTCACAAGCCAGCGCCTGTCCTCACTGATACACATGCAGGAAATGGGACTGCAGTGACCCTTCAGAACAAACAAAGATCAGATTAAAAATGGTGAGACTCAATGTAGTTAGTGGTCAGACTCAATGTAATTTGACTGCAAATGGAATAATGAATTTTACAGCTTGAAACCTTGATTTTGATTTAATAAAATACTAAGAGGTGGTGTATCATGTAAAACCAAAATTTCCTTATTTTTTTCAAAGTTGTGTGTTAGGAAGTTTGCTATAGGCTATAGCATCAACATGATAAGGTTTTATTTTTGGCACCCACAATGTTTTCACTTGTTGCTAACAACCCCAGTTCCTAAAAAAAATGTGGACACTGTAAAATGTAGATAAAACCAGAATGCAACTATTTGCACATTCTCATAAACATATTTATTATTCACAAAAAAACATTCAAAACATATTCAAACTGAGTAAATCAGTCATTTTGAATTTGATGGCAGTAGCATGTATCAAAAAAGTTGGGACAGGGCCATGTTTACCACTGTGTAGCATCCCCTCATCTTTTAACAGCTGTCTGTAAACATCTGGGAACTGAGGAGACCAGTTGCTGGACTTTTGGAAAAGGAATGTTGTCTCATTCTTGTCTGATACAGGATTCTAGCTGCTGAACAGTCCTGAGTCTTTGTCGTTTTTTTGTTTCATGATGCTCCAGGTGTTTTCAGTGGGAAAAGGTTTGGATTGGAGTCAGGCCAGTTCAAGTCATGCTGTTGTAATAGCTGCAGTACAGTCATGTGAAAAATAGGACACTCCATTAGATATTCAGTTCTTTAATAAGAAATGTTCACATTTCACTGCCTAATCTTGATTTTATAAATTTCTGAAATCTGGAAAGTAAAAAAAATAACCTTGATGTATTCATTAAACAAAAGATATCAACAGAAATGTGTTAACTGGCTAACTGAGGAAAAAGTTAGGACACCCTTCCCTGTAATTGTAACATGTTGCCCATCACTAGGTGCCCCTTGTCTCCTGTAGAGTATTTATACCCCTGTGTCCAAGGTCCTGGTGTTGGTCAATGAATGTCTGTGTCTATGTTCGTGTTCACACCAAAAATAAAATCAGTCTTGTTGCAGCCTACCCTGCGTTTAATTCCGACCCGACCTGCATTGTTACACTAATAGCTGTTACCTGCTTTGGCTGAAATAACCACAGTGAGTCCAGTTCCACTTCAGCTATAATGTTCTTACAGATGGTTTTACATGTTCTTCAAGCACTCTGTGATACACAGTAGAATTCATGGTTTTCAATTCAAGATTGAAGATTCAAGATTTTAATCCAATTTGAGACTCATCTGTCCAAAGAACATTATTCCAGAAGTCCTGGTCTTTCTACTTTCTCTCTGGCAAACTCCAGTCTGGCCTTCATGTTTCTATTAGAGGGCAAAGGTTTCGTCCTTCCACACCTCCCATGCAGGTTAAAGTTGTGCATCTCTTTATGGTTGTAGAGGCACTTTCCCATCAGCACAGCCAGGCCTGGGCATGTTGGCTATTTTCTTTTGAGATTTTTAATCCCTTACCAGACGTAGAAGCTGCTACAATCTTCTTTCTGAAGGCCTCAGACAGCTCTTCTGATCTCACCATGGTGTTCACTCTCATTTCAACAATCAGGAGCCCAACAAACTAAATGTCTGAGGTGTAAACAGGGCAACCCTCCTTCAAAATGCTGAGTAATGATCTAATCATGTGCACCTGATGTGCTACACCTGTGTGTTATTTGAGCCATTTTAACTTGGAATAAAAGAGGAGGTGTCCTAATTTATTCCTCACCAGAAATTGCATTTTTGCAGAATCACATTTAACAGAAGATTTTGAAAAGTCTTTTCTTCCATTTTAATTGTTTAGTTTTACTTGAATCTCCCAGTATTGTTAAAATTGAGATTAAATATCCATATGTCCAAGAATGTTACAAAAACACAAAGGCTTTCATGGGATGTCCTATTTTTTCACATGACTGTATGTGGTTTAGGATTGTTTTGCTGAAATATGCAAGGCCTTCCCTGAAAAACATGTCTGGATGGGAGCATGTGTCGTACTAAAACCTGTGCATACCTTTCAGAACTGATGGACCATTTCCAGATGTTTTAAATGAAGTTTTAAATATCATTACAAAACCTTACTTGTAAAAGATGCTGGGAGTTAGACGTGTGGTCATATATGACAGCAACATGGGAACAAGCATAAAGGATGGCAAGTCGATCTTCGTCCATATGGCTGAAGACAGGTAAAGCTGGGTTAATTCCAAAGGCCCAATTTAGAGTCTGCAAGCACAAGCAATGAATTATTGTTTATTACCTTATCTAAAATAACTCCAGGTTCCTTAAGAAGACATTCCACACATTTTCACAAGTAACTTTCCAGACTTCCTCTGTTTAGTTTTAACATTAGAATATCCTTCTATAAATTTATAGAGAAGAAGATACCTGGTCATTTCTGTTGGTTGTGTACTGGCAGCTGTGTACTGGTATGCCTTCTTTTAATGGCATGAGCTTTTAAAAAGATTTAGACTGGTTGTCCATAACAGTTCTTAAAGTTGATGTGCTGGAACCAGGAGCTTTATGGATCTGAGGGACCTTCACAAGAGCCTTACTGTGATGATTAGACAGTTAGACAGCAGTGTTCCTGTCTTCAGGAACTAATTATGGATGAGATCAAATTTGTAATTGCCGTCCTGTAGTGTAATTCTATGTGGCACATGTTCCTAATGAAATGTAGAATGAGTATAGAAGAATAAACACATGAATGTGTAGCATAATTTGCTGACCGTTTGGTTTTCTTTTTACATGCCAACAAAATTTCCGCTATTCATTACCCACTTGTCTCTGCAGCCAAGATGTCAGTAGCAGTTGCCATTGGGCACACATTTCATAATTGGGAAAAAGAACATAGAACATGGGCAAAAAATTATTTGGAATATCATGTGGTCAGATGAGACCAAAATGGAACTCTTTGGTGTTTTTGAGGGGAAGAATGCTGAGTTACACCCCAAAAACACCACCCACTGTGAAGCATGGGGGTGGAAACATTATGCTTTGGGGCTTTTCTGCAAAGGGGACAGGACGACTGATCCGTATTAAGGATGAATGCGGCCATGTATCGTTAGATTTTGGGCAATAACCTCCTTCCATCAGTGAAACCATTGAAGATTAAAAGTTTCTGGATCTTCCAGCATGACAATGATCTTAAACACACCACCCGGGAACGAAGGAGTGGCTACGTAAAAAGCATTGCAAGGTTCTGGAGTGTTCTAGCCAGTCTCTGGACCCCAATCCAATAAGAGAATCTGTGGAGGGAGATGAAAGTACGTGTTCCCCAGCGAAAGCTCCAAAACATCACAGCTCCTGAGAAGATCTGCATGGAAGAATGGACCAAAACACCAGCTACAGTGTGTGCAAACCTGGTGAAGATCTACAGGAAACGTTTGATCAAACAAGGTTACATTACAAAGTATTGAGGTGAACTTTTGTTATTGACCAAATACTTATTTTCTGCACCATTATACAAATAAATTCTCTAAAAATCATACAATGTGATTTCCTGGATTTTTTTACATTCTGTCTCTCACAGTTGAAGTAAAACTATGATGAACATTACAGACTAATCTTTTTAAGTGGAGAATCAGTGACTGCCAAAATACTTTTTTTGCCCCAGTGTATCAGATCAGGGCAATTCACTAGGACCATTTTCACCAATGACAGATTAAGTGACATTGAGTATCTAGTTAATTAATTACATGGCAGAACATATTAAATACAGACTGTTCTTATAGTTGATGTGCTGGGAGTAGGAAGATCCAAGGGCCTCATTGTGATGGAGCATATCCACAGCAGGTCTTGTGGAGTGTTCCAGGTGTGCCTACCAAAAATGATACAAGCAGGGTCATGAGCACCCAAGGCTCACTGATGCACATGGGGAGTTTGATCCAGTGTCAAAGAGGAGGTCCTGTTGTACCTGCCACTGATAGAAATGGGTCAAAACACTAAGCACTTGGGTGTAAGTTGTCTGCATGTATACATTACCAATGGGTGAGTTTTAACCCTGTTCTCCTCTTTGGTCAGGAGAGACGTGGACGTGGCGGCGTAAACCTGCGAGTCCTCAGCTTCATTTCTGGATATTTCTTCTCCCACATTTCCAACAGTTTCAACACTTTTGGCAGAGAAGTCTGTAATCTCTGCTTTGTCCATATCGAAAAATTTTTCTTCAGTCTTCAGGCGAAAAAGCGCAAACTAGCGGTGGTACGCTAACCGAACACGACGGCTCTAAACTTTAAACACGGAGAGTGTTTACGAAGAAAAAGAAAACAATGTTTAACGTTGACACGATAAAAACGGATATTTTAGCAGCTTAACACAGTGAAACACTATATGCATATACACAGATAATCACTATTTTCGCTCGCCTCAGACTAGCCACAAGCTAACAGTCTGTGCCAAACGTGTAACTATGGTGACAGAGCGTGGTTGTGGTTGCTAAGATACGGCCACGCGCCATGCTCTCAGAGGTACAACAGGTACTCTTCCGGTAAATCTTTTAATTATGTTTGCCAAATTTCGCATATTTTGCACAAAATTTTCTCAACAGTGTCCAAAATTTGCTTTTAAAGCCCTGTTTCCCAATTATCTAGAGAATGTAAAGAACAGCACGAACTCCAAAGCATGTAAAACACAAGAGCTGTGTCGAATGTATAGTTTCACTTGACTTATATGTTATTTATTTATACCGTGAGCACCTTTCTTTTTAATCAATTATTTTGTTTGTTTGTTTTTTCTAAAGTATACTTTGTTGTTTACATACTTGTTTTTGTATACATTACTTGTAAAAGATACTGCAAGCTGTGAGAATTCATACCTTTTCTATAACAACTTTACTATGTATATTTGTTGTTCAATTGTTTAAATAAAATTGAAAAAAAAAATAACTTCATGTCAAGGCACACATAAAAAAAGAAAAAGAAAAAAAGGGTACTCTTCCGGTAACATACCACACTCCCTACATGCATCAGTGAGTCTTGGGTACCCACGATCCTCCTTGAATCATTTTTGGTACTAACTACTGCAGACTTGGTACACTTCACAGGACCTGCTGTTCTGGAGATGATCCATCAGCACAACGTCTTGTCTAATACCAGTCAGTGGTCTTAATGTTATGGCTGATAGGCCTTGTCACATTTCAGAATATTTTAATATATTTGGCAGCCCAGCCAAACAAGACTGCAATGAAGAGGCCATTAGAAGAAGCAACCTGGACAAGGACCTTCTTTCCTTTACAGATGAGCACAAAGAGCAACTACTGCTAGTGGAGAAAAGGATTTTTCTTTAAAAGGACTATAACTTTCATGCTGTTTTCCCCTTGAGGTCCACTTACTACTTCTGTGTGGGTTTAATACCAAAACCATTGTTCTGTACATTTGTATTTTTTGTACTTTTCATATTTTATTTCAACCCTCCGTTAATATTCCTGTGTTTTAAGTATCAAAAAATAATTATTTTATTTTTCAACCTCCCTAGTAATTTAACTGGCTGGTTTTGTTGCTGTACCATTTATATGTAAACGACCTCTCTTCTAATTGGCTGCCCCGTACCGTACCTCCTACCAAAAAGGTCTGGGCTGAAACACTCCTTATAACTTCAACGTAAATGGGCGGGGCTAATCTGCTAAAGGTTGAATGGGTAAACACCTAGGTTTTTGTGACATCACAAAAACTGAATTACAAATGAACTGTACGTACAGTATTAGATTCAGTGCATGGACTGGAGTGCAAACCTGAACAAACTTTACATACAATATCAAATTCTTTTATTGCAATTTTTTGCTACAATATGGAAAACTATAACTATATTTCATCTGCTTTCCATCATTTCTGCATAATAACACAGTTAATATGACATTCAGAGTGGCTTATCTTAAAATGCTCCTTTCTTGAGAAACCTACAGTCAGATTTGTTCACAATGGTAGTGAATGGAACCAGACGTCTGACGCAAACATAGTGCCTGTATAAGCTACCGAATAGGAAATTACATGAAATGCCTGTTGCCCATTGTTTTGTAACAGTTTCAAGAGAATCTGTTGACAAGTTTTGCTACAATGCACCAAACCACTCTCAACAACTTCGTTTTTCATATCAACCACCGAACTATATAGGAAATAATTGAAACTTTTCTGAAGTGCTCATCAAAAACTCAATTTCTCAGGTAATATAATACAATCGAACATTTCCAAAAAGAAAGAGAAACACAATATGAATGATTTTAATTTTCCAGTTCTGTGGAAGAAAGCTCTTGAAATTGACTATCTTTACACATTACAATACACTAAATACAAATGATTGTGTTTGGATGAAAATTCTTGAATGTATGTTGAAAGTAATTGTGAATTTGAATATAAACCCTGCGGAACACATTATGTTGAAAAATGCTGAATGTATTTAGTCACCCAGTGACAAAAAGTGCAGAGGTCGGCCTAAAGATGACCAATGGTCTGTATTATCCTCAGTGTCCGAATCACGGTCATCTGCGAAGAGGGACTATGTTACATCTGTTGAGAAAAAACATATAGAAACAAAGTTAATACACAACTTAAGCCACATTTACTGTGGGAATCATGAACAATAATCATTAAGAAGGTCACTTTTATTCATTAATATTGCATAAACACTGTGTTAACAGAAATTGAGGGGGGCAGATAGGACTTCAGGCACAGCATTTACCCCAGTAGACCTCTTCCAGACCAGCGCTGTGGAGTCAGGCCCAGGTGAACTCGCTGGCCGTCCCGAACCACTGCAATACTTAAGCTTTTCTGAAGAGAAGTTGAGAAACATCATCTGAATGAAATTCATTGCAAATCTTTCATAATGCAAAAAAGAAGCGCAATTCTGAAATATTTATATAAATACAAGAAAAGTTCTTCTTCACTCACCCCTTCACTGTGTTGGACCACAGAAGCGATGTTTTGCAGGTTCTGGAAGTTCCTTGTGTTGACAGAACCAAACTCAATGATCTCATCACCAACATGCAAGCCCTGAAAAAGAGTGAACATGACCCCGTTTAGTTTCAAATTCAATTTAGCAAATAAACAGGTGGAAATAATCATCTTTATTTATTGAGCACCTTTTATGCAGTTAAGTGCTTTTTACAACAGAAACAAAAGTAGGAAAGCAAAAGGAAATGTAATTTGACAAAAAGAAAAAAATACAGTGGGTAAAACAAGTATTGATTCATTAATTTTATAAAAATATATTTTTATATTTATAATTATATATAAAGGTGCTATTGACATTAAATTCTCACCAGATGTCGGTAACAACCGTCCAATCCACACATGCAGAAATCAGACCATAGACGTCTGTACATTAAGTTATGAAATGAAATGAAATGACACAGGGCAAAAGTATTGAAGACATGAAGAAAGGAAGGTGTAAAAAGGCAGCTGAAATCTATCAGTAATTAGAAAGTAATCCTGCCACTCAGTGCAAATTAATATCAACTTCGTCAGTCCCAAATGACGGCTATAAAAAGTGTCTCGTTACTAAGGTGTCCCACAAGAAACATCTCATGATGATCAACTTTCTCAAGACCAAAACACACTGATGCCATTGCTTCCAGAAGAATCTCTAAACTACTGAAGGTTACAGTGAGCACTGTTGGGGCCATAATCCAGAAGAGGAAAGAACATCATTTCACCATAAACTGTCCACAACCAGGTTCTCCTCACAAGATTTCAGACAGAGGAGTGAAAATAATGATCAGAAGAGTCCAAGAGCCAAGCAGGAGATCTTCAGAAAGACCTGGAATTAGCAGCTACAACTGTTTCAAAGAAAACAATAAGTAATGAACTCAACCTCCATGGCCTGTGTGCGTTGAACATCTATGGTTTGGTTTTGGTGCATGGATTTGATTGGTTGTTACCAACATGTGGTGAGAATTTCATGTCAACAACAGCTTTAGAAATAGATTTACTTAGAAAACTGGTGATGTGATACTTATTTTACCCGCCTCAATGAGGGACTTCAGAGAACGTGTGTGTGTTTGTCCGAGATAAGGAGAATGGAATGTTATGGAACTGTGTCAGTAAGATCCGTTTAAGTTATTGTTACTCAGGAATACTTTTCTGTGCTTTTTTATCAGTCTGCTGACTAACAAGGGACGGCAAATACTCAGACTTAGAACGATTCTGGTTGTAGTCAGAGAAAAGACATAAACTAGGCCTGTGCACCGCAAAATAAACTCGTTTCCTGATTCTAAACCATGGATTTTTTTATATTGCTGTCAGATGAAATTACTGATGTTTTTATAATAATTTTCATTTTTAATGCTGTGCATCATGTGGAAATGCATTTCTTGATAAGCTGATCATGAGACAGGTCATTCGTTCCTCAGAAGAGTGGAGAGCAGGTTTAACCTCACCGCCTGATGAGCAGGGGAACCTGGCGTCACAGCATCAACCCGAGCAAACGACGTCGGCAAAGACATCTGCTCCATTCTCTCCACCTGGGCTTCAGCCTGGTCCTGCTCACGCTTAGCCTTATCCCGGGCATGCAGCTTATGAAGGGCCTCCTCAATCTCCACCATAATAGCTTTGTGATCATTCTGCAAACCTTGCAAAATAAATACATATAGAGAAATAAAAAATTTTATATATATTATATATGAGAATATACATGAAAAGTTCAATATTTCTTGACATTCCTTTGAAATCACCACCTGCAGCTGACCACACACACACACTCCTCACAGACGGACAATTAAGAACTTGAACTTTTCACACCCAT
>JBBIGC010000041.1:1373347-1385699 GCA_037576955.1 Lepidarchus adonis
CCCCCCCCCCCCCCCCCCCCCCCCCCCTCTTTTTCTTTTTTCTTTTTTGTTTTTTTCCAGTTTTTTGTAAGAAAAAAAATCTTATTTACTGAAAATGCACTGTGGATTACCTCCACATTATAATGTGTTCACAGACTGATAGAAAGACATGTGTAAACAGGGTAAATGTGGTGTGTGTATCTGTATTTAACTCGTCCTCTCTGCCTTCACAGGAAGAACCAGTCTAAGTGTCTCGTCCACTGTAAGATGGGCGTGAGCCGCTCGGCGTCCACAGTCATCGCCTACGCTATGAAGGAGTACGGCTGGACTCTGGAGAAGGCCTACAACTTTGTCAAACAAAAACGCAGCATCACTCGGCCCAACGACAGCTTCATGAGGCAGCTGGCGGAGTACGAGGGCATCCTGGATGCCAGGTGACCACTGCCTCTTTCATAGGGAGGGTTGTGGGAGTGAAATTAATTTAATTTATTAAAAAATTAAATTTTATTAATTTATTCACTTTCCTACACATTTGACTTTAAATAGACACGTGTCTTACTTTAAAAATGCTCAGGTGTTTTATTTACCACTAGGTGGCAGCAGTTCGCTCCCTAAACGCTGCATTTCTGTTATTCTGTTACAACAGCGCAGTGGTGCAAGTATACAGTGCCCTCCATAACTATTGGCACCCCTGGTAAAGATGTGTTACAAGCCTTAAAATAAATTCAGTTTTTATTGCAGAAACTCACACTGAAACTTGTAGAAAAATGTAACCTTCTACTCGAGTGAAAAAACTTATTTAGGGAAAAAACCCTAAATAAGAAATAATAATTTTTCATAAAATCACCTGTTCCACAATTATTGTACAAAGGTTTTCAACAAAACGCAGTAGCTATAAATATTCATGCAGACACAGTTTGAGTTCTCCCTGTGTTTGTGTAAATTAATAAATTAATAGCCTAAATATCATGAAATAAAATCCAGTGTACACACCTGGCAATTTTAATGTTCTGCAATTCAATCAGAAAAAACTACTTCCTTTAATCTGTTCATCCAGTGCACAAATGTGTGATGTGTGTTGTACTTTGAAAATACATTCACTTCAGGTGCATTCATACTGAAGTTTTCACTCCTCTTTGAAATGGGGCTGAGATATGATGCAGGCAGATTGAAATTCATGTCACGTTAGCTTAGGGGCGGGCGATACAGCAAAAGCATCATATCATGATACTTTGAGAAATTATCAGATATTTTACTATGTTGGATCATCTTTCGAGATGGAACAAACGAAAAGAACCACACATCCCTTTTTAAACGGACAGAGTACGAAAACAAATGATTTTTATTTAGTGTTTCGCACACTGCAGTACAATCAGTTCACTGAGACTAATGAAGCTCTCTGAAACAGAAACATGAGTCAGAATAAGATTTATTGTAAGATTGAAGTTCCACAGTGGTCTAGCTCTGATATTATGACATGATAAGAAAATCATATTGTGAGCACAGTTCATCACCGTAACCATAATTATTCACATATTGCCCACATACCAGTTACTGTGCTGACCCTCTGCTCTAAGTTTTTAATGGATGAGTCTTCCTTCATGGATAAAAACAGTTGGAGGAACCTCAGATAGACCAGGAGGCTTTATCCAGTAACTTCTCTTCCACTGTCTTCTTCACTGTGGATGAATGAAAGAATCTTGAGTGTTTGATCACCTCTCCTATAAGCATAGAACTTCTCCACTTTTACTTTTCTCTGAGTTGCTAACGTCCCGTTAGAAGAATGGGGGTGGTCCTGTAGGACAGTTTGGTGATCTCCCTGCTCAAACACACCTGGTTCACCTCACCTGTTCACTGCCAGGTGTTTGAGGAGACGGCGCTACCAAACTGGGCTGGAGACCAAACCTCCAGGACTGACTTTGGGCTCCCCTGGTTTAGAAGAACGCGTTCATGTTTTGGAAAGAAATGAGGATCTCTTCTTCTGGAAGTGAAAAGACAATGTGAACGAGATCTGATTGGTACCACATTTATCTAGTCTGTCGTCTTTTTGGACACTGTGGTGTTTTGGAGCTACGTTATTAGATGGAGGACATCAGTGGAGGCCTGGTGGTGAGGACCTTGCTATTGTAATCAAGTCCTAGCCCAGGAACCGCTGAGGAACCCCCGCTACACTGCTCCCGGGTGTGGATGGGTTAAAGGCCACATTTCTCTGTGGTGACTTGTGTGTGATGGGGTGTGTTCACAATCACATATTGTCTTTCACTTTCAACCAGTAGCAGATAATCCACAAACGACTCCATACAGGGGGAAATTATTTAATATTTTAACAAAATTTCATTCTGTTCTCGAACAAACCCGAAACTGGTTATGACTGAACTGTGCCCTTTGCATTTCCCCTTTAGCAAACAGCGGCACAACCGCCTGTGGCGTCCCGATGCCGAGTGCGATCACCCGGACTGCCAGCAGGCTGCTGCGTCTTGCTGCGGCGACCCCGAGGGTGTTACCCCCGGTGCCACCCCATGCTGCGAGGCCGCCGCCCAGTCCACCCCCCTGGCGCTGGAGCTGGACCCCGCCAACCCCCAGAACTACAACTACTACTTCCGCCGGCTGTCAGACTCCGCCTTGGACAGCGACCCCTCCACCCCTGTCCGCGCCCCGCCGCTTCTAGACGTGGACCGCGTCTTCATCGAGATCGAGGACGTCGAGCGGGACGCTCTCCTGGATGACGAGCCGTTCGAGGGGCGGGACAGCCTCGCCCTGCCGCGCTTCGCTGTTCCCGGAGAGGGCACGGCCGCCCAGACCTGCTCTCGCGGAGCCGAGCCTCTGGAAGAACTTCGGCTGCGTCTGGAGTTCAGCACGGTGGAGGAGGAGGATGAGGAGGAGGCGCAGAAAGAGCAGGAGGAGATGGAGGCCTTGGCTGAGGGGGGACGGAGAGGTGCAGGAGGTACGAAAGAGGAGGAGGAGGAGTGTGAAGAGAGTGAGATTGATCTGGGAACCATGAATCACCTCTGCAACGAAAACTCCAACAATAATAATCACCTCAGATTACAAAACAGCCTCATCGTGAGTCTAGACTTGTACAGATGTTTTGCTTTCTCTGCTGTTACATGTCCAGATGTTTAAGGCAGAAGATGCTTCACAAAGTTAGTGTGATAGCTCGGCCATATGTTCTCGTTCTGGAGATCGGCAGCCTGTGCTGGAAGCTGATTCTGGTCTAGGTTCACAGATACGTCACCATTCACTTTAGTACAGACTGACCTTCAACTCACCAGCTCCACTTACCTCAAACAGACCATCGCCTTTCAGAACATCTTCTGCCTCATTCATCACTGCTCACTTTCTGACCACAGGATTACTGCTGACCAGATCATATTTTGGTGGTGGATCATTCTCAGTACTAAAGTGGCACCGACAGGGTAGTGGCACTGCTGGGGTTTTCCCACTGGGCACTCATGATGGGCTAGAGCAGGGGTGTCCAGCTCCAGCCCTGGACGGCTGATGTCCAGCACAGTTTGGAGATTTATTGGGAGTGGTCCATCACAAAAAAAATATATCTGCAAAAGTTGGTCTGGGGTTAGACACCAGTACAGTGGGGTTAATTCTAAAACGGCCCTGAAGTGATCATTATTATTATTGTTGTTGTAAGTAGTAGTAGCAGTAATAATAAAAATAGTAATAATAATATTTTCCATATTCTGTGGTCTGATATTCCTGTTCTCCTGTTCTTGTTGTAGGACAATATTCTTAAGAAGCAGCCTGGCAAACCCAGACCAGCACCCACGACGCCCAAGTCCAGCCAGTCCACTCTTGCCGATTCTTGCGAACGCAGCCTTGCTCCTTTACCTCTCCGTAATGTGCCCAGTATTTCTGTCGAGGTGCCAGTCTGTGCCAACGTGCCAGTCATGCCTGTTGTGCCCAACCTGCTGCGGGCTTGTGGCCCTTGCTGCACCTGTGCCCAGTGCAGCAAGGCGGCCTCTGATCTGTGCCTTGATTCGGCCATCCTGCACAAGCCAGAGAGCCAACCACAAAACCTCCACCCGTTTGGAGAGGATGGAGCACTGCAGCCGGCGCTCGAGGGGAACGGAGGTTTAGGAGGGAGTGACAGGTCAGGAGAGAAGGCTATAGTAATTCCCAGAGACGGGGGCTTGATCCTGGGGTTAGAAAAGGCGACGGGACCTTGCTGTCCACTCCAGCAGGAGACACTGGCTCAGCTTCAGAGATCCGGCCTGGTCCGCCGGCGAGCCGAGCGCCTGGAGAAGCTCTCGGGCCTGTTCCAGGAACGCTCACGAGATCCCCTCTTGAAGACACCAGAGCGTCCTTCCGCAGACCCGTCCTCTTTATCGAACGCGGATTTGGCTACAGACGTACTTCTCACGAACGAGGCCTTGTTAGCTGCTCTGGGATCTGGAGTCTTAACACCCGTGTCTTCACCACACGGCTCCACGCTCACGCGCAGCTCCAGCAGCGACAGCATCCGGAGCGTGCGGGGCAAGCCGGGCCTGGTGCGCCAGCGGGCGCAGGAAATCGAGGCCCGCATGCGGTTGGCAGGCCTCACGATACCTTCGCGCCTCAAGCGCTCCAACTCGCTGGCTAAGCTGGGGAGCCTTACCTTCTCTTCTGAGGATTTATGCTCCTCAGCGTGCTCCTCCGACGCTGGGACCCTCCTGCTCCTCTCGCTGTCCCCGGAGCCAAGGCACACCATCAGCCCAGACTGGCTCTTCAGTCCGGGAGGGGCAGGACCGACCGAGCCCCGGAGCTGACCTCAAGGGTCAAGGGAGAGTCTTGCAGCGAGATTTCCTTCCTCGGAGGGAACGTGCAGTTGTGGGAGGACGGTACTGTAACTAAAATCACAGTTTGCTACAAATATAAACATATGCTACTTAAAGAAAAAAAGAGCCAAATATCTCGAGAACGATCTCATGGTTCCCGACCCTGGAGAACTCCTGCTCCTCGAGCTGTAATTCACGAGTCTGACTAATCACAGATATGCAGGGCGGGAGTCCTCCGGGACCACAAACGAGGAACCGCTGGTTCTGAGGCTTTTGTTGCATGGAGCTGAAGTTGAATGTGTGCGAGAAGAAAATGTGTAGAGCACTTGCCGCTCTAGAGAAGATCATTGCTTCGGTTCAACTCTATTCCTACTGATACTGATCTGCTGTGTCTGAGGCAGAACCAAGCAGCCATATTCCCCAAGGCCACTGCCCACTGAGGCAGGAGAGATTGTTACCTGGTTTTTCTATTCGTCCACCCTTCTGTGTCTCGTTTCAGTGTGATTACATCTTCCTGCTGAATTTGAAGGACACTTTTGAATCGCACTTCTGGAGAGCCAAGGGAAAGGGGTGAACCATCGCTGGCCACTCTGTGCTGAGAGGCTTCCAGAACATCCGGGAGAGCAATTCTCTGTCAATCTCTTGCTGTTCTCCCAATCCGCAGAAGATGCTGGAGATGCTTGGCTGTACTTTGCTCTAGACCCATAGTCCTGTATCACTGAATTTTAACAATACGCACATGATAATGGTTAGACGTTATTGAAAATAATGTATTGAAAACACTAGGGTGTGGAAGCGTGTCTGTCTTTGAAGATTTACAACCTTTCTCGAGATGTTTTCAATAGCTTTTGATTGACGTAGACCCATCGTCTTGGTTCCTCGTGGTGCTCGTCTACGCTTCAATGTGAAAAAAACATCGCTGGGGGTGCGTTTTCCAAGACTATGGAGTCCTAGCACAAATATCTTCATTAGCTAACACCATCACTTCACATGTTCAAGAAATACGCTTATTCTTAACACTACACATTGAGACTTCAGCCTGGAGACTCTGGTGAAGTTTTCAAGCTAAGATCACCTAAAGGTTTCATTTCCCCTCCTTCAAACTCATTATCTTTTCTACATTTTCTTGGTGAGGGAGATTATAGCCATAAAAAGCCATATCCCAGTTAACCATCACATTCAAGGCTGGCTCTCGAATGAGAAGGGTTACTGGCTCCATTGTCACATCCGATCTCAAACTTGATTTTGTTGATATATTTGCATTGTTTTACTTCAAGAAGAACCACTTTTGTTCCAGCCGAAGATTCTGCTTGATGGTTTGGTTTTACAGTTGTACTGAGTTGCTTTCTTTAGAAACATTTCAGAAAATGTTTAGAGTAGAGCGGTCACAAATATTCAATTAAAAACAATTATTCTTTTTAAAACACTTTACATGAAATAGGGGATCTAGAGCTCATTATAAAGTCATCTTTAGTAGTTTGACTACTCTCCACAAGGGGGAGCTATTAGCACACACACATTACTAATGTGAGCTTTTACTGAACGTGAAGACAGCAACACCAGCAGGATCTCTATGAATGTGTGCATATGTTCGTAGTAAGAAATTTCATGCATGTGAAGTAAAATTAAATGCTTGGGTATGATCGCTCTTTTATTAATAGATTTAGATTCTGGAAAAGAGGACATGCATGAAAAATCTAATTTAAACCCGTGCATTTCGAAATTGACACTGGCCAATACGCTTCAAGTCATTTCTAGTGTTTTGTTGTTCATGCAAACCACGGTCAGTTATTTTATAAAAATATCTGGGATAAATTAACACTTGAAATGCACCAGCATATTTCCAGCACTGTTGGCTAAAGCAATATGAAAAACATTGTTAAAGAGCCGGAAACGGAAAAATCTATTGCTGATATTAAATAACACAAATTGAACAGCTATATTAAAAGCAAGGTTATTTAGCACAATATCTCATGCCGAAATATGGTACAATATTGGCCATTTCTGATCGTGCAGATACAAATAAAATGTTTAAAAAACCAAACCATAACTTGACCCCAGGCTTGAAATCTAATCAAACCTGTGAAAACTACTATCTCTTACACCTTCGGTTAGTACAGTTTCACTGAAGTTTTTAAAGAATCCGATCACTGATGTTTTAAAAGCAGCTGAAAGGTCGGTTGCACAAGCACAACGTTGTTAAAGGACTGGCCCAAACTTTTACAGACTTCAAATATTTATTGATATTTCCAAATCAATATTTGATTACTTGAATCGCAGTCATTCTTATTGATAAATATAACCCTAGGTTTTATTATTTTTTATTACTGTAGTTCACGTATGGCACAGTAATGATTGAATGGTCTCTGCTCATGAGCTGTATGTTGCTGTAGAAGTGGTGATTGTAGCCCCTCATTAAAATGCAGATGCTAATGTTGTTACAAATTAGAACTGTGATTTAATTAATCACCATTAGGATTAGATTTGGTGATGGCAGCAAATATTCTCTGTTTAATCTAAAAGTCTTAATAAACAGGATTGAGGCTCTGAACTCCCGGTTTTAGCATCGCCCTCTCTAAGGAGTGGTTGATATTGATGAAATGTGCTGAAGTTTATGCTTTAAATATTCACTGCATTCAAAATAAGACTAAAATACCAACATACTGTAATGAGAAAATACTCAAGTTTGCGGATCATTTTTCCCAGCCCTGCTGTGCTTGTTCTGACGTTTCACCATATTTCCCAGGATGATCAGACTGTCAGTGCTGTTTGCCAATACGGTTCAATTATTGTCATAGCTTGAGATCTACGGCTCATTCTCCCTTCACTTAGCCATAAACACATTCCATCACTCCCACCAACATCTACATTATCATTTCACTCAATCGAACTGGTTAATTCCCTTTATTTCCAGACCAGTCAGCCAATCGCATCTCGCGTTTCAGTACTTGAGCTTATTTTTCTTATGCAACACACTCTTGACTTGTTTTGTTCTATTATTTTGTACGTTTAACTATGCTGTTACTTCAGAATTGTGAAGCGTGTGTGTGTGTCTTGTATATAAGTGTGCGAGAGCGGCATCTGTGCGATTTACTGTGAAATATTTATAAGAAATCGAGTTCTTCAGAGTGTGTGAGGGCACGCTAGTGTTTAGCGATGAGGTCATGAGCAGGCTCATAGAACACACATCCCTCGCTGTGATGCACACGCATGGCAATGCACTGTAGAAATGATATATATATATATAAATATAAATATATATTGTTCATCAAAAGGTTGAAAACCCAACTTGCTTTGAATCTGAGCATGTTTTCTTTTCAGTGCCACAGCTCTCGCCTCGTGATTGGTCATTCTATGAATATTTTCCTGATAATGGCGCCCGGAATTCAGCTTTCCTTACTGTAACATAGCAATGACAATCAGTCTCTCTGGTGAGAAGAAACGAATCCATGAGGAGGAGACAAGTGAAAGACATCGACCCAACTGCTGGAAGTCCTGTAGATTTTGTTACTATGTATGTTGTATGTTTTGGGCTCATGTTCGCAGTCAGACGTCCCTTTTGCGATAGTAGCCTGTAACAGCTGCTACAGGTCAGTTATGAAATTTATGGTAAAGGTATAGGAGATATATTTTACTTGTGGCAGCTTAAAATTGAAGAAAACTCCTGCCTAAGCACCGGCCCTTCTATACAGAGGTTGTGCAGAGTCTCTTCTTGGGGCTGAGACCATTGTTCTCTGTCTCGCTCTATTTGTAGGATGTCCCTCCCTCTCCTTCCCAAACATCTGGTATTAATGTTCTCCTCCAAGCGTGTTGAGCCTTTGAGCTTTTATTACAAACCTACAAAGAAAACATGCTCTTTTTTCAGCAAGCTTGGAATCCCCAGACTTTTATTGAGCTTAGACCCCAAATGGCGTTGCCCAAATCGACGGTACCTGTGTCCTGACGACAGCTTTGAAAATGAGGTTTTTGATCTCAGTCAGCAGCATTGAATCGCCTCTTCACTTAAATGAACCCATCTTCACGTTTGTTGACGTGTCCCCATATCTCGGGACTTGCTGACCTGAGGGAGCAACACGTCCCTCAAACCTTCCATGGGTCCCAGGGGAGGAGCAGTGTTGTTGGGGCAAATATTAAATCACCAGAATTAGATCGTTACCAGTTTTCTTTTACGTTGAATAAGTTTGGGGCGTTGCGGGTTTTTTTGGTGATGCTTCTTTTTTTTTCTACAACGTGCACTGACTCCTAATCAAGGACGTGATCTTGGGAGTGATCAGTTTGTTCAGAACACGCACCTGATTGTTGAGTTTACCTGTTGTTTACAGTTTTGCATGATACAGAAAACCAGATATCTCTCGACATGCGTGGTCGTAATTGCTTCCAGTAGGAATGAACGAGTACCGGTTCCTCAGCAGCCAAGAATAAGCCCTTACTCACTTTCCCTAGTCCCTTCAGCTAGAGGGGCGAGTGACCGTGTCATTTACTGGTTCTTTCAGGGGTCTTTATTAGAACCCCGGCCAAATTGCAGGTGTAGTTGGAGACGGTAGCCCATCTGTTGATGTCGGTTTGTTTCCGTCAAGTCCTTCCTCAGGCGCAAGTTTCTGACTGCAGAGCGTCTCTCGTGTAATATCTGGTCAACGGGTCTGGAACCCGCCAGTGACAAATGAGACCCCAACAACTAATGGGCTACAGTTTCACCTACAGATTCGACCTCAGAGTGGTATGGAAAAGCAAGGGTTGCACTCGTTCAGTGAATGTAGATCCCTGATTGGTCCGTGAACGACTTGTGCATGGTTTTTACTATTCTCGCACCTTTGCGACATTGACCGATTATTTGGACAAAGGCTGGAGTGTAGTTCTTCACTTGTAGCTGGAGGTCCCAGTGCAAGTTTGGGTAGCTGTGCTGCCCCCTAGTGTGTGTTGTTTTAACCTGCTTGCCAATCTCGTTTATCCTGAGCTTCAGTTCGCGCCAAGAGGGTTTTCTAGTGTTGCGCCCCTTCCTGTCCTCCGACCGGGCCTTCGCCACCTTGCCTTGGATGCTACGTCAAGGTAAAGGTCACGCAAGAGAGTAGCTGGTTCAGGTCGGCCGTGTTTCATTTTGCGTTTTCAGTGTAAAAGTGCCTTACCCAGAGACACCGAGGCAGTTTCCTAAACATCTTCCCACCGATCACATTGCCAAGAAGGCCAAGAGAGAACGAGAGAGGTGCCGGGTATGCATGGGCAGTCTCCTTATTTAAAGCTGACGGATTTACATTGCCGCTGCGCCGGTTCGTTATCGCTGTGCTCTTAAATTCAGCTTAGTTTTTATACCTCATAGACTAGCTTGAAGCAGAATCCGAGAAATTGGAGGCTGGGGGACTCATACGCTTCAAATGGACATTATAGAGTTGCCAAGTTCTTGTGTTTTTTATTATTATTTAAATAAAAAAGATTTTAAGTAGAGTGGCCACGACCAAAGTCTTATATTAAAGAAAAACATGAAAGCGCCACAGTTTAGAGTTTTTTCCTGAATAACCAACATTCTTCAGCTGATGCCACTTTTATTGCACCTTTAAAGAGGACGGTTACAGTGACTAAGAGAGAGGTCCTCCTTATTTTAATCTTCACCAGGCCACAGCCCAAACCAGCGACCAATCAGAGAAGCCGTACTGTTCTGAAACAGAGAACACAAAGTGGTCGCGACGTGACAAAGTTTATTCCAACAAGCAATTCTCTCCGTCTTCTCTCTCTTCGTCTCTGTCACCACTGTTACCAGTTGGTTTTGTTTTGTTTTTCTTTCTTTTATATTTAAGTATGCAGTAATTTTGTCTTTTGTACTGCGGACTTGCTGTAGTTTTCAATGCATATTGCACTTTGTACATTTTGTGGAAATGATGTACTGTGTGTATATTATGGAAATAAACTTTTTTTTTCATGCAGTTCCATTTGGGGGTTTTTCAACTGGGAAAACTCATCCTTGACATCCTTGAGTATACACACACACACACACACACACACATATATATAAGGTCCTCGACTTACGACATACTCAAACATTTGTAATTACGACGGTGCCCCAAACCTTGTTTTTTTTGTTTATTTGTGGTGTGAAAAGTTTCTTTAATAAAACATTAATTTAATGTGATACAGCGCCCCCGGTGGACTGACTGAGGAATGACCCCAGTGGAAAACACAGGAGACGCTTGTATAAGAGGTTTCAACTTGCATCAAAATTTGATTTGCAACACACGATAAATGGAACCCCGCTGTAAGTCGAGGACCTCCTGTGTGGGTGTGTGTGTGTGTGTGTGTACAGAACTGTGGTTTAAAGCTGTTTCTCTCAGCGCTGAGACTCTTTCTGCAGTGAGGACGTCGGAGTAAAAGCGACGGTGAAGCAGTAAACATGTCAGTGTAGAGAAGCTCTTTGCCACATTGATGTTTAAACTCAGAGAAGAAGAGACTCTGACCTGAGGCCTTGTACATCACTGAATATAATAATCATACGATAACTGGAGCCTAATGATTAAAACACCTAAACTCATCAAATTTCACAATTAAACTACATGTGACACACGTGTCATTACAGATGAATGCAGTGGGAGGTGAAGTCGCTGAATGTGGGATCTCACGAACAAAACACTTCCTCTGTACATTCACTTCCATATATTTTTGCAGAAAATGCCACAGTGTGTCATCAGTGAACTGCTCCTTTTTCTGCGCGTGTGTGTGTGTGTGTGTGTGAGAGAGAGAGTGTGAAAACATGTCTGGGATCCTCAGGGACGTTCAGCTTGTTCTGTTTCTGGTGATAAAGAATCAGAGAGAAAACAGGAAACGAGCGAAGTTCTTTCTCTACTCATCTCTCTGTCTCTGTCTCTACTCCTATTTCTGTCTCTCTCGTTCTCTGTCTCTTGCTCTTTCTCTGTCTCTCTCTCACTCTGTCTCTCTCTGATGTCTACAGAGTGATGTAATCCCCCGTCCCAGATGTGGACAGTCCAGTAGAGGTGAGCAGGTATCACTGTCCCTCTCGACGAAGAGGAGCGTCCTGTTTACTGCTCAAAGCTCAGGTCAAGCAATAAACAAGTTCTCCAAACAAGAACATGTGATGATCACCACAAACCTGGAGTATGTGACAGACCCACCTGGTCTGTCCCAGTTAGAACATAGAGAACCCACCTGCTCTGGCCCAGATAGAACATAGAGAACCCGCCTGCTCTGGCCCAAATAGAACATAGAGAACCCGCCTGCTCTGGCCCAGATAGAACATAGAGAACCCACCTGCTCTGGCCCAGTTAGAACATAGAGAACCCGCCTGCTCTGGCCCAGATAGAACATAGAGAACCGGCCTGCTCTGGCCCAGATAGAACATAGAGAACCCGCCTGCTCTGGTCCAGATAGAACATAGAGAACCCACCTGCTTTGGCCCAGTTAGAACATATAGATCCCGCATGGTTTGGCCCAGCTGTTGTCCTGAGCTAATATGGGACCCATCAGCGGTCCAGGAACGTTCCCATGTGAAGCTCAGGTAAATCCCATGTGTGTGTTTATCTCAATTCAAGTCAGTTTTATTTATACAGTGTTTTTATAACTGACGTTGTCACAAAGCAGCTTTACAGAGTTTATAGAATCCG
>JBBIGC010000041.1:1391422-1406180 GCA_037576955.1 Lepidarchus adonis
CACACCAGTAAACCTAGACTTCAGTTAAGATCTGCTGCTCCACCAACATCCTACTAGAGCTGAAGATCATCCTCACATCAGTGAAGGGTTGTACTGTGAGAACTTTGGTGGGTTGAAGACCAGACTTTCTGCTGCATTGTGAATCAGTTGTGGAGGTCTGGAGAAGATCATTTTAGATATGTATTTAATTTTATCACAGACAGCAAAGAATTCTGGGAAGTTTGAAGAGGGAAGAATGAGGAATCACACCAAACCACTCCATGTTAATGATGAATCTAGAACCCCTGAATATTAGCTAGCACTGTAAATACTGAATGGAAGCTAGTGAGGGACAGCAAACCTTCACCATGAAGGAGGAACCAGTATGTTCCTGCTCCAGCGTTTCCTCACTGTGTAGACTCCATATCAGAGGAACGTTGCTTGATGTTCATCTCAGCACGTCTGGAAGAGGTTTCCCTCTACAGGAGATGCCCTGACATGGTTCTCCACCGTTCCTACATCCAGGGAACCGTCACATCCAGCGTTTTAGCTTTTCCCAGTTCAGGGATGAAGGTTTGGTCGTTCTCCTCCTCAAACACACTCACTACACCTGGGAGTGAACAGGTGAGCTGATCCAGGTGCGTCTGATCAGGGAAATCACCAAACTGTGGACACCGGCCTCCTGGACTGGAGCTGCTGGAGGAGCACCAGAGGGAACCTCTGCAGGTTCTGCTCTACTACTTTAACTTACAGGACTGATCCCTGGTCCTCTCGGACTGATCTGCTCTGTGGTATCCGGGCAGATCTTCTCGTTCAGGCCTCCAGACGCAGCCACCAACATAATTAATCAACCAATCACGTTCTGGGAGCAATCATGTGAGGGAGAGCACCACACCAGCCTGGTGGAAGGTAAACAGCAGCTTCTTCACTGCAGGAGTCACTGTAGAAATGCAGCTTCAGTTTCTCCAAACTTCTGGATCATAGGGAAGCTGGAGCCTATCCCAACCAATCACAGGGCACACAACCATTCACACACCTCACACCTATGGGTAATGTAGAGTAGCCAGTCAACCTGAACCACAAGCATGTGGGAGGAGACGGAGAACCCAGAGGACGTGTACACCTGGTCTGGAGATCAAACCCAGGACCTTCTCACAGTGAGGAGATGTTTTTCCTCGTTTTAGGAGCATGTTCTACACTTATCTGATTACTGCTGCTCTCCAGGTCCTGGGTCTGAGCTCCAAAATCAGATTTTTCTGAACACACAGCAGATAAATTAGTGCTTAAAAGTTTGTGAGCCCTTTAAAATGTTGTATAATTTTATGCAGATGTTCCTGAAACATTATCTGATTTTTAAACAACAGTAGACGGAGAAAATGATTATATTTATATTAAACCTGTGCTCAGTGTGTGGTGAGGGTAGCCGTGAGCGGTAGCTGTAGATCAGACCTGCACATCGACTCAGAAGTTTTAGCCCTGTTCCTCCACACAGAACATCTTCAGCTCTTGAATGTCGGTGAGAATCTCACTTCTTCAACATTTCCGTTGGATTAAGGTCAGAACTTTGACTTGGCCATTCCAGAACCTTCTCTTTATTCTGCTGTAATTGTTCTCTGGTAGAACCAAGTGTGTGTTTTGGATTGTTGTCTTGCTGCATTACCCACTGTCTGATTCAGGCCTTGGACAGATGTCTGGACATTTTTCGTTAGAATTCCCTGCTTTAGTTCAGAATTCATTTTTCCATCAATGACAGCAAATCAAGGCCCAAACCAGAAAACTCCCGCCACCATGTTTTACAGATCTGTATAACCTCTCCGACTTTTACACTCTTGCAGTTACCAACAGTCTTGAATTCATACACAGTCTGTCTGACTGTTGATTGGTGGAGTCCAAACTCTTTAGAGAAGGTCCTGAAACTCGTTCCAGTTTTATGAGCATCAACAACTCTTCCTTTGTTGGAGCCTTGATACACACCACAGCTGCATTGTGTGTGTGTGTGTGTGTGATTCCAGTTCTTTAAATAACACATCTTGCCATATTATTGATTGAAAACACCAGAATCTGATTTCACCTTCAAATTATAGTCATACCCTGTTATCTCGCCCCCCGTTATCTCGCCGCGGGACACTATTCTCCTGTTACATTAGCTCACCAAACCCGCCGCTCGCCAAATGTAAAGCCAATAGCGGCGAGCTAACGAGGTTAGCATTTTTCAATAAATACACAATCAAATATAATAATGTAAAAAACCTGTTTTACTTCGTCAGTTTTAGGAACATTAATGTAAAAATATAGAACATTTTAACAACACTGGATGTAGTGAATACAGCTTCTACACATCTGTTTAACTGGGTGTGTTCACTGGTGGCGTCGGTGCTGTTTGGACTCTGGTTCTCAGCTCAGCTTCTGTTCAGGAGACAGGTTCTCTGACTCTGGTTCTCAGCTCAGCTTCTGCTCAGGAGACAGGTTCTCTGACTCTGGTTCTCAGCTCAGCTTCTGCTCAGGAGACAGGTTCTCTGACTCTGGACCTGCTGGAGAACACAAGCGACACATTGAGGAGGAACGTGGAGAGAACGCGTCGGGCAGATAAACATTTCCAACACTCGGGTCTTTATTTAAAGGCCGTGACTCCACTTGTCCTGGGGCTGATCGTCCCGGTAACAGCTGGAGTGAGGGAGTGAGAGGGAGCGATTCACTGCAGAGATCTCCAGCCAAACCTTGTGACTCCAATTCCTGCTCTGCTGCTGACGGCGTCGTCCACGTAACGAGAGAAACGCCTCGGTCACAAGACCAGCGAGGGAGAACACTCGGTTCCCACCAAAGTTCACAAGCTGGGCAGCTAGAGACCACGCCCACTTTTAAATTCTGATCTCAGATCTGTGTTCAGTGTGTGAGGAGTGTGTGAGTTTACACTGCACTCGCATCTACAATGTATCAATGAAGAAACTGTTCAATCTCTTCAGTGCGACGTCACAGATTCTCACACTGGCTCCATCTACAGAACAGTGTCTCTGTTTCTTCAGTCTGATCTTCTTCTTCCGCTGTTTCTTCAGTCTGATCTTCTTCTTCCTCTATTTCTTCAGTCTGATCTTCTTCTTCCTCTGTTTCTTCAGTCTGATCTTCTTCCTCCTCTGTTTCTTCAGTCTGATCTTCTTCCGCCTCTGGGTCTGATTATGGTCATACAGTCGCATCATCCTCTCATTCCAGAAACCTCGGTAGTGACTGAACGTCCTAGTGAGAACGTTCTCCTCGCTCCTCACTCACCTAGATGTTCTGGAAAGATCTATCTCTCAATCACATCCCAGTTTCTGCTCTGAACCAGCAGCTTCTGAGACTTATGGTCCAGAAAGTTCTGGCAGAGCAGTTCCACAGGAGCTAAGTCTGATTCTACCAGATATCATAGAATAGATCATCAGCTTCATCACAGCTTCTGCAGGAGCAGGAGAAAAACTAAACCCAGATCAGCGAGGAGAACAGTGTGTTACTGTGTTGAATGAGGGAAGAATAATAAAGACAGTGAGAGAAGCGAGTGATAAGGGAAAGAATGATGAACAACAGAGGTATTAAGTTGCAGGGTAACGGTGAGGGAGTGGGGAGAGCTCAGCCTTGTGCGAGATAAGAGCGGGCATTGCCCGCATGCCGAACCCATGGCATCATGCGTACCACACAACCACCACCGTGATGTCATGGGTTCGGAATGCGGACGATGTCGACTCTCACACTATATTTCTCTCCACAGAGCGCAATGGGACAGAACCAAGGCCGGACGAGGGAGCAGGAGGGCCTGGAGGAGGAAAAGGGACCCAGCCCAGAGCCGGGGGAGGCAGGAAACCCCAGAGAGGAGACCTGCGGAGAAGGGGCGGGGCAAGCCAGAGTGGGCTGCAGGAGGCTGGACATGGTCCTGGGCGTGGAGCCAACAGTATGTAGCCTGGAGCTGGATATGCATTCTCACGCAAAGTGGAGCCCTCCCTCGGAGAGGTGGAGGAGGAGGATGGAGGGAGAAGGAGGCAGGACCAAGAGTTGGGTTTCACACCAGCCACATGATTCCAGAGGCACGCTGAGCGCCGAGGTGACCGGCTCTTCACAAGCTGCGGCAGGAATGAGTGAAGGGATGGACCCTGAGAGTTCAGGGAACAATGAAAGACCTGTCTCACACCTTCAGGAGAACATCCAGGACCTGGGGAGGCATTCGCTCGGCAAGGACGAGGACTTTCAGGAGGACGAGAATGAGGTCTGTATGGGCATTGAGGAGGAACACATGGAGAGCCTTGAGGAACGAGAGGAGAACCTCATCATGAGCATCTCTTCCAACCTCGAGGCCTTCATGCGCCGCGAGGCCGATTTTACGGATACGCAGAGGCCTAAGGCATCAGACACACAGGATGACTCGGAACCCCTGTGTGCTGTACCTCCACCAACTGCAGGAACGTCCATCGTGGTCCACGAAGGACCTGCTGCTACAGTGAAGGCCCCAAGTATCTCTGACCCCGATACACAATGGTCATCGACTTTTGCTTTCGTGAACGAACCCAAGGAGAAGAGACGGTCTACGGAGATGGTGTCACTAACGAGCCAAGATGGACCACAAGGTGAACTCACTGAAGGTTCTGGTCCACAAGATGCCTCCACAGAAGCCAAGGAGAACTTTGGAGAAGCTAAGAACCAGCCCAGAAGCAGAGATCAAAGTAAGAACGCTTCATTGTCGTGTCCAGAAGCAGAAGAGAGCAAGGCGAAGCCAGATTGTTTGCTCCTGAACAGTCACAAAGGCCAAACGAAGTCAAGGCTGGAAGAACATCAGAAGGAGTCTGTCTCAGACTTGGACCTGAAGAACAAGACGTCTGATGCTTGGTGTAATTGGTCATCAGCTGGAGGAGTGTGTGGGGAAAGGATTCAGCTGGACCTGTTTTCTGAACCCTGGAATACTTCCTCATCTCTACATGAGACGGAGATGAAAGAGCCTTCTTCTGCAACCTCCAGGTCAGGATGTGCACCAGGCCAAAGCAAATCCCAGCTCCAGCAGAAACATAGTGAAGATGATCTCATACCCTGTACAAACGGAACAGACGATGCATCTCCAAAACCTGCTAATCCAACAGGGACAAGAGATGGAGATGATCCTGTTCCAGAGAAGGCCAGTGTCCAAACTGAGAAGATGCCTGAGAGGTTTGTAGCCATGGTGAGTGCAGAGCCAGCGATGCTTTCACTGCCTGGCAGTGCACAACTGGACCCCCAGAAGGTCCTGGAACATAGGCCGTCTCTACAGGAGGAGAGAGGATTGAGAGAGGGGGATGTGGACGTGATGGCAGCACCTGAAGCAAGGAGGTCTTCAGGCAGGAGCCCAGCATCACAGAGCCTCAGGGATGCAGGTGCTTTAACAGATGAAGATGCAGAGAAGCTCTCAGTTGTAGCGTCTGAGAGATCCGTGTCCAGCTCTGACCTTGGGATCACCACGTGTCATGAACGACCAGAGAAGAAGTCACTGCTTTCAGAAACGTTTGGTTCTTCTCGACATGTGGACAAGAAGGTCCCAACTGACACCAACGCAGACCTGGAAGCCCCGAGGGAGATGGAGGATGGTTCTGGGGTGGTGTTGCAGAAGCTTGAAGAGCAACGCTTCCCTCTGGTGGACACTCTGCAGACCAGCAAGAGACAGGACCAGCTTGGACCACAGGACAGAACAAACCGAGGAGATCAGAGCTGCACGGAGGAAGATCCCTCGGCCATTCAAGATGGCGTCACAGTACGGGAAAAGTCTCAAAGCTCTTCGAAGAGCAGGCCCGTGTCTGACCTGATAAAAGAGACCATCCAGCTGCACGAGAAGATGAGGGAGTGGACCAAACCTGCAGAGCCCAAAGCTGACGTGGCTTTAGACCCTGCCCAGTCTGTCAAAGTGGCGCAGATGAAGGCCGCGTTTGACCCGCCGAAGAAATCGCCCGATAAAGCGCTGGAGAGGAAGCCATCTACGAGGAAAGGTAAGACGAGGGGTCGGCTCCAGGCCTGGAGGTCAACGTCCAGCACGGTTTGGGGATCTGCTCAGACACACCTGGTTCAACTCACCTGTTCATTGGTGTAGTGCGTGTGTTTGAGGAGAACTACCAACCTGTGGTGGACACCACGCCTCCAGGACCAGAACTGGGCACCAGTGACCCTCACATCTTCTGAGTTAATTCTGACAATGGTACAACAGCGGTAAATCTGTTTGAGGGGGATTCTCATCGCATGCACTTAAATATAGATAAAATAATATATATTTATAAAAATATATATAATAACAGTGCTTCAGTCATCGTAACATTGGCATGTGATACCTAAGGCATTGAAGTTTTCAGACGTCTGGTTCCATTCACCACCACTGTGAAAAATCGGTAAGTTTCTCCAAGATGGAGAGTTTCACTCCAATTTATTCATTAATTTCTAATCGTTTGGGATAAGCTGGTATTTTTGGGATTACTCTTTAAGAGATGCAGATGCTGATCCTAGATCAGAACTCATGCACGCCATAAACTCTGAAACTCCCTCTACAGTACCATCTTGTGGGAACAGTGTGAATGCACATGTCCACTGAGGGAATCCACAGATCAGAATCCGATTTATTGGCCAAGTATGTTCACACACACTCAAATAATCCGGTTTTTTTAATAGACACATGTAGGATAGACAATATACAATTTACATTATATGGTCCACTTATACATTATATAATATTCCAGACTGTACACAGTGCCCCAATATGTACAACATACAGAACAAAGACCAGACGTGATTAGGCCTTTGGAGCAGCTGTTCCTTATCACGTTAGATCTGTTCAGACACTGGGAACTTTTAAATACGTTCTTAAGACTCACTTTTTTACCATAACTTTTAAACGCAGTGTAAGCTGTAACATTTATTAATATTCCATTTTTATTTTCTCATGCCAATTTTATAGAATTTTGTATTTTATCTTATTTTAATACCCTGTCGTATTCTGTGTTTAAAGCTTTTATCTTTTTTGGTCATGTTGTTTTCTTTTTGAGAATGTACAGTGCTTTGTTCAACTATAGTTGTTAAGGTGCAATATAAATACATTTTGACTTGAAAAAACAACACGTACCGTTTAAACAAGGTGTGGGGAACGTCCACGTAACTTTTCCCATTCTAAAATCTAAACTGGAAATAAAACCCAAACCACCGTTTTAGTATCTGAACTCTTGTTTATCCTTATTCACCTGTGTACACTATTGACGTGGGCGGGGGTTTTGGCAGCGCGTCTCATAATTGGTCGCTTCGGCCGCCTCTGACCACTCGCCTTTTCCATATATGGTTCGGCGAGGCGGAGAGGGGGCGTGTCCTCGCGTGCCGGTGCCAGAAGGGTTGGGAAGGCGAGTCCGCCGCACTGAGGGCAGCGCGCGCACACGACGCTCGTGCGGGGTCTGTTGGATTTTAAACAGGACGGAGGGAAAGAACGATAGTTCAACATTATAACACCATCACTGGCCAGAAGACATTATTTTTCTGCTTTACCTGAGAAGGTAAGACGCGCTGGGGTAGTAGTGGACGGTCGCGGTGATGCGTTTCGCGTCCCTGAGGTAAAATTTCGCGGCGGGGCTAGTCAACTAGCTAGCACTTGCTAATCAGAAGCTAACATTCTGACTGGAAAAGGGCGAATTTCTTACATATTTTCACAGGGTCTGTGAGGAAACTCTTGTTGGGGTTTCTTCTCCGCGAACGAGCCTTCTATGAATCAGCTGTCGGTAGAAACGTCAGTTTTTACCTCAGAACGGCGTCCGCGGCTAGCTCCGTTAGCGGCTAGAAGGCGGAGCAGCGTCCGCCGTGTTGCGTTGGGAAAGGCTCCCACAGCCCCCGCTATTCGCCAGTTGGACTTTCAGGGCGTTTTGAGGGACTTATCATTGCTAAACGACTCCTTTTAACAGTCTCTCATGCTCCTGTGCTCTTCTAATTTTCCCTGTAGCCGTTGTTTTGTTTTAGATAATATTTTGATGATTTTTTTAATGCCATATAAGACCCCCCCAAACTTTATATTTTTTTATTGTGAACAGATTTAGTTTAATGTCTTGTCGGTTTTTTTGTATGTAGTAGTACCTTTTGGCGCTTATGCAACTGTACGTGCTGTGACCTGCACTAGTCTTTCCAGTTGGTGTAGTTAGACTTGGGCGGAGGCAGCAGCTGCTCTTCCTTCCTTCTTTTTATCCGAGAAGGAATGAGCTCAACTTTTTTTCTGTCGTGGATTATAAACCTTTAGAATGATGACCCTCTGTGTAGAGCGCTTTTTATACAAGAAATGTAACGTGTAACAGTAAATAAAACCATAATTAAACGAGTATACATTGATGTAAGGCATGAACCGAATGGTAAAATATGTTGAAAGTTAACATGTCGTTTATTTCTTTAATAATATTTGGTGAACGAGCTTTCATCATAGCATGTTGTGGCATAAAAAGACACCGTCCCTGATTTTCTATTGGTTTACAGCATTGAATGGAAGTTGACCCAGTGCTATGTGCCTGGGTCATGTGATGGTGTGAAAATGGGCAATAAAGTTGGCTTGAAAGTGGCTGGTTCCTCAAACTGGGCACGAATGAATGGGGCGTTTAATGGCGGGTGATAATGGGCCGCTGCTTGGTGGACTGGTGGGATTGAGCGAAGGAAAGGGAGATGAATAGAGAGGGGGAGAAAGAGTGAGTGTGTTTCCTGTCTGCTCTCATCTTTTCCAGTAGATGTGGCCACAGCCTGTAGATCTGGCAAAATCAAGGAAAACAGGAAGAGTAGTTTCATTCATCCAGCCTTCTGTGAGGCCCTTCAGCCCTTTTCCATCGCACTGGTGCCGGTTCCAGTTCTCAGCCAGTTCTAAAGTTTGGAACCGACACGACCCGTCCTGCTTTTCCACTGCACTGGTTCCTGGATCCGAACTGGTTGACTACGTCATAAACCACACCCACTTCAAAAACCAACGATGGTGGGACACATCTTGTGTTTTTGGGCAAATCCCCAGCACTGAGATCATATGTTCGTGTTCAAAATCAACTTTTTCTGCATCTTTTAGACGTTGAAAACATTGTAAGGTGACCGGTGAGATTTGTAATCACTTCTAGCTTATTTGCAATTTTTTCGCTCTTCTAGTCACAGACTAGCATTAGCGTATGCCCACCCACACCGGATGGCATCACAGGTTCCCCGCCCCAGAACCAGGAAAAGGTTGAAATCGTGGAACCAGCACCAACTTTTTTGCAGTGAAAAAGCACGGCACCGGTTCTAAAAGCACAAACCGGAACAGTGCAGTGGAAAAGCTACACTGAGTTACCAGTGATCCTGTTCCACCTGGAGCATTGTGATGTAGACCAGTCCTGATACGCTGGAACCCCCTCACTCCTACTGAGGAGAACCCCTACAGACAGAACCGTGCTCCACCTACCTGATCTTAACTCAGCTGTACACAAGGAACTGCAGACGAATCTTTGAACTGGACTCATTATTAATATTCTGTCCATGGTTCCTCAGTTTAACATCTTTGGCTCGTACCCAGATTCTGTAAACACTGTAAAACTGCTTTGTGACATCAGTTATAAATACAACGATACAAATTAAATTGACCCGACTTGACCTGTTGGAGCTTCAGTAACTGGAAACACTTTTAATGAGAGCAGGTCTGCATTTCCCAGCTGTGACTGATTTCTGAAGAGCTAATCTGTTTGGTTTGAGTGGAGAAGTCCATCAGAAACTGAAGAGTAAGATCTGTTGACTCTGCGGAGCTGCTCGTATGTTGCCTGTGTTTACTGCCTGCAGTGTTTGATCTCTGAGCTCGTTTTGGTCACCTCGCGGGAACTCTGGAGGGCGTTTGAGTGCGAGAGGAGGTTGTGAAACGTGGTTACCCACATGTCTGCCACTTGCTTATGTGGCTTGTTGGTTTCCTCCTCTAGTTTTGTGATCCTGGAGCTGCTGTTCTGAAAGAAATATCAGCAAACTTTGTGGTGAGTTTCAGAAATGCCACAGGGGAATAAAGTACAGAGCTAAACTAGCTGGTGTCAGTGGTGGAAAAGATTCTTCAGACTTCACAGCTAGAGCGAGCAGGCCGTTTTACCAAGCTGAAGTGTGTAGAAGTTTGTTGGCATGTAATGGACCTTACAGATGTGGTGTGTTGTCTGTATTGCCTCCTAGCTGAAATAATAGACTAAAGATCACATCCTACATCAGGGGTGTCATTTAAAATGACCAAGTGCAAATGAGCTACCAACAATAAAAATGCTAAAATTATTTTTTTATTTACATACGTACACAAAGTATACTTCATATGTAAAATATATATTGTTTACCTTAAATAGCAGCATGAGCATGTTTGGCTCAATGCAGTGATGTACATTATTACCTTCTCAGTGTTGTTATTTTTAATAAACAGTCTTTTTACACCCTTACTTTAGAAGTAATTAAATTATTAGCTGCTAACTATGTGACTTGTTTGCAGGAGTTTAGCAGTAGCTTGCCTCTTGTTATAAATGATGAAGCCAGATTGGTTGTGCTGTACGTCAATCAACTGCCAAACGCCACAGTGGGGATGGATGATTGGCTAACACCCTCGCGGTTCACTTGCTTTTACGCTGCGTGGTCTCACGTGCAGGGTAGTTTTTGATGAGCAGGGCTCTGTGATCGACTCCAATGCCTTTGATCGACTGGTAGCTCTCAAAGGACATATTGGGCATCGCTGGTCTACATGATCATACATGACTTACATGATCATTTATCAGTAGGTGTTGCATGTTAATTAATTAAACAGACTAGGGGTTAATTCTGCAGCCCAGTACGTGCTTTCACACTGCAGGAACTAGGCCTGGTTTTAGTTCCCAGTAAGTAGTTCCTGACCTATTTTTTTTTTTAGTTCCTCCTCAAGGATACACCCAAACGGTAGATTGTGTCCGTTTTTTCCAGTTCTGGTCACAAACTGCGACAGATAAATAACAGTTCTGTGTGACAGACTAAAGTTCTGTATCCACTGTTCATCTGTGAAGCTTGGCACAGTTTTTTTTCAACCACTCAGCAGCTTTCCTGATGTTCACTCAAGTAGGAAATAACAATGGTGTTGACAACACAAGTTGGCATTGCCTTCATTTTCCTGCTCTAGTTTTGTTTTGTGTTTGGATCTTGTCTGTGTGTCCTTTAAATACAAAACTATCTGCATATCCTCTGCTGTTAGCAGCGTTGTTAACCATGCTGCGTTGTTAGCTGTCTTGTTAGCATAATACATACTTATGCCCACTGAAGGAATTTTATATTTTACGTAAGTTCAGGGCTGGCTTGTTTGGTGTGGAAGAAACAGAGAAAGGTTGTTTCAGAACTGAAAATAGAACTTGAAGCAGACACTATGTTCCTGAACTTTGGTGTGAAATCGCCTATTAAGAAGAGTCCTTGGGCAAAACTAATCCTAACCCTAATGCTGTGTTCTTCTGTGCCTATCAAACGCATAAATTAAATCTTTTTTTTGGAACGTAGGTTTTTGTTTTGTACCCTGAACTCCACTGGTCAATGATTCTGGTAGAGATGAGCCTTGATACTGTCGTGTTGATGTCCGGTGTCTCAGACCATGTGCATCTCAAACTCCAATATCTTTGTGCTTGGTGGGAAATGGGTCAGGGTGCAGTTGTAATGTCCATTACTTTTAGGGGGTTCTTGGTGCAGTGGTTTAACTTGACAATTGCGGCCCTTAACAGAAGCCTAGTGTAAGCAACAAATGTATTATTATAAATATAAGACATGCATTTAAATTCAGCATTACTTAAGCCCAGTTTAAATCTTGCTGACTGGCTGATACGGTAGATCTGTCACTGTTATCCTAAAGCACTGTGCAAATGTTACACCCTGTTCTGTCAACCTTTCTGTTTCTTCTCCGTGCAGGTCCTTCTGATTAAAAATTAAACCTCTTTTACTGTGACTGGGGAGTGGTGGCGTGCTTAAACGTCGATATTCTATCACAATCTGCTTTTGGCTCATACAGTCAGTCCTTTCCATTTTGGTTTATGAAAGGATAAACTGGGAAAAATATACAAATATGATGAAACCTTGCTGAAAAAAAGCGGTTCATACTAATCTAAGGACTAAGATCTGATGCTCTTTTATAATGAGTATGCTTGATTGTTATCCCTTTGTCCAAGACGTCTCCTGCTGATCCCCTTAGGCAGAACTAAACACAATAGTATGTACTACATATGCAGATACCCTGCTGTGTCTACTCACTGAATGTGTCTTCCTGCTTGTATGTGGTGATTCCTAAAAGAAGGTGAAGTTCTTGTTTGCACTGCAGGATGTGGCATAGTGGGCATCACAGGGAAGCACATCATGCTTGGGGAAGATGACTTCTACTACATTCGCCTACATTAGGGCTGGTCATTGCCAACAACCTAACCTAAGTATTGTAAAGAGCTGAACTGTCCTTTAGTGTTTTGTCATTAGCTTACCCCTGTTGGTTCAGGCCCTAAATTTGGCGAGAAGCAGGTTTGGTGAGCTATTGTAACGGGTAAAAAGTGAAGGCAATGACTGCTCTGGGCCTTGAAACGCACCCAACCATCTGAGTACTGAACATCATTAAAATCCAGGTTCAGCTCCAAACTGTTTGTTTTTTCATGTAAAACAGCATCAGTAATGGGCGTATCTTTGTAATCTAGCAAACAAACCACATTTCCAGCGCATCTTCAAACTCATGTTTCATCCGAACGTAAGCGTTTATACTCACTTGAGCCGTTCCTCCATTTTAGCTTTTGGCTGAGATGATGAAATCGATCAGTAAAAGCGTCAGCGCAATCCTGCTGCATCTTTGTCCAGTTTTTCTGCAACAGAAGTGAATTTCCTTTTTTTCTGTCAGTCAGAGAATGTAACTTTCATTTACCAGACATTTTGGGTCTAATTCACAAACTTGTGTACAAGTCATAAAAAAAGATTCCAAACATTAGACAACTGAAATCCAGAAAATCACATTATATAAAATATATAAAAAGATTTGCATTTCACTGAGTGAAATTATTTTGATCCTCTAGCAAAACAAGTCTTAGATCTTGGTGGCAAAACTCTTGTTGACACAGAGATGAGACGTTTCATGTTCATCACCAGGTTTGCACACATAGCTGGACAAATTATGATCCACTCCTCTTTGCAGATCAGCTCTAAATCATTAAGGTTTCGAGGCCGTCACTTGGCAACTCGAAGCTTCAGCTTCAGGTCCGGAGAATGGCTCGGCCACTCCATGACCTTAATGCGCTTCTTCTAGAGCTGCTCCTTTGTTACCTTGGCTGTTTGCTTTGGGTCATTGTTGTGATGGAAAACCACCCGTATTCAGTGTCCTGGCAGAGAGAAGGAGGTTCTCACACATGATTTTATGGTACGTGGCCTTGTCCATCCTCCCGTCGATGTGGTGAAGTTGTCTTGTGCCCTTAGCAGAGAAACACCCTCAAAGCATAAAGTTTCCACCTCCATGTTTGACAGTGGGGATGGTGTTCTTGGGTCACAGTCAGTATATGACTTGCAAACACTGCGAGTTGAGTTGAGGACAAAGAGCTCAATTTTGGTCTCATCTGACCACAGAACATTCTCCCAAACTCTCTCTGAATCCTTCAGGTGTTTATTGGCAAACTTCAGATGGACCTTCACACGTTCCTTCTTGAGCAGGGGGATTTTGAAGCACTGCAGGATTTTAATCCGTTATGGGGCAGTGTGTCACTAATGGTTTTCGTGGTGACTGTGATGACAGCTGCCTTGACATCATTGACAAGCTCGTCCCATGTAGTTCTAGGCTCTCACCTTTCTCATGATCATCCTCACTCCACAAGGTGAGATCTTGTGTGGAGACCCAGACCAAGGTTGATTGATGGTCTTTTTGTGTTTCCTTCATTTTCAAACAGTTGCACCAACAGTTGTTTCCTTCTCACTCAGCTTCTTGCATATGGTTTTGTAGCCCATTCCAGCCTTTTGCAGGGCTACAGTCTTGTCCCTGGCATTCTTAGACAGCTCTTTGGTCTTGCTCATTGTGGAGAGGTTAGAGTCTGATTGATTGATTGATTAAGTCTGTGGACAGGTGTATTTATACAGGTACCTAGTTGAGACAGGTGTTTAAATATATCTTGTGTTTCATCTGCTGTTTGATTGGTGCCTGTTTTTCAGTGTTGTCTTTATCATGTGTTGGATTGTCTTTTTGAAAGATTTACGCTAAACTGTTAACCAGGGCTGGATCACACTCACCTGTGCTGCCTCTGTTCGCTCAGTAGCACTGACGTTCTGTCGCTGATCTGAGCTTTGCTGAACTTTGGGAGACACGTGCTGGACGCTATGGAAATTCTCTGCTTGGGCTCTTCTCCACTCTCCTGGTTGTGTGAGGTTTTGTCTTTGGAGCTCTACTTTATCCACCTGGTCTTAAGTTCTGGCCTGTCTGCTGCTGCTTCTTCTGAGCAGGTTGGTGATTTCCATTCAGGCTTCCTACACATGGACTTGGTTGTGGTTTTGCAGAGCTTGGAATCACCCACTGCCTCCGAAATATATTGTAACGGAGCTGAGGCTTAGGGCTGCGTGCTGGTGCCACACGGCCCCTTGGGTAATGTGTTTGGGGCTTTATTGTGTTTATTGGTTGTGAATCTCGTTACTGCTGCACGCTGTGAGTGAGAGCGTTTGGAGTGCTTCGAGCCTCCACATCCTACATTCTTTCATTTGAGGAGCGCGTTTTCCCACCCGAACCTGCGACAGCAAGGAGTGAAAGTTTTCTCTCTGTCTACACAGGATTAAAACGGTACGTTCTTTGATCATGTCT
>JBBIGC010000041.1:1409175-1419308 GCA_037576955.1 Lepidarchus adonis
CCCAGTGGAGAGAAGAGGTAGCGACGCCGGTGAGTCAACTTGGCGGCAAATGTGTCCTCATTTAAATATCGATATTGTCGCCGGCGTATCGATTATCGTATCGCGTGAGCAAGGACGACGATATATCGCAATATCGATATTGTGACCCAGCCCTAATATATACGTGTCTGTGTGTGTGTGTAGAATATGAAATGCACACCAAACAATAAAGACTTATGTAAAATAAGGTGATTGGGTATATTGCTATAGGACCCATACAAAAAGTCTAGTTCAGGACCAGGAACTAAAACCAGGCCTAGTTCCTGCAGTGTGAACGCTACGCGGGTTCCTGCGGCACCAACGCTGCAAGAAGTTCCTGTGGTGTGAAAGTGCCTGATGTTGTTACATCTTTATTCAGACACAAATACTTGGCCACCTCCTTAAAAAATATCACTGATTTCTTCTGCTGTAACAACTTTGGTGTTTTTGATCTCGAAGTAGAATTGCAGAAGTAGTTTTTTGGATTGTGTCAAAGAACAATGTAGTACCAGCAGTTCTGCTCTTCTGCAAGTCTATGGGGAGGCAGGTCAGTGATGCTACAGGGATTACAAAGGATCTTTTGTGCTTTGCTGAATTCAGGAACTGAAGAGCTCGCTACACAAACAGGTTGTGGAGGCGGCATCAGTCTCTGATTCATTGCCCAGGGAAGAGAAAGTTAGCTGAGATATAAAGAGTCCAGCATGCTTCTTGCATCTTTCTCTTGCTAATGAAGTGAAAGGTTAAAGCAAGGTCTCAAATTAAGTCTGAATGTCTTTTCATTAGCTCTGGTTAAGGATGCAGTTATTCCAGGGATGAGTTTTATTTCCCCAGGTTTGTCTTCTGAGACCAGGTTCTCCTCACCATTCCTCAGCTGCTCCACAGTGATGTGCACCAAGTCAGTCGGGTTCTGAAAATAAACAGGCATGTAGTAAGGGTAGGGGTGATTTATCACAATACCAGCAATATATTTTTGAATAAAAATCATTTGTATTCCTACTTTTATATAGTGTTTCTCACAGGAGTTCATTTAAGTGAGACTCTGAAATAAAACCTGAAGTTTGAACATGCTTTTTAAGTATTGACAAGATCACAATCTGCTCAGAAAAGCATATTGTGCCCATAATTTATCACAATAAAGATAAATATCATATTACTCAGCTCTGTCATTTAGTCTGTATACGGATCTTCAGGGAAATGGAATCAATAAAGAAAAGTAAAAAGCCTGTTTCTGTGCTGCAGCATATGATTTAAATTAGCTATTTTACATCATGAATTGTTTGATGTAAATCTATCTAGTGTTGAGGTCGTTCAGTTGTGGAAGTGAGCGCACGTTTCATTGAGCATTTGTACTGCACAGCATGGGCACTAATGCTGTTTTTTTAAGTGCGAGGGCTGTGATCCCCAGCAATCCATAGCCAAATCCACACTAAGCTGTCAAAATCTGTCACTGTCAAACTGAAAAACAATATGGCGCCCTGCTTTTGGTTTTGGAGGTTGTGGCCCCTTCCTGTCAGTAGAAATGTGGACTTGTGGCATCATCATGAACTCCACTTTTTTTCAGATTCAAGATGTTTATTCATCACATGACTAGTTATACACGTACAACAAGCAGTGAAATGCATCCTGATCCACTCTACACTGTGCAAGAATAAGCTATAATTAAAGAAAATAATGTAAACTAAAACTTAACCTAGGTTCTCTCGCATGTAGAAAAGGTAGAAAAATGAGAAATGAAGCATCTATAATCTAATTCCAATCTATAATCGGAAAAGAAACGGTCCAGAAAAACCAGAAGTGCAAAAATCAGGTTCTTCTGGACCATTTCTTTTCTAACTGCTTACATTATAGCTGCTTAATTTCTAATTTTTCTACCTTTTCTACGTGTGCATTTCTAAAAAATTATTTATTTATTTTTTACCTTGTTTCTTTGTGGTCATATTGGTAATTATTCATCTTAGCATTTAGTTTTATTGACGGGTTTTATTTTATATGAATCCTATTTGCTTTTGCCCCATCTCAAAAACAATTAACAATTGTATTATTGATAAAGCAGTGACTATCAATGCATGTATTGTCTAATAGATATTTTGATGGATCTATTATTTAAGCAAGTCCTGGCAGACGTGGCTTAATGTTATTATTATTTAACTTTGGCTATTTAAATCATTGGCTGAATCACTTTACTGGCTTATGATGCTGATTTGAGAGAGTTCAGTTACTGTACATGTTCTAATGTTACTGTGAGGAGTATGAACTATGAGTCATGTTGACAGAGTGATCCAACATGGCCTCCTCTTGTTAAGACTTCTAAATTCCAGTTCAGGTGATGACACCGTGGATTAGCTGCAGTCTGGAGTTAGAAAAACAGCAGAAGCTCTTCACCAGTGATGATTGGAGAGAGGAATGGAAATGTCTCGCACATCTGTGGTGTCAGACGGCACCGCTATCCAGCCATGATTCTGCTTCGTCCGTTTGATGGTGTGATGTTCTCTTTCTGGGTTGTGCTTGATTTCTTTACTGGCAGCTCATCTAGCAAACGTGATGGTACCGTTCCTCCCTCACCTCTTCCTGAAAGCCTCCTGTCTCAACATGGCTCAACAGCTAAACAGGTGCTGGAAAACGCAGGAGGAAAAATCCACGCCATCCAGCCTCACCAGTTTGTACTGCGGGCATGTTTCATGTCGCTCAGTGTGGGTCAAATCGGGCATGTTGGACCAGCTCCTGTTTTCTTCCTTCAGGGTCCAGCTTGGATTTCACGCCTGATGAGCTTGGTTTTGTAGTTGGTTGTTAAGGTTGAGCATTTTTAAATGTTTAAAAAAAAATTGTTATGCCCCATTGAATGCAACCTGAAAGCATATAACAATACTCATGTTACTCAACAATACTATAATTTTTTTTCTGATACAAGATAAGTGCCATATAAAATAATTAATAAATAAATCAGCACCAAATATTTTTCTTTTTCTCAGACCGCAATACAAGAAGTTCACTATAGCGAAACTAATGACGCTCTCCTTGAAATTAAACATTGTTTAAGTACTGACGAGATCAAATTGAATCAGAAAATTGTATTGAGGCCACAATTTCTCATGATATATATTTCCCAGCACTAGTAGGAAACGGGAAAAACCTGTGATGTCCAGCTCCGGCCTTGGAGGTTGAGGTTCTCAACATTTTCTTCTTGGTTATTTCATATAAATATATATATATTATATATAAAAAAAATCCCCCATAAAGCACACCAGGTGTAGTGAGTGTGTTTAAGGACGGGAACTGCTAAACTGTACTGGACTCCATGTCTGACTTCTACACCTCTGAAATAAACGTTGAAGATGAGTATAATTTATCTAGGGAAGCAGTAAGAAGTTATTTTTATCACTAATAGACCCAATAAGACCCTGTATAGAGAATCCAAGGCCACCTCCACCTGCTGAAGATCTAATCCAGTCAAGCGAATGACACTGGTTGAATGTCAGATGACCACTGATCTGAAGGAATGCATTTTTCATTTTTTTAACATTCTTTTGTCTGGACTGAGTAGTGTTTACGCGAGGGCTCCGTCACACAACAGGGAATTGATTGTGTTGCTCGGCTCTGAATCCGCGTACTTGTGCTTTTTATCTTGCAGTTCTGCAAATCCCCCGTTCGAAAAGGGCATTTCCTCGTCATTCAGCATCTCGTTTCATGCAAGAACCACAGTGCATGGCCTTGTAGCCTGTTATTATGACAGGAATATGACAGCCCCCATGGCTGAACTGTATTGTGAGGTTTATTTTTGAGGCCTGGACTTGCGTAAGTGACTGGTCTTTCCTTGGCTCACTGAAGGGTCATTAAGGTCCTTGTCTGGTGAGGTGTTTGGAGTACATCAGTCATTATTGCAGCTGCTCTGCTGGTCCTCACCACACCGTGAGAATATAATACACAATTGGTCCTTGACTTCGATTGGAGATCCATACGGTGCAACGTAACGTGATTTTCAACGCAAGTCAGAACCCACTTACACAAGCACCTATGTCAGTCATATGGAACATACACAGTACAGTAACAATTTATTAAAAAAGGAAACAGTCCCTGACTCAAGCAACCCCAAATATGTCTTCATTACACAATTCATTATTTAACACATTGTCATCAGAATGGATTAAAAACAGCATTATGCTGCTCCTCGTCCTGTGTTTCTGTGATGTAGCACTGTCTTTATATATCTGTTGTGTTCTGTCTCTCTCTGTCTGTCTCTCTCTCGCTGTCTGTCTCTGTATTTTATTTGGTATGGTGATACATGTTCCTTCCACGTAACACTCTCTTACCAGAAACTCCTTCAGTAGAAAATGGACAAACCACCCCCTGCACTTCTCCAGTCTTTCTGTTTAAAGCCGCAGTGTCTCCTCAGTCTTTTCTACATAAAAGGTCAGGTTTAACTCCACACTTGTGCATTTTTCTCATGTAATGGGTCCTGGGCGGTTTGGTGGACGTTGCTAGGCAGCATGAGAGTGTTGGTAAACAGTGGCTGGAGCACTTGATGGAGGTTCTGCTGCACATCTACAGCTTCAGTGAGTCACAGCAACTTTCAGCCACTGCAGTGTGTTCACTATGACCTGCAGTCTGCCCTGACCTCAGCAGAGTCCGCACATCTGCCCTGAACTGTGGATGAACCACTCCTATTAATGCTCTCTCGCTCTCTCTCTCTATCTTGCTCTCTCGCTCTCTCTCGATCGTGCTCTTACTCATCATTTTTAAGAAATATAACATGATGATCAGTTTTATTACTATGTGTCTTTTTAGCGCCTAAGGACACTGTACAGAAAATGGAGAGCATACATAATTACAACGGTTAGAGGAGAGATTACAGAGAAAAGTGAGTGTAAACTTAGGGTCAGACAGTTTTCAGCCGCTCTGGTTCCCACAGTGGTGAGACGGGCGGAGGGGACAGTTAAATGAATGGATGAGGATGATCTGACGTTGTACAGAGACAGGGAGGAGGTGAGACAGATATGGAGGGGTAAGGTTGTGAATGGCTTTTTAAGGTTAACAGCAGGATTTTGAAATCGATATTCACCTGACGTGGGCTTGGATTGGGCTGAATTTTTCCTGTGACCAAAACCAGGCGTTACTTTTTCTTCAAATGAGTGAATTCTTCCCAGTGCAGAGTGTTTGCAGTGTTAATGGGGTGTGAATAGTTTAGAGGCCTGGGGTGATGTTGCCTTCACTGGGTTTGAGGGGTAACTTTTATGTGACGAGGTTTAAAAGCAGCTCCTCTCTTCCCCAGGCAGTTCCTGTCTTGTAGCCAGTGTTTACTCTGGTTTGTTTTAATTGAGCGGTTTTTGGAGGTGTGTGTGTGTGAGGGCCTCCTCAGTTAGCCCTGCTCACATGCTTCAACACTGCCATTTATCTCCAGACACTTTAGTTTCTCCTCTCCTGAGGCTTCCTGGTCCAACTGATATGAACTCTTTACTGTTATCTTCTTGTGATTGTAGAGATGACATGCAGGCTGTGAGATGAATGTGAAGATACCTGCTGCAAGTTACAGTGAATCAGCACTTTTGAGTGGTCTGATTGGTTCAGGCTATTTTGGGAAGGGAGAAAATCATCTTAGGCCCAGAAAATCATTGGCCGCCCCACACAATATAGACCCCATTCTATAAGCCACAGAAAATGTTCATTTATGTGTAAAACTCTAAGATAATCCCCATGTTATTATCTGCAGTGTTACTGAATTTTCTGATCTAAAGTAGAAGAATCTAATTTCACCCCTGGAGCCTTAACAGCTCAATACCAGTGACATTATACTGTAGTTCAGCTTCAACTATTACATTAATAACATCTGGAACTTACTGATATTAGAACTGATTACTGATACAGCAGAATTTAAACTCAAGTCTGTTGCTTTTGCGGAGCACCACACTAGTGACGAAGGTTGTTTCGCGATGTTGACATATCAGATTGTGAAGGATTTAAAGATCGTTAAGGCTAATAATTTTAGCATTTCAGTGCTAATTTTATACTGAAGAATTTACAGACGGATGATTGACAGCTCTGTACTGCAGTATCCCCACCCACCAGTTGTTCAAACAAAACTTAAAAACTCATCTTTTCCAGACAATAATACACTTATGTTTTTTTGTGTTAAATGGAGCTTTTTCCAGCTTGTATTTGTTACATCCTAGTGTATATGTAGCAAAGTCTGGATTCTGTAGAACATCGGCACGGATGCTTTTCTAACTGTAAACAGTACATTTAATTTCAACTAATCATTTGGAGATGTCTTAATTTTAATTTTATTTAATTTAGTTATACTTTTCGTGAATGTGTTTTTCATGTTTTTAGATAAACCGTCCCATTTAAACGAGCAGCACCCAACACCAAGTTTGTACAACTCCTTTATAGGCTGCAGTTTATCATTTGGGCAATAGGTTATTACTATATTTACATTTATATTTTAATTTTATTATTACTATTTATTTACATTACTATTTTACCTTATCATATTTATTTTGGCATATATTTAAAAAAAATTTTTTTCAAGTAATTGAGGGAGATGCTTTACTAATCTCGTACAGTTTGCAGTGACAGTAAAGAGCATTCTGTTGAGTGTAGGTGCAGCATGTGAGGTGGATGTTTGCTAATCCTTTTGTTGGGTGAGGCCCGGGTTTGACAGGTGCTCTTCTTGGTTATAAGTTTAGCAAGACTGAACAAGATTTAGATGTTCACACCCTCAGAGAAAAGAAAATAACATACTTTATTTCCTTTTTAATATTTTACCCTTTATTTTTGTGGCAAATACTATGCACGTTTCTTTCTCTGCCTCGTGTCTTCAGATTCTGCTCATTTTTTGCAGTAAAATTGCCACCGTTTGTAAGCGTTGCTTTAGAAATCTTCATATTTTATGAAAAATTAAAATCGTTGTCGCTTAAAATGGTTTCAGAAAGCTGCTCTGTATTCTTATTTGTATTTTTTTCCAGCCGTGTAGCTGCTCTGAAGATTTCAGTTCCTTTTGAGAAGGTTCCACCTGTGCAACTAACCAGAGCCCACATTGTCCGTGCTTTTTGGGGCTTTATTTGTAATTCCCAAGCATCGTGCCCTTCAGTAGGCCAATCTAGAGGAAATGAGTTGACGAAAGGGGAGGGGATTAGGAAGTAACAGTGTTTTCGTTTGGTCGGACTGCGTGGTACTCAGACCTCCTGACTTGACTCTGGTTTTGTGACCTTTTGGAATAAGGAAACTCTTACAGTAGCGCCCTTGTGGTGGGTCGTCCATAGTGGCTAGGGAAGCACGCAGTGAAGGTTTAGAATAAAGCCCCTGCAGTTCACTTGGCTTATGCTTGTTTTTCTTTAATAGACCGGTAATCTTTTTGAAGCTGAAAGTGCCCACTCTGCCACTGAGGGATGCTGTCATGGTTAATTAAAAATACCTCTTCCATTTGAGATGTTTTTAATGGGAGGTGGACTAGAGGTTAAATGCATCCAAAAAGTCTTGATATTCTTCTTTTTGTGGGCTGGGTAAAATGTAAAAGCAGTTTGGACATTCAGTAATGGCGTTTCTGCTGGACACAAGCAACTGAATCGAGACATTGTTGAACAAAATGGATTGAGAACTGTGATCAGATGTGCTTTGACATGTGAGACCATTTGGTGATTTTTATTTATTTATTTTTCTCCACTGCACAAAATCCAGACAGTACATACAGATGTATCTATAAATGTATGACGTTTTGTTCCGTCATTCCGATGTACGCCGTTTGTGACGGAAAAGCGAAGTGGCATCATGCGGCTTTATACGAGGAAGACTGAGATTGTGCTTAATTCTCCTTTTCTCTAATTTCACTTCATTACTGTACTGGGTATGTGCTCCGAGTGAGTGACGTACGTATGTGGGATCCTGTTTACAGCAAAAGTCTCGTTCGGAGGAACAGATCTCAGATGTAAGTTGAGGACTCTCTATACTGGAACCTCTGGCACCAGAAAATTGGCCAAAGGAGCACGTACTATAAACTGGAGCACATACTAAAGTTCCATTTTTGGTATTTTCCAAAGATTGTTACTCGCAGGCCCTAAAGAAGGATATTCTTCTGAGCCTTGGGTAACACTAGTGGTGGAAGCCAGTGATTGTTTTTTAACTCTTCCACATAAAACCAGTCTTCAGACCTGCTCAATAAGAGCAGCAGGATGTAGACTAGAGCGGTAATGTTCATGGGACCATTACTCTTAATGAACTCATCACAAAGTGTGGGTTTATTTAAGGTGACAAGCCAGTTTGAGAGCTAATGCAATTAGCATTTATGGTAGACTCCACAAAATGAGTCATTATTTCACATGTGACAGAAGAAAAAGTTTTGTGATTCTTTGTCATTTGTATGTGAGCACAGAAAACTCTCATGTTGTTACAACTAATGTTGAGCTACAGGTTTTATTGCAGTGTGCGTTCAATTCAGAATAATTTCAGTATATAGTTACATTTCCAATAACGTTCTAGGTTTAGGTTACCTCACATGACTAGATAGCTATTTAATCGTTGGATTAGCTTAAAATGACTATTATAAAATTGTCATTATGAATGAACTCCCTGCAGTAGATGCAGCAGCTTGGCATGTGACCTGAAGGTTTATCAGGAAACAAAGTCCACATTATCTGCTTGAATCACAGAGGTCACCACACCCGCCAGTACCAACCACTTCCTGAATCAACACCCACCTTTACTGCCGGTGATAGTCCCCCCTTAGTGTCTGTTTGGTTCTCTATGAGTGACCAGCTTTGGCCAATACTGAAGGAATCTGAATTTGCTTCCAACCTTTCGTTCCGCTTCACACCGGACGGAAATGGTGATGCCAAAAGTTTAGGAACATTTGACCATCACACATGAGCTGACCCATTCCAAAATGCTCCTTTGCAGATTCACAAGAGCATTTTTGAGCTTTGGCTGTTGGATTTAATGAGGAGGCCTGGCTTTATTTGCAGTTCATCTGTCGGGTTTCATTTGTGTTGTAGTGGAGTTGCTTGATGCAAAATGTGTCTAATCTCTGTGGACCTCACTTAAGCAGAAGACTTGGTCATTGTGGAACAGGAAAGGCTCCTTCACAAGCTGCTGTGTAGTTAGTAATGTGCCCCTGAAAAACAGCCCAGACCATTATCCCACCTCCACCAAACTTTGTGCAGTCTGGTACAAGCTCCAGTGCTCGTTTAATTTCATAAGGATCAAGCTTTGGCTCAACCCTAGTGTCCATGCACCTTTCCATATACAGTGTGTGTTCTTCCCGTATTATCTGGACTTTACCAGCTCACATTGCACTTTATGCAATTTAACTATTGTTGAAATTTTAACTGATAAACCGTCCGTGTTTTAAGCAAATACGTACTGTATGTGTGTTGCAAAGGCTGTTGGCTGTGGTTGCATTACACCATGTCGGGCAACGCTTGCTGCTCTTTTTCTCTTCCTCCACATTGTAAAGCTCTGAGCAGATCCAGCCCAAGCTTTCCCAACTTGTTGTGGTTGGATTTCTGTTGTTTGCTTTGGGAGGCGTCACATTTTCTGAGCTCGATCTGAAATTATAATCCTCAACAAGAGATTTGTTTTGTAAGTGGAGCAAAACGATTGGATGACAAATAGGATTAAAAAGCAGTTGATGCTGAAGTTTATATGGACACAGATGTTTTGCTTTGTTGGGTGTAATGTGCCTGAACGAGGCTTTATTTTCCGTAGCTTTCCACATTTTGATTTCATGACTCCACCTGGAACAGACATTGACAAATTGAGCTTGTCTCTCTTTGAACTCCTGAGTTACTCCCTTTTGAAATGGCTTTCCTCTTTGTGTTGTGTTCACTGGTTTACTCTGACCCATATAACACACACGAAGACTGGGATAGGTGGACAGTCTGTCATTGGACCTCTTCTCTAAGTTACAGCTCAAACACCCATACGCATGTAGGTTTTGGTTCAGCTTTTTGGTTCCTAAATTGAATAACCTTCTGTTTTAAACAAAGGCTACATTATATCGGCAAGGATGTGCATATCTGTCACGAGAGTCACAACTGTGTCAGTCTGGAATGACTCATTACTGCCCCCACAGGTAGAAACACAGCATTACAGTCTGGACTGACTCATTACTGCCCCCACAGGTAGAA
>JBBIGC010000041.1:1449704-1466847 GCA_037576955.1 Lepidarchus adonis
TTGGCTCAGTGTCCCCCAAATGTGCAAATTGTTATAAATTATTATAATTGTTATAAAATATAGAAATGATATTCAGTGTGTTTGAATGTAAATGGGGGTGCAGGTGAGGATTGCTTGGATGGGTATTAAAGGATCATAGGTCTGCTAAAGGTCATTGCTCATTGGTCAAAGATGAGTCATTTAATCATGACTTTGGCACATATTTTGTAAGAATTCCTGTTGCAAATTTACATCAATTAGTTTCCTAAATGATAAAGAGTATAATTTAAAGTAGTGTAAACATGCTTCTGTCCCAACTTTTTTGAGTGTGTCACATCTGACCTCTGTACTAAGTCTTGTCTTGCTAGGGGATCAAATACTTATTTCACTCAATGAAATGCAAATCACTAGATGTTTTATATAATGTGGTCTTCTGGATTTTCTTTTTTGATATTCTCTCTCACTGTTAAAATAAACCTGCCATTAAAATTATAGACTATTCATTTCTTTTTCAGGGGGCAAACTTACAAAATCAGTGAGAGGTCAAATTATTATTTCCTCCACTGTGTATACATGCATAATGTACAATGTGCGACTACATGACTTTCCTCATCTTCAAATACATGACATTAAAATTGAGTCAATGGACCAGAAATTATGTACATACAATTATAAACAAAATGTACAAATATACAAGATATACAAACATTTTCCAATGTGCTACAGAACACAAAAAACACAAATATAATTAATAATAAAACAAGCATAAAATGGTGGTTCTCGATTCCAAATTGTTTCTTAAATGGGATGAATGACACGCTGACACTTTGTCCTGCTGAGTTTTGGCGAATTACCCACTCTGCTGCTCTAACCATTTTAACTGTTCCTTCAGAGATCATCTGCTCACAGTTATTTTTATGTTTAAGGAAGTGGTCTGGCTCTGCTCAAAGAATGAGGGTGTAGCAGCTATGACAAGGTTTTCACAGCAAAGCAGCTTCTCTCTTCTAAATAGTACAGAACAATCAAAATACATGTCGTACTGAACAAGCCAAAAACCAAACATGTAATGAGAAAAATTATTTCAAATCTAAAAAACATGAGGTCAAAATCAGAATCAGAAACACTTTATTAATCGTTGAGGACATTGCTTATGCTGCGACTGCACATCGAGACAGACATACAGAGACACAAAGTAAGAATGAGATTAAAAAAAAAATAGTATATCATAGAGCATGATCAAATAAACTAGTAAAAAAAAAAAGAGAGAATAAAAATTAGAAATAAAATAAAATCAAACAAGCACTGTGTCACAGGTTCCTTACCTCACTGGGGTTATTTCAGCCGAAGGGGGTAAGACTAGCTATTAGGGGGTAGGGTGTCCTGAATTTCTCTATAGCTAGAGTATATTAGAGTATTAGAGTATTTTGTTGTTATCTATTGTTAAATGAATAAACGAAAGGTTCATTTTAGTTGTTAACCTGCAAATAAATCACTTTTTGTTCCAGAGATAAATAAAAGCATTAATAGACCTCAATGTGATTTCTTAATAAAGAACTTAGTGGAGTGTCCTAACTTTTCAAACATTTGCACCATAAAGCAGCAACACTTTAGAACATAATATATCCTGTAGTAAGGTGGTTAAAACAGCAGCAGGATCATATTGCACCTACACTGTGTGAGAGTGAATGAGAGTGCAGCTTATTGTGTGAGTGAGTGTGAGTGGGTCTGATGGCTGTGGGGAGGACAGATTTTCTGTGTCGTTCAGTGGAGCATTTCAGATTTAACCAGGTTATTCTGAAGATGCTTTTCTGCCCCAAGACAACACTGTACAGTGGGTGATCAGCATCTCAGTAATAGACTGTAGTTTACTCAGCATCCCCTGATCCGCCACAGTCTGAGTCACAGATTGTCAACTCAAGTCAATTTTATTGATACAGAGCTTTTTACAACTTACGTTGTCACAAAGCAGCTTTACAGAGTTTATAGAATCCAGGTCCGAGCCCCTAATGAGCCAAAGGTGACAGAGACAAGGAAAAACTCCCTAATTATAGGAAGAAACCTTGAGAGGAACCAAGGCTCAAAAGGGGAACCCATCCACCTCTGGTCGACACTGTTATTAATTGTTAATCTTAATTTCATATTCCACCAAGCTCCAGTATACACTCCCTGATACATCCTACTACAGCAGAGTCATCAGTAAACAAACTTCTTGTAAACAAATGGCAGGCTTCATGGCATCAGTAATCACACATGACTGATGCTCTTAGCAGCTGTGAGGAAATCTATTTGAGGACAATTTAAGACTTGCAAAATAATAAATAATTAAAAAGTGGTCCCCCCATGGTCAACAACGATCTTGTTAGACTAGGACCTGACAGACTTTGTTGATGTTGTTGTCTGTAATAACATAATGACAGTCACTTTGATATAAAGATAAGCCATAAAAATAGCATGAAGAAAAACATGAATGTAACTTTAGATTAAGATCTTAATAATGGTTTTTACAATTGATAAACTGGCAGCATTGATAGTTGTCTCTTTCAGTGACCTAACCTAGCATAGTCTAATTTAGCCGCAGGCTATGTAGCTTTCCATTGGTGGCCAAATCATAACAGCAACACACGTTTTATGGAGCCAAACAGAGCGAAAGGTTGACAGACTGGTAACAATAAAACCTGCAGGCAGTAAACCTGTTTAAAGGCATAACTCTGTGTGCAAGTATCATTGGCAGTTCTTCCTTTCCTAGAAGAACTGCTACAAAATATTCAGCTCTAGTTTTAAACTGCAGTTCCCTTTCTAAGTTCAACAATGAGCTTTAAGAGATTTAGACATTAGACTTCCTGTGTTGTAGCAGGATGAGTCATCACAGTAAACTAAACTTAAATATATTTTAATGAACAGAACAAACTGTACAGTTTATTAAAAATAGAAATAGAAATTTGGTCAGGCAGTGTGTCATGTTTGCATGTACATTATGTATGAAAACTCCCTATTAGTGATGCATCTGTCATATTTACCAACACTTAACTATTTTTACCTTCAGATTCCATTGCAAAACCAACGGTTACCTGTGAAGCAAACAGTACAGAAAAGGCAACACTTCTGAATCCAGCTCCAGAGTTTGAATAAAGTGGGCCTTGATCAGATGCAGCAAAATTGCTGGAGTTTCAAAACACTGTTCACTTATTCCTCTCTTTTCCAACCTGTTGACTCGCATCATAAATGGTTTAATGTAAAGTAATTAATGATCGTTCATCTTATGCTGCACAGTTTGGATTGATCCTCTCTTATTATTCACTTTTGTTGGACTAGTGATACTGAGGTGTTTGAAAATTAAACTACAAAGTGCCTGTACAGTGGTGCCTGAACTTTTGTTAACCCTTTAGTATTCTCTATATTTTTTGCAAAACTATGGACTATTCTTTCGGCATTTGGCACGATTACCTTCTGCAGCAATAACTGCAGTAACAGTAGCTAAAGTAACAGTTGCTCAGTCAGACATGTTGGCTTTGAGGAAGAAAGCCAATTTCTTTTAGAATTCATTGTATGACCCAGGATTTATTTTTCCATTAATGATGGCATGTTATCTTGGCCCAGATGCTACAAAACTTGCCTAAATCATGATCATAATCATGACCTTTTACAGATGAGAAGATGGGACATACAGTGGGTACGGAAAGTATTCAGCCCCCCCTTAAATTTTTTACTCTTTGTAATATTGCAGCCATTTGCTAAAATCATTCAAGTTAATTTTCTCCTCAATAATGTACACACAGCAGCCCATATTAACAGAAAAACATAAAATTGTTGACAGTTTTGCAGATGTATTAAAAAAAGAAAAACTCACATGGTCCTAAGTATTCAGACCCTTTGTTGTGACACTCATATATTTAACTCAGGTGCTGTCCATTTCTACACCTTTATTTGAGTCCAGCTATGTTTTATTATACTGATTGGACTTGATTAGGAAAGTCACACACCTGTCTATAAAAGACCTTACAGCTCACAGTGCATGTCAGAGCAAATGAGAATCATGAGGTCAAAGGAACTGCCTGAAGAGCTCAGAGCCAGAACTGTGGCAAGGCACAAATCTGGTCAAGGTTACAAAAAAAATTCTGCTGCACTTAAGGTTCCAGAGAGCACAGTGGCCTCCATAATCCTTAAATGGAAGACGTTTGGGATGACCAGAACCTTTCCTAGAGCAGGTTGCCTGGCCAAACTGAGCTATTAGGAGAGAAAAGCCTTGGTGAGAGAGGTAAAGAAGAACCCAAAGATCACTGTGGCTGAGCTCTAGAGATGCAGCTGGGAGATGGAAGGAAGTTGTAGTAAGTCAACCATCTGCTTTATGGCAGAGTGGCCCAACAGAATCCTTTCCTCAGTTTAAGGGACATGAAAGCCTGAATGGAGTTAGCTAAAAAAACACCTGAAGGAGTTTTCATGTGCCTTACAGAACACAGTAATCATACGTGACATTCGAGCCAGGTTACAAATGAGGTCATCATTTATAAGGTGCCCACTTGTATTAGACAGCTCTAAAAATGTGTCTAATCAAAATGACCACATGCAGACGACACTGCAGACACTTAAACACACCGATTCCTGGCATTTAACATTAATAAATAGCGATTTCTCAAATAAACTTGTTTGTCAAAGGCAATAATAGAAAAAAAATACGTTGTCTTCAGACTATAGACAAGGGCAGTGACCTCCGAGATCATTAATGTACATTAGCATCCTTTACCCTCTATGACTGAAAAAGAGGAAGGTGTTAAAGTGATTGGTAAGTGAATTATGTGTTATAAATCTGATATCAAAATATAAACTTATAAACTTGCAAATGCATTAAAGACTTTTAACACAGAGGACTGAAGACAAAATGTTAACTTTTCTTAGAGAATGAACTGCTGATCATTGTGGTTGTGTTTAGCTGTTTAGATTGGCACTGCTTACTTTGCTTGTTTTAAATAATTTAATAAAGTTTAGTGAAGCTGGTCTCTGTGTCACACAAAGTAATGAAAGCATTGCTGTTCATTTGTGTTTCATTTGTAAAAATGAAAAATTTTGCTGTTAAGTACATTTTGTGCCCATTTATTAAACCTAGTCCCCCCATCATTGTCTGAATCTCATCAGAATAGTCTCAGTCGTTTATGCTATGCTTGCACTGTAAAAATAAAGGTTTGTGCTGCTAAGGGTGCTGTTTAATTTCACATTAATTTCCCCACCAGAGTCCAAAACCATAGTAAAGATGAAAAAATTCACCCTTTCATGACTATATATCTTTCATGTTTCAACTTTTGGCCATACAGTTCTACAGGATTTATTAAAAAAACAACTAAATAATATAAATAAACAGTATCCAATATTCCTAAGTGCTTTACATTGGCCTATTACAATTGTCTTCCATTTTAGCTGTTATACAAAATTTTAAGCATATTAGACAAGTAATCAGATCCATAAATAATAAATGCTTGAATGGTTTTGATGTTCTGGTTTAAGGTCATGAAAGCCCCCTTCTGACAATGTGTCCTGAAGATGGAGAAACTTTTGAAAATGTACAGTAGCTTTGGGTGGATATTGGGGAGTAACCGCAGGAAGAAGGCAGATAGCGAACATTAAATCCAAATGTCTTGTTGCAGCTGTAAGAACTATGACTCTTAGATCTTTACAGTGGAGAGAATAGTTACTCAGTTATGACCATTCAGATGACTGCTCACTCATTTTCACTCATCACATATTTTTATAAATGACAGATTATATATTATAGTAACTCATTATAATATATTATAATAAAACGTATTTTTAACCTGCAATGCCATTTTAACTATGAGCTTTAAGACTTCTGATATATGGTCCTAGTATTTTTTATGGTTAATGTTCTGGGTGAATTATATTGGACTTCATTTCCTACGGGCTGCTGAGGCTTACAGCACCCGCCACAATTATTGCTCTACAGAGGTAGTTACTGTTAACTGGCCAAAAGTTCATTGAGTCCATATGTGTACTAAAAGGCTTGGTAAGAATATTGTTAGTATTCAGACATATGTTTTCCCCCCAGGTTAACCATAATAATTTAATTCATTACAAAGTCCAACATTTGTATAACATGCCCCATCTACATTGAGAGATTGAAAGAAACACACAGCATTTTTTAACCAGGTCAGAGTCGGAATGAATCAGAAATCCTACAATTAACAATTATAACAATTATATTTCCCTGCAGATGCAGTTGCAAATCCAATAGTGACCTGTGAAGTAAACAGTACAGGAGAGGCAACACTTGTGTGTTCACTGGACTCTCCAGTCCAGGCGGAGTATAAATGGAATGGGCCCGATGGAGAACAACTCGGACAGAGTCTTAGAATAAGATTTGAAGAAAGACCTGATGTTGTCTACATGTGCACTGCATCAAATGAAGTGAGCAAGAAGAGCAGACAGTTCTTGTTGAAAGAATGTTCAGGTAATGCTTGTCACAATATTACTTTTCATGGCATCAACATCATTCTTTTTTGGCTGAATTTGTACTCCGTTTTGCCACAGTATCATACATATACAGTGCCCTCCACATTTATTGGCGCCCCTGGTTAAAATGTGTTTGTAGGCTTCTAATAAATTATTTTCTTGAAAAATATGGCCTCACAACACAAAAAAGTGGAAAAAATACCAAATTTGTTTGAAGTGCATTTATTTATTGGGGAAAAATGACACAAGAAATACAATTTTACATGAAATCATGTGTGCCACAATTATTGGCACCACTGCTGACACATTGTATTTTAACAAGACTTAATCTTTAATAATCTTTCTCTTTTTCATGCTGTGAGCATATTAATTTATGAATTTATTAGAATGCTAAGAGCACAGGGGTGCTAATAATTGTGGAGGGCGCTATATAAGTAAAAATAATAATCTAAAAGGCAACATGCACTTGAAAGTTCTGCATCACCAAGAAATTCTCTTCATGATTGTGAATTTTTGTAAAATACATTTTTATATTTATATTTGATAGTTTTGCTACTTGTATAATTGTATGAGAATTGTACACTGACTAGCTATTTCATCAGGTTCACCTAGGTGAGCAGGTATTTTAGCATGTGTAGCATGTAGCAGTAGCATGTGTCTGTGTGTTGTACAGAGATCAGACGATTCAAAACACTGCCCACTCTGCTAAACACATCTACCATGTCAATCCACCTGGTACATGTGTTAAATGTAAAGTAACTGCTGATAGTTAATTTGATGCTGCAAAGCATAAAGCAGTTATACTGAGTTGTTTAAAAATACATGCACACAACATGCAGTCTGTAACTGTAAACTATAAAGTGCATATACAGTGATGCTTGAGAGTTTAAACTATTAGGATTTTCTATATTTATGCGTAAACATGAACTAAAATATTCTCAGATTTCACACAAGTACTAAATGTAGATTAAGGAAACCCAGTTTAACAAATGAGAAACAATTTAATCATGGTCATTTATATAGGAAAATGTTCCAGTAATTGATATCTGAAAGTGGCAAAAGCATGTGACCCATTTGTGCAACAATAACTGTAACTCAGTTTCCAGTAATTGTTGCTCAGTCATGCATATTGGCTTTGAGTAGTTTTAGCTTTAACTTAAACTTTGACTTATTTAATCATTAGAACAACTTGTGTGCTTAGGGCCATTTTCTTGAGGTCCAGTGCACAGACAGATTTTCTGACATTTTCCTTTAAAATTCACTGTACAATACAGGACTTATTATTCCACCAATAATGGCATGTTGTCTTGACCCACATGCAGCAAAACAGGTCATGGAATTTTAACGATGCGGGTCGGGTTGGAATTAAACACATGGTTAGGCTGCAACAACAATGACTTTATCTTTGGTGCGAACACGAACATAGGCACAGATATTTCATCATCAACACCAGGACAAGGACACTGGTATAAATACTCCAAGGGTAACAAGGGGCATCTGGTGATGGGCGTGAAAAAACAAAACTTGTGACAGGAACCCAGAAACACAAAACTAAAACAAAAGCACGTGGCTAAACAAAACATAAAGGGGAGCACACGTAACAGGACATGTTACAGAAATCATCATTTTTTACATATGGCATAAGGCTCTTATTTTAGAATGTACTACTTTCTCTAAACATAACACATCATTTAAACTAAAAAGTTTTATTTTGGTTTCATTTATCCATAACCAGTTTCCAGTAGCCTTCTGGCTTATCCACATGATCTTTATCAAACTGTAGATGTTCTGAATTTTTTTGTTTTTTGAGGAGAGAGCCTTTCTCCTTGCAATATTACATGAAAGCTCCTATTGCTTATTATTCTCCTGACAATGCACTAATACATTATCATTCACCAGTTAAGAGACATTTTGCTTAAAATTTGCCTTGGGTTTCTTTCTGACCTTGCAGACTACTACACAGCTTGCTCTTAGGGTGCTCTGGCTTTATTGGTGGACCTCTGGTCACTTGTGGAGAGCACAATAATGAGCTTAAATTTCCGCTCTTTGAAACCACCTCTCTAATGGTGGATTGATGGAATCCAAACTTTTTAGAGATACTTTTATAAACTTTTATAGCCCGATGATCCTCACTCCCCAGAAATCTCCTTTGTTTGTGCAAGTGTCATTTGTTTGACTGGGTTTTCCTTATGTAAGTTTAGGTCTTGTGTGAAAATCTGATTTTAGGTCATATTTAGGAAGGAATACAGAAAGCTCTAAAGGCTTCAAACACAAGTATTGTATATACTACTGTATGTAGTAAATTGATCTGGTAAAATGGGCAATGAGTTTATATACTTGTTTAATGAAATCAGTTGCTTTTGTTATTTACCATATCATTGTTATTTCTGCAGGTGGAGGATTCACTGCTGCTATTATTAGTACAGCTCTCGTTGCCACCTTTTCTTTATTATTATTATTTTTTGTAGTCTACAAATGCCGGGCGCGTTCCAAAGGACACATTTTAGTTCAAAGCTCCAAGCTTGCAAGTAGAGATGCCTAAGTTAAAAATAAGTAAAACAATATTAAAGAAAGCAATTTAAAGTTTTAGTTACAAAGATAAACATGCAGTATTACAAAAATAAAACTTTTGAATTGAAGTGAGAAGAAAAAATTCTGTTTGGGCAGATTTGTTCTCAATGGTGGGCTAGTTTTAGCAGTGGAGGCATTCCGCTCTTTCATTGATTTTTAAATTTAATTATTTTATTTTTTTTGGCTCATGTGACCTGCTCCTGACAAGGCTTATACTCATCAGACTGTTCAGAAATATTTTAGGGCCCAAGTCATTGATTGACTTAACAACAACAAGTAATGCTTTATATATAACTAGAAGTCAGTGTGTGGACCTGAGAATTTTAATAATGTGTTCTCTGTCTTGGTTTTTGTTAAAATTATTCCAGCAGCTTTATGAATAACCTTATAGTCTTGGGTGTCTAGATGCCTACTGGACTTTAGAGAAGTACTACCTACTTAAATAGGTAGTTCTAACTATGATTTGCTATGAAATGCTATTAGAGCTTATTAAATATACACCAGCCACAGACAAATGAAGTAAGTAACTTTGATAATGTTGTTACAGTTGCCTCTTCTTAATGGGTGGGATTCACCAAGTGAACAGTCAGGTCTTGAAGTGATATCTTGGAAGCAGGAAAAGTGGCCAAGAGTAAACATGTTAATGTTTAGGGCCAAGCTGTCATTTCAAAGGAAACTGACCATTACAAAAAAGCAGTTGTTTTCCTGGTATATAGTGGTTAGTAAAAGTGGATCACTACTAAGAGTGATCCAAAATGAATGAAAAACAAAAGGTTTATTAATGCCTATTGGGGGTGAATGCTAGTTCTCTGGTCTGATCCCACAGAAGGGTTACTGCACCACAAGTTGGAATGCATCACAGTGTGTTGGGAGCTGTGGAGCCATGGGAACAGTCACAGCGCTTACTTTGTCAAAGAACTCCTACTCTTTTCAACTGACACATGACTCTCCATCAAGCAACTTCTGTTTGGAGAATGTGTTTTTTAGTTGTGTTTTGTGTAAAACACATGAAATAAAAACAATTATGTTACATTAAACAGATGTGTAACTATGTTAAAACAGGTCAGTGTGATTTAACTAGTATGTTACATGAAAATCTTCCTCCTGCATTGAATACTAGACCGCCATCAGCTCCATTTATCACATCTGATTTTAGATTAACTTCAATTCAGGCTTCAGTTCAACACCACCATCCCCCCTTGTGTGTTCTTTTGTTATTTTTATGGTGGAATATTGAGCTTTTTAGTGAGCTTAAGATCTTGGAGCACAAAGTAAATTACTGTGTTCCCATTTGTCACTTTTTTTTCCACATTCCACATTATTACCATATGTAGTACTAACACCAGCCATGTATATATTCTTAGATCTTGAGCTATCCGTGTTCTTTTATATGTTATTTGTGCTTTTATATGATGTGCAATTTCATAGTGAATTTATTTTTTCCTATTTTAAAAGCAATTTTCAATAAAGTATTGTTGCAATATTACTGGCTAAAAAGAATTTCATATTTGCATTGAGTTTGTAAAAGTTGCATTGTCAAGCGTCTGTTTTGTATTTGTTGTGGCATTGGCTTTAAACCTCCGGTTGTTAACCAACCTAGGCTCTCGCCCCAACGTTCAATGTGTCAGATGTATGCATTTCTCCATCTATAGCTTGCCAAATTTGGGTCCTGTTAGAACGCAGTCAGTCGTCCTAATTCTATAGGTCTGCTACTGCTGTTGGTGGGTGGGTGACACTACAATGGACCAATCACTGAGGCAGCCTTGATCTAGTTGGTGTCTAGACCAATGAACACAGGAAACCCCGTTTGAGAAAAATCAAACAGTTTGGAGCTGAACTAGGACTAAAACTAGGATGGTTGGCGGTGTTATTTCAAGGCCAGACACAGCATAGCGAGTCAAGTCATTTGTGGTTAAAGTAACAATACAGGGAGTCCTGGAGTTGCCTCAGGATTCAGTTTAACTTCAATGTTATTTTTTTTATAAAAAGCTTTCATAAATGACAAACAATTTTATGACAAAGCTCTTCACAATAGTCACAGTAACCCTTAAGCCAAATAGAAGGAACAACTCCTTCATGAGGAAGAAACCTTGAACTTTTGTTCATTAATTAATTTAAGCAACAAAAAAATCTGAGGAGCCACAAGAGCTGATTCTTATTATTTATTTAAATTCATTTTATTATCCCTTATAGTCCCACAAGTGGGAAATATATTCTCTGCATTTAACCCAACACGCATGCACACATGGAGCAGTAGGCTGCCGTCGGAGGTGCCCGGGGAGCAGTGAAGTGGGGACAGTACCTTGCTCAAGGGTACCTCACTAGCCACTAGGCCACCACTGCCTAATGAGCTGAGCCTATTCAACTAGCATACATCAGGCAGCAGTGCAAACAGCACAGGTAAGATGCATCTGTAACCAGCCTCCTGGAAGGAGTCATGGTAAATACACTAGGCAAGGAACCGTTTGGTACATTGCCTTATATTTTCTTCTATTTCATATTTCACCCAGAGGAAGAAAATGTGTTATTATTCTGTTATATTGCATACAGTAAGTGTTGTTAACCATTTTCAGAGCTTTGATTACTCAAGAGTAAGGGTGGCTAACATTCACTATCCACTGAGGGTGGGAAGGCAGGGGAAAGCCTACATAGCACTACAAACCCAAGCACACTATTGTATGCTTCCAACACCAGTTACTTCAGATAAGCCCCATCATAAATGATGTTATAAATCATGAAGCTCCTTGTTTAACCTTCCTACTGAGTGAGTCTAGACCAAATTGTGTAGCGGGGAACCCAGACTAGATCTTGGGCCCTCCTATTGTCTGGAGGTCAGGGTAATATTCTCCTACAAGGTGGGTACGGCCTGCCCGCTTACACATAGCTACAAGAAACCCTAAACACAAATTAAACCACTTTTTGATTTCACATAGGGATGAACTCTCTGTAGGAATGTTGGGACAGGATTACCTTTGTTTTCTATTATATTTTATATTTTTCCTCTCATGCTTTCTTTTTTATATAAATCTTTTGTTCTGGACAGTGAACTAATTTCCCTACCACAACATTTCTCTTTGAATTCAAGTAGACAACTTTACCCATCAACCTCATCTGACTGCATCAATTCACAGGATAAAAATAGTTGAAGATCTCATGGTAAAAGAATGATGCAACTTTTGGAAGTGAAAAAATATGAGACTCTCTCAGAGGCAGCAGACCACCTTTAACCATCTCTAATGTTACATGAAAACTGCTGACCAAAATAACGATGAAAACATCCTGCATTTCTGTACAGATTTTTCAGTCATGTGTTGACAAAATTACCATATGATTAAATGCTGAAACTGGGCTCTACAGAAGGCCTGTTGCTCATACCTGTGCAGCTACCCTTGAAGTTCCCAGTACTTACAGTTTATATTAAGAATTTCGCACAGTTTGACAACATCCTGTGCAGCAACTTTGAAATAGAAGGTCAATGTCATTTTTGCAGGGAATTTTTTTTGTCCTTGAAACTCATGATGCATGGAACAGTGTGTGACTGCAGTATTTTGTGCAATAGTAAATCACCATTGTTATTCTTAAAACAACTACTACTACTAGTGGAACCAAATAAAAGTATTTTTAATCAATGCAGCAAACACTGTGATTTAATTTTAGCCTGACCACACATAAAATATATAAGTGGCAATGTTCTGGTTTGGGCCGGTTTTGCTTCATCTGGGCCTGGACAGCTTACCATCATTGATGGAGCAATACATTTCCAAGACTGAATTTCAAGAGACAATGGATAAACACAAAAATTGTTCTAAAAAATAATGGTTAAAGAAGTGATAATTAAGTGATAATTTTGGAATGGCAAAGTCAAACTTCTGACATTGATGCATCTAAAATGTAAAATAACCAAAAGTAAGCAGTTAATGTGAGAAAACCCACCAACATCCAAGAGCTGCTGTTCTGTATGAAGGACAGCTCAACAGTTACTGTCATGTAGGATATTTAGCACAACACTGCTTGACATTCTCGGCCAGAGAATCAGACCTGGAGGTGAGTATGTTCATTTGTTGGTTTATTGAAACATAACCACTTGTAGCAGTATATATATATGTGTGCGTGTGCGTGTGCGTGTGTATGTGCGTGTGTGTGTGCGCGCTGTGGTCTACAGAACAGAAATGAAATTCATCAAGGTTACTTTGAGCGAATATGAATATTAATTACAGAGAAATAGCAGTTAACTGGGGTCATGCTATACCAATAAACATCATAGTTAGTGATATTGCAATCTGAACATAATTAACAAATTCTTAACTTGGAAACAGTCCCATGTAGGAACGTATAGAAGAGTGTGTAAACAATAGCTGAGAGTGGAGCATTGTATAAAAAAAGCTGATTAAATAAATTATTATTCAACACTCTAAACCATTCCTCAGTGGTTTTGGTAAATGTAGAACTGTACATAAGAAATTTCATTACCAAAACTGAAGCTTAAAAGCATTTTCTTCTTTTCATAAATGAAATACCAACAGGTCTCATAGTGTATTCTGCTATAATCAGCCTGGGAGGGCAACACAGTATCTAACATTGGTGCCACCCTTAGTCTTTCTGACATTTACAGCAAATAATTAGTTGCAAGGAAGTCACACCAAATACTGAAAGCATAGGTTCACTTACTTTTGCCACACGCGAATATGTTATTGGATCCCCCCTCCCCAAATTAATACATTACCAAATCCAGTTATGTTTTTGTTTGTTTGTTTGTTTAACTAGGTTTCTTCATCTAATTCTAGAATTTGTTTGAATTTCAGATATTTTAAGTCACATTCATATAATAATGAACATTTTTCACAAGTTCACAAAATTTCAAACCCTACAAGCAAGTAGACTTCTAATGGCAATGTTATGTGTCTCTGTCCATTTTGTGCTGTGGAACTATAAAATGCTTTTAATTGGTACTATACTAATTTGAATCAGTGGGTCACTTGACTGGGGAGCTATTTACCAAAAATCAGGAACTTTTATTAAAAGGTTGTTTTATCAGTAAATTATTAATATAAAATATAAAATACATTAAGATTCAATAAGAAGTGATGTGTCTGAGTTGTGCTGTAAGATCTGACCACTAAGTGGCACCCGTTCAGTTTTGTCTCATGTTAGATTTCTGTTTTGTCAGGTATTCATCAGCTGTTCCTAATTTGTGTCTCCACCACTTCCCAGCTGTAAGTCTTTTGGTTCTATATATATTCCCTACCTTCAGTTTGTAACCGGTTGATCCAAGTCTATATGCTGCGTGTCTACACTGCATTATATGCATTACTTAATGTATTTACTTGAAAAACAAATGTTAGTAAATGTTCCTTGCTGTTACTCCTCTTCTTCTATGCCCATCATGACCTGTGCCATGTAGTAGCACAATCCTGCATTGATCTTGAATCAGTGGGTCACTTGACATGGGAGCTATTGAACAAAAATAAAGACTTCTGTTTAATGTGGTTATATCAGTAAATTATTTATAGGAAAATGTTCACATGGAAACACAGCACTGTTCATGGGCATTTTTGTGACATATATTCAGGGACAAAATGCCTCACGATGTGTTTGTACAGCTGTGCGAAAAAAAAACCTTCTTTACATGGTTTGTCATCTCAAACCCAGTCAGTAAATTTTGGAGTAAATATATATTTACATTTTATTAAGGGGAGTGTGAAAACACATGAACAAATGCATCATATAGTATTCCACATTTATAAGGTGTAATGTGAGCATGACATACCCATCTACATAGTGATACATCCTTTACTGTTATAATCATGTGACCATGACGTCTGACAGAGAAAATTATTTTGATTTCAATGCTTAACACCAAAATCACTGAAAGCAATGAAAAATGTTGTTAGGAGCTCCCCCTTAATTACCCGCCCACAAGCCCACCCACAAACTCGCTCATTAGCTCAGGTCCATTAGTGCTGTGACTGGAATGTGGGTTTGAACAGCTCCCCTTCCCATGAAGCCGGTAGAAAGAAGTGGAAATCCCATTTGTGGGGACGCTGAGAACAGTGGACAAAAGCTGAGGGCGCAAAGATTCAGCTCATGTGAGCTTGATTCCCTGTTCAAAACGTGCACTGATTCAAAATGTCATCAGACAAATGCATGTGGCTGTGTCACTTAGACGGGAGTGTAAATGTGCATTAACAACCCAATGTGTTCTTTACATGCCGCATGGCAAGCAGGGGCTGAAAATAATGATATACAGTGGAGAAAATAATTATTTTAATTATTTGTAAGTTTTTCCCACTGAAATTAAAATCTAGAATTTTTATAGGAGGCTTATTTTAACAGTGAAAGATAGAATATCCAGAAAATCACATTTTTAAAAATATTGTAATGGTCCTGGGGTGCTCCTATTGACTGAGAGTAGGAGTGCATCATGGGAGCGGAAGTTGTGTGCATGTTTATGCCTGTTGTGCTTGTTCTATGTGTTTCAGGTAAAAGAGCAGTACTGACACAAGTTATTTGTGATGTGTTGTATTCGTGTAAGCAGGCTGGCGGTGGATGCCCAGACCCACCAGAAGCGTAACTAGTACAGAAAGTGATGGCTTGCAGGGTTTGAGCATCCATCACCATTCCTTGCTCACAAGTTTAAGCTTCCTAGCCTCTAGGGGACGCACAGGTACAGGTTAGTCCTGGTCAGGACTAGTAGTAAATAAATCTAGCAGGTATCCAAACCTGTTCAAAAGCATAACTCTGTGTGCGAGTGTTTGTTGTCAGTTCTTCATTCCCAAAAGAATCGCTACAATATATAAACTGATTTGTATTTCACAGAGTGAAATAATTATTTGATCCCCTAGCAAATTAAGACTTAGTACTTGGTGGCAAAACCCTTCTTGGCAAGCACAGAGGTCAGATGTTTCTTGTAGTTGATGACCATGTTTGCGCACATAGCAGAAGGAATTTTGGTCCACTCCTCTTTGCAGATCAGCTCTAAATCTTTAAGGTTTTGAGGCTCTCAATTGGCAACTTGAAGCTTCAGCTTCCTCCACATGTTTTCTCTGGGATTAAAGACTGTCTAGCTTCTTCTTGAGCCACTCCTTTGTTGGAAGAAGGTTGTCATACAAGATTTTAGGGTACGATGGCCCCGTCCATCCTCACGTTGATGTAGTTAAGTTGTCTTGTGCCCTTAGCAGATAAACACTTGACAGTGGAATGGTATTATTGGAATCATAGTCAGCATCTGCCTTCCTCCAAACACAGTGAGTTGAGTTGAGGCCAAAGAGCTCGATTTTGTTCTCATGTGACCAAAGAACCTTCTCTCAAGCACTCTCTGAATCATTCAGATTTCATTGGAAAATTTCTTGTGCAGGAGGACTTTGTGAGCACTGCAGAATTACAATCCGTGTGTTACCTTACTTGAGATCATTAACAATCTCCTCCCGTGAAGTTCTAGGCTGATCTCTCACCTTTCTCAAGATCATCCTCACCCCATGAGTTGAGATCTTGCATGAAGCCCCAGACCAAGGTCGATTGATGGTCATTTTGTGTTTCTTCCATGTTCAAACAATTGCACCAACAGTTGTCTCCTTCTCACCCAGTTTCTTGCTTATGGTTTTGTAGCACATTCCAGTCTTGTGCAGGCCTACAGTCTTGTCCCTGACATCCTTAGACAGCTGGGGCAAACTATTATTTCCTCCACTGTATCAGCACATCCATAACCATGGTAAAAGCAGAGTCTTTTTTGATTTTTGAATCGCTGAATCGTGTCAGTTCGAATCAATTCCTGAATCGTTCTCACAACACTGTTTGGGGAATGTGAACATGAGTAAGAGCAATATGCGTGTGTACTGGCGGAGATCGTAACCAGGGCATGACATTAACTTTTTTGATCACTGGCCAATGTGGCTAGTGGATTTCTGGAGTCACTAGCCATTCAGTCTTTTTACAGCCACAATTTTGTTACCAGAAAATCTCAGTTTTTTCTTCACCATGATACGTTAATGTTTGTTAGATCTAGATTTACTTATGAATGACAGCATACTGTGTATCACTCTAGTAGTTGTCAAGTATTCAGCACTGTTAATATAGCTCCCAATATAAAAACATGCAAACATGAACAGTATATTCTGTTTATTGAACTTAAATTCAA
>JBBIGC010000041.1:1475178-1485736 GCA_037576955.1 Lepidarchus adonis
CACACACACACACACACACACACACACGTATACATATACACACATTCTCTCTCTCTCTCTCTCTCTCTCTCTCTCTCTCTCTCTCTCTCTCTCACACACACACACACACACACAAACACCATCACTCCACACACACACTAGTATTCCCAACAATAGAGTTAGAGAGAGATCGAGAGTGAGTGTGTGTTTGTGTGAAAGAGAGAGATAGAGACAGTGTGTGTGTGTGTGTGTGAGAGAGAGAGCGAGAGCGAGTGTAGACGCTGAGGTTGTCGGGGCTGTTTATGTCTGTGGAACAGAATGTTCTCCATTTGTGCGCGTCCTCGCGCTTCCTGCCCCCAGTGGTGTGATTGGATAGTTTTCTGCGTGGTATGATTTGATTGGCTAGTAGTACATATAGTCAGACAATAGTCGAAGTATGAGGCAATCTTGGCGCAGTACAATAATAATAATAATAATAATAATAATAATAATAATAATAGTAAATTATTATTATTATTATTATTATTATTATTATTATTATTATTATTATTATTATTAGCCAGTAGTATTAGCAATGTACCAATCTAGGGTTCAGAGTATTTCTTAGGTTATATGAATTACTGATAAGATAAATAATTAACCTGAATATATATATGATATAAACTATAATAATTAATAATAATAATCATTTCCAGAATAAATGTACTGCTGTAAAACTGTAAAATGTAAAAGTAATTTTTATCTTCAGGAAGAAAAGAGAAAGAGAAAAACTCAAGACGATGTCACTTAAATATTAATTTATTTAATAATACATGCCAAACATCCTATTCACACTGAGGAATATTAAAGAATACATATTTGCATCCAAATACTCAACCAGCTGTGGGGGGACGAGAATCATCCTTCCCCTCAAACCTCTTTTCTCTTTTTCCCAGAATTCATTTCATGTGGAAGAACAACATGCATGTAGGACACTAACTCAACTATTACCCTTCGGAGAAAACTACCATATTATTGCGGAAAACATGTGCTCGGACTCGTTAGCATACAAGTGCTCACAAATAATAAATAAAAAAAGGAAAACGGGAGACCGGGGTGTGGGTGGGGGTGTGGACTAAAAGTAGAGGTGTAGTTCACAAACCTGTTTGCTACAGTTTAGGAAAATATTAAGAAAATACTGTACATGAAGTTTCCTGTATTGTTTTGGCACAACGCTGTAGGTCGTTCCTCTTCAGCTCTGCTGCGTTAACCACCTCCCACAACAGGACACACCTCCCACAACAGGACACACCTCCCACAACAGGACACACCTCCCACCCTGGGTCGCCCCGAGCACCAGCTCGCCACCTGGAAACGTCCTGTGTGTCCTGTGTGTCCTGAAGGCTCGTGACTCTGGAGTGAGAGTGTGTGAATGTGGTGATGAGTGTGAACAGCACAGTGATCTGAGTGTTTTCCCTCCGCACCTGTTTGAGTGGATCGGCTGTGGCCTTTGACCCTGCAGAGCTGAGGTGTGTGTTCGTCTATAAATCGCTATTGCACACGAGTAAGGCAGAAGAACTCGGACACATGGTGGAGGCAGACATGACGCTGACACCACCCACATCACTAACGCTGATGAAGCTCAGAGCAGCTCCTGTATTGCTTCAGCATTTCTCCTAACGCCTCCTCGTTCCTCTACACAGTGCGGTTCCCGCTGCTCCGTCACCAGGAACTCCTGCACACAAATCTGATGAGGATGAGGATGAGGAAGAGGAACGACATTAAAGGGCCCATACCCCACATCACACACCCACTTTACTGTGGCTCCATGTACCAGAAACAGCTGCAGGTCCAACCCAAAGCTGTTTCTGTCACAGTGGCCTTAAGGCCGATATATGTAAATGAGCTCTCTTCTGATTGGCTTCACTGTTTTGTGCCCAAACGTGTAAAAATCATCGCACATGGGCTCGTGTTGGCTTGTGCAACATTTCAAAAATGTAAAAAATGTACAAAAAAACAGTGTTTTTGGGCCGAGGAGTGAACGGTACGTCCCCGGACCATCAACATCAAACTCTACTTTTGGGGAGAAAAAAGGGAAGTCTGGTTCTCCTTTAGGGGCGGGACAGAAACTCTACAGCGGAGACTCACAATATTTTTTGGCACATTATTATATCACCACAGCGGCATAGATAACGAGCATTTATTATTTAATAGGGGTTTACATTTAAAGAAATACTTTTATTTTGGTACATACATCTACTCTGACAACGCTGAGTTCTCCTCTTCTCCTGTAGGAGGTAAAGGAAGTCAGAGTGGAAGAACGGCAGTAATATGGAATCATCAGATTTGTGGAGAGTCCCACCCCTGTTGTTCATGATATGGACCCTTTAAACGTCCCGTGGCTTAATCGATCATCTAAAGGACCGTTAACCCAGAAAGGTTCTATATACAGGTGAAAGATCAGCTCTGATAATCATAGGTGAAAAGGTTCCCGGAGTCTGAAGAACGTGTGGTGGTTCTCAGTCACTTGTGTCAGAAGAAAACTGTTTCAAATGTGAAACTCAACAGCGACTACAACAGAACTGCCGGTTGGTTAAGTTCCAGGCCTCTCATCCATCCTGAAATGGTGCGCTAGCAAGGTTCGATTAGAAATGTGCATACCTGAAATCAACACCTGTTCTAAAGTGCATAAAAAAACACCCCCTGTTCACTCCTGCCCTGGCTTCTTGCATAGCAAGTCTACATAAATCAACACGTCTGCGAAGAAAAAACACAAAAAGAAACAGATCAGTCTTTCTCTTTAGCTAAAACATCTTTCTGGGGAACATGCTGCCCTCTTGTGTTAAGACCACAGCGGCCGAAAGACCAAAATAAGAGGCGAAACGGAAGGAAAGTCCCGTTCAACATCGAGAGCACATGTTCCGCAGGGCCCGTGTGTTAATCTGGGTGGAGGAATGTACGCGGGAAAGCGCCCTATAAGGGCCTAAAGCCAGTGTATGGAGGGTTCAGTATAATGTATATAATGATAAAACTCTTGCCTGAATCTACATTCAACATCTGAGAAAATATCTTCATTCATATGTAGAATAAGAGCGTAGGCGCGTGTGCGTTCGTGTGTGTGAGTTCACTTTAGACGGTAGAGAGCACAGAAGCCCAAAGGTAAATCACTCTTATATACAACACACTCTGCATGTCTCACATCTGCCTCCTCTTAAAAAATTCCCTTTAAGATTGGGATTGAAAAGGTGACGTCTGTTTGTGATGACAGACTGATGGTGGAAGGTGATTAATTAAAGCAGAGAGAGGGGTTCATTGATTAAACCTGGTTATTCATCTAGACAGGAACAGGAACCTCCTTCTCAACACACGAGTCCACTCAACATGAATCCCCTACTCTATTTCAGCCTGAACACCCTGCAGGAATGAACACCACACAGTCCAGAGGAGCCGGGGACTAGTCTGAGCCGACTGGCAGAGTTGGTCTAATTGAAGGAATTCCGGATTCGTACGACGGTGTCACAGTGCGCTAAACCGCTAACCATGACAAACCATTACAATGTAGAGCACATAAATCACCTAACTGCTTGATGGATGGGCCCTTGGACATCAAACAAGTTAGAGCCTCTTTCTCCATCCTACGCATACTACAGAAGATCTACAACGTCAGTCGGGCCTTTCCCTTGGCCTCCGCTATCATCACGTGTAGTTGTGCCTGCCATCGAAACTCTGGAAGGCCGACGGTTTGGCCATCCTCCTCAGAGACAGAGTGTCTGTCTTGCCCTCAGGCCTGGCCCCAGACTTGCTCCTCTGGAAGGGGTTCCTGGAGGCCCCTCGGCCCTTGTCCATGCGCTCGCTGATGGAGAAGCTCTTACGGGTGTAGACATTTGAATGGGAGTCCTCAGAAGAGGAGCAGCTGTTGGCTCGCTCCAGTCTGGAGATGGGGGAGCAAAAGGGGCCGAGAGCCAAGCCCAGGCCCAAATCCACACCCACACTGCCCGCTCCCCCTACGCTTGGACAGGGTTTGCTGGCATTGGCGGGGCCCTCAGTGGGCTCCTCGGGGTCAGACTCGGCGTGGCTCAGCTCAGCGTCCCGCTCAGGGTGGGAGGTGCTCATGTCCTGGGGCTTCTCGAAGGTGAACGAGCCCCCAGGCGAGTCGGACCGCTCCGGCGCAGGGTACGGCGTGGAGACGCAGCGGGTGTCAATGCAGTCCGTGATGCTGGTGTACTCCGCCGCCTTCACTTGTACCCCGATGCCTCCATAATAGCTGCGTGGCGTAAACATCAGGCTGTGCGACTTCACCAGCGGGGGCTCGTCCAAGAACAGGGGCCCTGCTGCAGACAGGAATCGGCTGCTCTTGGAACGTTCCAGGATGCCCGCCGAGGGTGGTGGGGAAGGATCGATGTCCCAAGGGGGCAGGGAGTCTGGCAGCAGGTGGGCAGAGCACAGCGACAGGTCAGCCGCAGCACTGTCCTCGAACAAGACCGTACCATCTGTGTGTCTTTCGCTGGTCCCAGCCCTTCCGCTGTAGTCCCGCCCCCCGGACATCACTGCTTCCATGATTTCTGAATGAAGCGAGGAGTCTCGCACAAGTGGAGGAACCGTCCTGATTGGCTCCAAGAAGTTCTCAGTGGGCTGAGCCTCCTCTGATGCAGACACATAGATGTCTATGCAGGACGAGGGCCGGTGCTGCTGCTGCACTGACAGAGTGTTCAGAGGCGCTGGTTTGCAGTCTTTCTGTGTAGCTCCTGATGCTACGGACTGTGAGCTATTGGCCCGGTGCAGACTCAGAGAACGCTCCTTGAAGAAGCCCTCTGTGCGGTCCGGCCCGCATCTGTCCCTGAACGAGTGGCCCACGTAGAAAGAGTGGCTCCTTGCTCTCGGAGCCAGTGCAGTGGGTGAGGTGGGTGAAATGGACTCCTCGCCACCTTGCTCCAGAGACTCCTGCAGGCGGTAGGCGTTCCCCTCCTGGCTGTTGAAGCTGCTCTGCCGAAGAATGTAGTTGGTGTCGGTGCAGTCCGACGAAGTCCTTGAGCGAACCTTGTTGACCTCGCCCCGGTCCATGCCCGCGACCCTCTCTAGTGCCACTGCCATGCGGCTGATCAGCTCCTCCATCTGGGCCAGACGAATGTCCACGGTCTGGAGAGACGCCTTCATGAAGTGCTCCCGCTCGTTCACTTCCTCTAGACGCATGGCCATGTTCTCCACCCTGACAACAAAAGAGAAGAGTGAAACTGCAGAACCAAACAACAGACTGATTCCTGATTGGAGCGTTAATGATGTACTGCTAAAGGTTAAATGACAAACTCCATTTCCAGGGAAGTTTTGGAGATTTTGTAAAATTTAGTATCAAGAATGTGTGACGTGTTAAAAATCCTGAAACTTTTCTAATTAATTGCAAAACAAAAAAAGATTTTGAGTGTTTTCACTGAACAACTTTGTTCGACTGTGTTTTTAATGAATAACATTAAGAACCTGACGCCCACAGCACATTCAAACTCACGACTCACCTCAGCCCAGTTATAAATTCTGTTATGAGCTCATCTGCTTATTCAGAATCTTTCTAAAATCTATATATTTTTCACTCTTATTTTGCTTCTCCTCCAACTGTTTGAAGTGTACAGCAAGACTCAAATTCTAAATGTCTTAACATTTACTAAATACATTCAAGTTGTTCAGTCAACTTTTTAACTTTTGATAGTTAAAATTAGATTTTTAGTTTATAAAACGTTTCTGGAAATGAGCTTTATGCATTTTTCTACACATACTAAGTGTCTGTACATTTTAATGTAGAATAACTGTAATAAATCTAACTTTCTGAAGATAAAATCAGACATAAAATGTGTTGTTTTCCTTGTAATATTAGATTCAGATCAGTTTAACACTGAAATCAGAAAATCAATGAAACAGTTTATCTGGGCACCCTAACTAAATCTGGCCGCTGATGGTCATGGACTGTTTCTGTTACCCGGTGTGTGTGTGTGTGTTTGTGTATGTGTGTGTGTGTGTGTGTATGTGTGTGTTTGTGTTTGTGTGTGTGTGTGTTTGTGTGTGTATGTGTGTGGTCTGGGGACCTTTCAGACGTCACTCGGATCCTCTCGTCGTTGGAAGAGTTGAAGCGGTCGTCTTTCTCTCTGAAGTATTCTTCAATACACTGCTCCTCGAAGTCGTGGACTTTTTTTAGCTCATCTTCTGTGATGAAGAGCTCTGATGGATCAGAACATGTGGAATCAGAACATTGTCTATTTTCTAAACCTACTGCTGTCTGTGAGCTGGATGTGAACATCACCAGCATGGGACTGACACCCCAAAATATACATGACAATATTGAAAATCCTGAAGCTCCAGGACGAGTGGATCAGTGGCTGTAAGTTAGAGCCGATCACTCACTCAGTCCAAAGTCCCGCTCGTCGTCGTCGTGTTTCCTCCAGCGGCAGCACAGGTGCTTCAGGACCATGGTCATGTGGCTGAAGATGATGAGAGGAGGAGGAAGAACAGGACGCTCGTGGAAGGTCATAATCAGTTGGTACCGCTGAAACTTCCACACCTGGTTGGAGATGGACTTCACCTCGAAGAATGTGTTGCTAAAGACACAGACATTTCCCAGTTAAACAGGAACCACAGCTCCACCTCAATTAGCCTCACTACTTCCCTTAATGCAGCGCTGTCCAGCTCTGGTCCTGGAGGCCTGGTGTCCAGGGTGGTCAGACACACCTGGACCAGCTCACCTGTTCGCTGCCGTTTGAGGAGGTGCTGGACACTGGGCCTCCAGGAGCGATTCTGCTCATCCAGCAGGTCTGAGTTGAGGGAGAGTGTGGGGTTGAGTGATATTATAGAGTTAAATGTTGTTGTGCAGATTTCATTAAAAATCATCGTCTCGTTTGCCTGTAGCAGCAACAACTGAGAATGTTCTACTGCTTCTGCAGTGTTCACTTCTCAGAGGCTGGAAAGCCGCGCTGCTCTGGAGCATGTGAATGGCTAAAGTACAGCTTCCCTATAGTAGAGTTTGTTTAGTTTTACACCCAATTACTAGATCATATACAAAGAATATACAGTCAAACCCCATTAACTCGCCCCCATTGGGCCGGGCCGGAAATGTGGTGAGAGGTTGGGGTGGTGAGCGGTTCAAACGAATCACGAGGGTGGTGGTTACAGCACTGCCTTTTGTTGTTGCGCCATTTTTCTGTGATATATGTTAGTAGAATATAGTTGAACATTTACTAAATGCTTTACGCTGCTCGCGGGCACGGATGTTCATGCATGTTTCTGGTTGTTAATAAAGCCTCTGCAGCATCATTACATGCATGAGTTAATAATGAGGAAACAGCGGCAGCAGTAGCATTAGCAGCAGTAGCATTAGCAGCAGTAGCATTTGCAGCAGTAGCATTAGAAGCAGTTGCACGGAGGCTACATCGCTAACACAGTCCTAAGTTTGGCGAGCTATAGCTGGAGAAATGCATACACTGGTCACTTTGCACATTGTGGCAAGAGGTGAGTTTGGCGAGCTAATGGAGAGTGAGCTAAAGGGGTTTGACTGTAGGAAGGTACGAAGGAAATCGTGGGAGCTCAAATGACGGGACAGTATGAAGGAAGCCTGGTGTGACTCTGAGGCTGGTATATACCACAGAGACCTCACACCACTCATACCTTTCCACACACTAGCTTTCCCTCCTCCTTTCCTCCAACGTAGAACCTGATATTTCAGTGAAGGGACAGCAGAGTAACTACAGATTATTACAGTGGAGGAGTCAAACTGAAATAGCAATAACACTGAAAATTAAACTTAATTATGGAAGTAATGATTTATTTTAATATACTGGGCATGTGTAAAACACCCTCTTCTTAATGTTTTCAACATTTCTCCAGACTATAATGGCTGTTACAGCTCCTCAGTCTTTTACTGTTTAGCCCAGCTGTGGAGAAATTATGCACTTGTTCTGTTTTCGGCTGAAAGTTGTGCTGGAAACATTATTTGTACCGGACATGTGTAGCATGCATTCAAAAGAAATAATCTGGCTCAAAATTATTTTTGAAAAAATTACAACTCCAATTCCAAAAAAGTTATCAGCTCTCAGTTCTAAATTCTCCTTCTCTGATGGTGAGGAGGAGCATTAGTGTGTATGGAAACATCTGGAAAGACTCCATCAGTGCTGAAAGGTAGATCAGGTTTTAGAGCGACACATGTTGCAATCAGACGTCGTCTTTTTCAGAGAAGAACTCGCATATTTCAGCAACACGATGCCGAACCTCATACTGTATCTATTACACCATCACAGCTTCATAGTAGAAGAGTCCAGCTGCTGAACTGCTGAACCTTAGACCAGCTGGAAACATCTGGAAACATCTGGAAACTACAATACAACAAAGACCCAGAACTGTCGAGCAGCTTGAATGCTGTTTCAGAAAGAATGGGACACACTACCTGCAGCTGGTTTCCTCAGTTCCTAGACTTTTACAGACTGGTGTTACAAAAAGGGGAAATGATACACATTAGTAAACATGGACCTGTCCCAACTTTTTTGAGATGTGTTGCTGCATCAAATTCAGAATGTAGCAGTAATATGTCCCACTTTCACCATCTAATATGTATTCTACGTTCTGTTGTGAATAAAATATTGTTTATGAGATTAACACATCTTTACATTTTGTTTATTTACACTTTACACAGAGTCTCAACCTTTTTGGAATTTTGGGTTGTATTTTTAAAAAGTAGAAACCCAGATTTGTCAAACTGTCCACTACACTCTCCCTAATTCTTAGTATTTCACTAATCAAGTTAAAATGAAGTTATGATGTCCTCATTGATGATGTCCTGGATGATCCAGATGTTCTCCTCCAGAACCAACAGTGCAGTCTAAACACAAGAATAACCCAGATGCATGATGTTCATACTTGAAGACAGCAATGAGAAGATTGACCAGGAGGATGTTGGCCACAAGCAGGTAGCAGGCCATGATGGCAGGGACGATCCACGCGCCAGTCTTGCAGGGGGGTAGAGGCACAATGGCGCCATCTTCAGTAGTGATGTTCTGCCCACATGGTGCTACAGAGAGACAGCATTAGTTAGCTTTGATCTCAACGTGTGGATGAGACACTGAGAGACAGAAACTCGAGACGTGCCAAACAAACAAACAAACAAACAAACAACGGGAACCAAAAGAACAGAAACCACAGCCGAAATGACGTGAAACACTGTCAATCTCTTATCGCCCTCATGTTCACGGTTCAGACAAGCGATAAGGAGTGAGGACCCAAATGGCAAGACCATATGCAGAGATGTGTAGCTAAAATATATGTCAGAATATATTTGCTTATGCAAAACTCACACTCTCCAATATATTTAAACATACCCTCCGATGTTTCAAATATATTGACACTGCGGAGTGTAGCAGTCTCGTAAAAGATGGCTGGACATTCTGCAGAATGTATTGGAAAAAAATACATCGCACGTTTTTTCCATAAGGGATGGTTCAGTTGCTGTGGCTTTCAAGAAAAAAGGACAGTCACACTCGTAACCGTGCGCGTAGCCTTGGTTTACTGTTGCGAATCACACTCGGAAGCCCAAAGGTAGAGAACTGAAGTAACTTCAATTTGCATTCAAATCGGCCAATTGCTTTTTGGCACAATTTTGTTGGAAAAATTCAGATCTGTCAAAAAACTCTGACAACTGAACCACATGAAAAAACATTTGCTGATGAGGAGAGGTGACAGATGTGTAGGGATTGGCCTTTGTGCCAACACATTATACAAATTATTGCATTTGTATATGGCATTTTTTTTGTTGTTGCAAAAATAGTGACACAAACAGAGAATTTGGTGATTGGTTAGCTTGGGCAGCTTTAGCAGTTAGCCCTGGGGTCAGATCAGGTGAGGACTATGGAGCTACACCGGTGGCCTGAGACCAGCGTGGCTTTTTCTACCCAGTCTGTGGATGCTAGTCTGGGTGGAGGCGTAGCTCTCAGGGTCCCTATCAGAATGAATGGCAGGAGCACTGCTCTCAGTGAGCTGGAAGCGGACATGCCATGCAGTGCTACAGTTATCGTTGTGGATGGGGAGGATGGGTTCAGCATCATCAGGTTTCCATGACAGAGATCAGAAACTAAACATCTGGCTTTTCTTTGTGACATAATTTGTTTTCAAGGCAGAAGAGATTCTCTAAGGAGAATCCCCGGCATGGAAACGCGCTTTGCCGTGCACGCGTGTCATACTCCCTGCCACTAGGGGGAGATGGAGAAGTGGATGGCATGGCATGGTGAAACTGGAATGTTGTTGGTGAGGGAGCTCTTATTGAATAACTTCATCAATTTAGAGATATATGCATGGATTTGAATATTGCCTATATGGGATGGACCACTGTTACGCCCACTTCCTTGAGCTCGAATGTAATTTTCGACCAGCCAGAGTTTTTCATTCGGCCTGCTCTGTAGCTTCCTACTATTCACATCTGAAACAAAGAATGACAGTGTTATTTCAGCTCTCTTGTCTTTGGGCCATCCATCTCTCAGCACACACTGCTATTTATCTATACACACACACACACACACACACAAACACACACACACACACACACACACAAACACACACACACACACACACACACACA
>JBBIGC010000041.1:1571914-1589940 GCA_037576955.1 Lepidarchus adonis
TCGTCCTGAAATGTACGATACTCGTCATCCTTTTTTCTTTTTGCCATCTCTCGTAGAAGGGTTAGCTTTGAGCTAATACCTGATTCAAAACGGGCGTTTACCGGTTTACCTAGGAACGGCCAACATAGGCTATTATCATCCAATTAAAATAATGGACAATTGCTCCTGCAGCCAACTGCAGCCCTGAACAGGACATGAGCGGTGAAAAAACGATGGATGGATTAAAACAAGTGAATATATTTTATGTTTTATCTGAAAAGCCAAAATCTGCGCGCCAGATGCAATCATCAAAAGAGCCACACCTGGCTCGCGAGCCATAGGTTCCCGACCCCTGAGCTACACTGTAAATTCTTATGATTTAATAGTTGCTAGTAAAACATCCAACACTATAGATCATATATTGTCTTAATATCATCAATTGTATATGGCTATGTAGTGCTTAGGCTCAAATTTGTGGCTTCAATAGTCTGTATCTGTGTTGTCAGCACAAAAATATTATACATTTTACATATACATTGTGCATTCCTCCATCACATGCACAATGATTTTTTGAATTCTGAATTACTAAAGCTACATTTTTGTGCAAAAGTGTTTGGCCCCCTTGAACTTTTCCACATTTTGTCACATTACAGCCACAAACATGAATCTCTTTTATTGGAATTCCACATGAAAGACCAATACAAATTGGTGTACACTTGAGAAGTGGAACGAAGATCACACATGATTCCAAACATTTTTACATCAAATTACTCATTTTACAAATAAATAACTGAAAAGTAGGGTGTGCGTAATTATTCAGCCCCCTGAGTCAATACTTTGTAGAACCACCTTGCAATTACAGCTGCCAGTCTTTTAGGGTATGTCTCTACCAGCTTTGCACATCTAGAGACTGAAATTCTTGCCCGTTCTTATTTGCAAAACAGCTCCAGCTCAGTCAGATTAGATGGACAGCGTATGTGAACAGCACTTTTCAGATCCTGCCACAGATTCTCGATCAGATTTAGATCTGGACTTTGACTGGGCCATTCTAACACATGGATATGTTTTGTTTTAAACCATTCCATTGTTGCCCTGGTTTTGTGTTTAGGGTCGTTGTCCTGCTGGAAGATGAACCTCTGCCCCAGTCTCAAGTTTTTTGCAGACTCCAAGAGGTTTTCTTCCAAGATTGCCCTGTATTTGTCTCCATCCATCTTCCCATCAACTCTGAAGCACCCCAGAGCATGATGCTGCCAGCACCATATTTGACAGTGGGGATGGTGTGTTCAGAGTGATGTGCGGTGTTAGTTTTCCGCCACACACAGCGTTTTGCATTTTGGTCAAAAAGTTCCATTTTGGTCTCATCTGACCAGAGCACCTTCTTCCACATGTTTGTTGTGTCCCCCACATGGCTTGTGGCAAACTGCAAACAGGACTTCTTATGGTTTTCTTTTAACCATGGCTTTCTTCTTGCCACTCTTCCATAAAGACCAACTTTGTGCAGTTCACAACTAATAGTTGTCCCATGGACAGATTCCCCCACCTGAGCTGTAGATCTCTGCAGCTCGTCCAGAGTCGCCATGGGCCTCTTGGCTGCATTTCTGATCAGGCTCTCCTTGTTCGGCCTGTGAGTTTAGGTGGACGGCCTTGTCTTGGTAGGTTTAAAGTTGTGTCGTACTCCTTCCATTTCTGAATGATCGCTTGAGCAGTTCTCTGTGGGATGTTTAAGGCTTGGGAAATCTTTTTGTAGCCTAAGCCTGCTTTACATTTCTCAATAACTTTATCCCTGACCTGTCTGGCGTGTTCTTTGGACTTCATGGTGTTGTTGCTCCCAATATTCTCTTAAACAACCTCTGAGGCCGTCACTGAGCAGCTGTATTTGTACTGACATTAGATTACACACAGGTGCACTCTAATTAGTCATTAGCAATCATCAGGCAATGTATATGGGCAACTGACTGCATTTAGACCAAAGGGGGCTGAATAATTACACACACCCCACTTTTCAGTTATTTATTTGTAAAAAATATTTGGAATCATGATTTTTGTTCCACTTCTCAAGTGTACACCACTTTGTATTGGTTTTTCATGTGGAATTCCAATAAAATAGATTCATGTTTGTGGCTGTAATGTGACAAAATGTGAAAAAGTTCAATGGGGACGAATACTTTTGCAAACCACTATGTGCCTGTGATTGAGGAATAGCAAAAAACTGAACTACATTTCCATCAAATCTGATTGTTTTAGCCAAGATTATGCTACAAAAGATTTTACCAACTATATATTATGTTCCCAATGTTCAGCCCCTATACAGTGGTGTGGAAAAATGTTTGCCCCCTGTCTGATTTCTTATTTCTTTCCATGTTTGTCACATTTAAATGTTTCAGATCATCAGACAAAATTAAATATTAGTCAAAGACAGCACGAGTAAATAAGAAACAAAAAAATCTACACCTACATGGCCCTGTGTGACAAAGTGATTGCTTCATCTGTTAAAACATTGCAGTGGTTCATAACACCTGAGTTTAATATCTCTAGTCACACCAGGCCCCAACTGTTCTCGATCAAGAAATAAATAAGACCTGTCTGACAAAGTGAAGTAGACCAAAAGATCCTCAAAAGCAAGACATCATGCAGAGATCCAAAGAAATTCAGGAACAAATGAGAAAGTAATTGAGATCTGTCAGTCTGGAAAAGGTTATAAAGCCATTTCTAAAGCTTTGGGACTCTAGCGAACCACAGTGAGAACCATTATCCACAAATGGCAAAAATATGGAACAGTGATGAACTTTCCCAGGAGTGGCCAGCTGACCATAATTACCCCAAGAGCACATCATCAACTCATCCAAGAGGTCACAAAAGACCCCATCAACAACATCCAAAGAACTTCAGGCCACACTCGCCTCAGTTAAGGTCAATGTTCATGACTCCACCATAAGAAAAAGACTGGGCTAAAATGACCTGCATGGCAGAGTGCCAAGAGGGAAACCACTGCTGAGCAAAAAGAACATTAAGGCTCATCTCAGTTTTGCCAGAAAACATCTTGATGATGCCCAAGACTTTTGGGAAAATAGTCTGTGAGACAAAAATTGAGCCTTTTGGAAGGTGAACAATTCTGCAAAAATGACTCATTTTAAGTTATTGCAAACGCAAATACTCTGACTCTTCAAACCTTGTGCACACACTTCTGGACACATAACAACCATGGGTTCCCCTAAGCAGCTGTGTAAGAGAAATATAATTAAGAGAGAGCAGTTAAGGGGAACTGTAGAGGTCAAGATGAGATCAGGAAGACCAAAAAAACTCTTGGAGAGAACTGCTCGTGTGCTGGTCAGAAAGACAAATCAAATACAAAAACATGCAGGGAAATTTAGCACACTCAGATGTGGTGGTGCACCTAGACCTTCATAGAGCTCAAGAAAACCTTACCTACGTCCCCATCATAAAATCCAATGTCAGAATTATGTATGTTTTAGAAACAAGTGCTGTGGACTGATGAAGTTAAAATAGAATCTTTGGCCACAATCAGCAAAGGCCTATTTGGAGAAATAAATGAGCAGCATTTCATGAAAAAAACACCTTGCCAAACATTAAGCATGGATGTGGATCTATAATCCTTTGGGGTTGTGTTGCAGCCAGTGGCACAAGAAACATTGCATGGGTGGAAAGAAGAATGGATTTCACTAAATACCAGCAAATTCTGGAAGCAAACGTTACACCATCTGTTAAAATGCTAAAGCTGAAGAGAGGATGAACTTCTACAACAGGACAATGATCCTAAACAAACCTCAAAATCCACCATGGACGACCTCAAGAGACACAAGCTGAAGGTTTGGAATGGCCATCATAGTACCCTGACTTAAACATCATTGAAAATTTGTGGGTAGATCTTAAAAGAGTTGTGCATGCAAGACAACCAAAGAATATTACAGAACACTTACCTTTTGCAATGAAGAATGGGAGAAAATCCCAAGTACAAGAAATGAAAGACTTAGCTGCTATAAAAAGCGTTTGCAAGCTGTGATATCTGCCAGAGGTGTTCCTAAGTCCTGATTATGTAGGGTGCCCAAACCTTTGCAGAGTGCCATAATATTTTTTTTGTTCAATTTACGGTAATAATAATAATAATAAAAAGTAACTATGCATCAATGTTGTGTATTTTTTTCCATGTCGTACAGAGACTGCGTTAACATCTTTTCAATTACAAAATCACCAACATTAGTTATCAAGGGGTGCCCAAACTGTTGCACAAGACTGTATGTAACAAATATGAAACAAATCAGCCACTAGGTGTCAATGGTTACAAAAATAACTGAAGCACATTAATTTATTAGGTGTTAAATAATAATGTTTTTATTGTTATCATTATTAATCTTTTTATTATTCTTCCCTGTGCAAAAGTGTGACCACAGCCCAAACTGGAAGCATAGTAACAAAACAATTTGGGGAAATTGCCACCGCAGACATTGGAAATGTCATATGTCCAAATCTCCAATATATACATATCTATACATATTTGGCCTCATTTGCATACAAGTCATAAAGTGCCCATTGACTTATTTCTCAAAATGGCTACCATGCTAACATTCGAATTTCAGCAACCTATGTATGCTGGTGTGAATAGCAAGTCTTGATGAATCTTCCCAGTATTGTTTTTCAGCACACACAGAAGTTATGAAACATATCAGCCACTAGGTGTCGATGGTTACAAAAATGACTGAAGCTAATTTTTAATTTTTCAAACTGACCCAGATTTGATATCAATATATTTTCTTAAATCCAATGCCAGTGGTGCACATTTGAGTTCCAGGCTGCATTAGATTGGAACATGAGTGGCACCCAGGCCACCAACCACCCCTGGCTGCTTGGATCCTTTTACCGACATGCAGTTCTAATTTTGATTTTGATACCCACAATGCCAGTGAAACGTGAAGATGTTTCCTGATTGTTTTGCTCAGTAGGTATTCCTTTTAATGGAAGTAGGTATTTAAGGAATATATATATTGAGGAATTTGTTTACATTTTTTACATTTCTGTAGGTATTAATGCACTTGCAAGAAATTTTACAAAAATAGATTTTCTTCACCCAATCAACGATTTTGCGATACCTTTGGGAAGCTTGAATTTTCCTTTCTCTCGTATTCTTTCCTTTCTGTTTTAAGCAATGTGAAGTCATTAGCCTGAGTTTTTGCCTGGTAGTTCATGCACAATTCTAAGTTTTTTTTCAGGTAGTTATTATTAATGAAGGATTACTGAAGCAGCAGTAGACCTGGTATATTCAAGAAATCACCCTTTGTGCTTTCAAAGTTTGCATTAAAAATCTTATATTGTACTCTTAACAGTAGAAAGTACCAGAACCATGAACTCTTCGGCCTCTGAAAACACTAGTTTGTTTTTTCATGCTTGCATGTTGACATTGTAGTTTCTGTATCTTCTTGTGTTTTTAATTTTTATTTTAATTTTTTTTTCTTTTCATTTGTTGTATTGTTTTTTCTCATTCTCGTACACACTCTTTTTTCCCTCCCTTTCTCTTGCAGGCCCCTCAGTGGTTGGATAGTGACTCATGTCAAAAGTGCGAACAGCCCTTTTTTTGGAACATTAAACAAATGTGGGACACAAAGACCCTGGGGCTCAGACAGGTTTGTTGTCAGGACTATGGTTACTGAGAAGGAAGGCTAATGAAAAGCATTTTGTTCTTGTCCTGTAAATAGAATAAACTGAGGCAACTATAGCAATCTCTATTGACTTGCTTCTGTGTGAACATAAAATAGGATGGTGATTAGAAGTGTAGCTTTACAGATAGAATAACAGATATTTGATACAAAGCACTGTTGTACGTTGCTTTGGTAAAGTATATCTGCAAAATTTGTTAAATCTTAATGCAAAACAGTTGTTTAGTGGTGTTTGATAATACAGTTTCCAAAGCCTCTGCATTTTAAAATATTGTGTTCACATTTTAACTAGTAGGTTTAACATATTTAGAAAAAGATGAAAATAATTCAAGAGATCTGACTTTGTGAGTGTTAATTATCCAGCATCTAAGCCTGGGCTGCATTAAGGGTGTGAGATATCTACAATGATGAAATACTACATTTCTGGTCGACTTTAAATGTTGCACAATTTAGAGCATCACAGCTGCATGGTTTAAGGTGAACTGATACATTTCAACAAGATAACTCTTTATTTCAGTGGTGCCTCACTAAAGAAGAAATAATTATATATGGCAAAAATAATGAATTACTTATTTTCACTTTTTGATTATTTAGTTTCTGATATCTGAGTTTGTGGAGGTAACCAGAAGTTACTATGATAACCATGGTGGGGAATGTGTTTGTGACGAATGCAAGTGGCTAATCATCAGGCATATCTCTCAAGTTACAAGTTTTTATTTTAACTCCTTTTTCTTTGAGTGCATCTGTAATTGGGTGATTGTGGCTTTCAAACATCTCTAGATCTACTTTTAATATACCTAAAGGCACTAATAGAAGGCTTTACTAAACCTATATATTTTCAGTCTAGACTTAACCCTTTTATCTAAGTAGACATGCCAGATCATAAACAACCAAGAACTCGCACAAATCTTGTGGTGCAAGGTCATTTAGTGCCTTATAGGTAATAGTATTTTATAATCTTTGAAGAATTTTATAGGGAATCAGTGCAGATTAGATCAAATGGGGGTGATAACATTACAGTGGTGTGAAAGCGTTTGCCCCCTTCCTTTTTGTTTCCATGTTTGTCACATTTGTTTCAAATCACCAAACAAATGTAAGTATTAGTTACTTAAGACTCATTGCAAGTTATTGTGGACGTTTGATTGCAGTTGCTGCTGTGGGTGGCCCAACAAGTTATTAGGTTTAGGGGGCAATCACACAGGGCCATTTAGGTTTGGATTTTTTTCTCCCTTAATAATAAAATCCTTCACTTAAACACATTTTGTGTTTGCTTATTTTTGACTGATATTTAAATTTGTCTGGTGATCTGAAACATTTAGGTGTGACAAACATTTAACATTCACTTACAGTTGTGTACAGTTTACATACCCTGACAGAATTTATGATTTTTTGGGCCATTTTTCGGAGAATATGAACGATAACACACACTTTTCTTTCACTCATGGTTAGTATTTGGCTGAAGCCATTTATTGTCAAACAACCGTCTTTACCCTTTTAAAAATCATTATGACAACAGAAACTACCCAAATGACCCTGATCAAAATTTTACATACCCTGTTGATTTGGCCTGATAACATGCACACAACTTGATACAAACGGGTCTGAATGGCTATTTAAGGAACCATCTGTTTGCTTGTAATTAGTGAGTGTTTATAAAAGGACAGTGAGTTTCTGGACTCCTGACAGACACCTTGCATCTAGTGCTGCACTGATCTTTTTTGAATTCTAAGTCATTGGGAAAGCAAAAGAATTGTCAAAGGATCTGTAATAAAAGGAAGTTGAACTCAAAACAGCTCAATAAAACAGGAAAGGGAGATAAGAAAATATCAAAGGAATTGACAAAGCCAATCAGCAGTGTTCAAACTCTAATTAGGAAGTGGAAAATTAAGGGTTCTGTTGAAATCAAACCATGGACAGGTAGACTTTCAATCACAACTACCAGGGAAATTGTTTGGGATGCAAAGAAAAACCCACAAATAACTTCAGGTGAACTACATTACGCTCTGAAAAAAATGTGATGCACATTAGGAGGCATTTAAAGAAAGATGGGCTACATGGTCGAGTTTCCAGTAGAAAGCCATTACTATGCAAATGCCACAAAGTATTGTGCTTAAAATGTGCCAAACAGCACAGAGACAAGCCATAACCCTTCTGGCACAAAGTCATTTGGAGTGATGAGACTAAAATTTTACTTTATGGCCACAACCATAAATTATATATTTGGAGAGGAGTCAACAAGGTCTATGATTAGAGGTACACCATTTCTACTGTGAAACACGGTGGTGGATCGCTGATGTTAGAAAGCATCTTCTAATCTGTTGACAAGGATAGTATGGGTAATGGTGACTTCACTAGGGTCTAATAATAAGAAGGGAGACACACCCTTTTTTAGAAGCCAGTAAAAGGACCTTTACTACTTTTATCAGTGCGGCCACTGTGCTATGGTGAGGTCTAAAACCTGACTAATATTTTGTAAATGTTGTTCCATTGTAAGAATGTGCATAGTTGCTGTGCTATGCCTTCTCTACAATTAGAGATAAAAGGGAGGTGGGGGGTTTAAACACAGGTTTGACAACTGATAATTTAAAGGATGTAGGAACATAACCAATGCTAAGGAAACAATTACTTTTTCTTAGATTAGGTTTTGTTACTTTAAAAAAATGTGTAGGTAATGGGTCTCAAACACAGGTGGAGAAACTGAAGGCAGTGATGAGTGAGAAGCTCTGTTTCTAAATGAGGGTGAAACGGTGATCTGATCTTGTTGGTTATCAAACTGTCTGGCTGTAAATTACCAGGCAGTTTGATATTTGGCACTTATTATTCTACTATTTGAAACCAGCAATTAGATTCTTTTGCACTTCTTCAGGAGTCAGATTTCATTTCACTAATTTCATCAAATCCAACATGCATCTTGGATCCACTACCTACGCCTACGCCACAGCAATTGAAACTATGAAGAGAATAATAAATTCCTCCCTTAGTATCGGCTAAGTAGCTGAATCTTTCAAATTAGCAGTTGACAAACTCAGGGTAAAAGGGCCTCTCAAACCAGCCCATATCAAACCTCTCTTTTATTTCAAAGGTTCTAGAAAAGTGTGTAGCACAGCAGCTATGCTAATTTTTACATAGGGACAGCATTCTTGAAAGGTTCCAGTCAGGATTTAGGCTACATCATAGTACAGAGACTGCACTGGTGAAAGTAGTAAATTACCTTCTTCTTACATCTGATCATGTCTCCTTACTTGTCTTGCTAGACCTTAGTGCATCTTTTGATATTATTGATCACATCACTCTCCTTCACAGGCTAGAAAATGTTGGGAACTGCCCTCTCTTTGTCTAGGTCTTATCTGACGTATTGCTATCAGTTCATAGATATAAATAGTGACTAATCACAGCAAGGTAAAGTCTGGTTTGCACAATTTTAGGCCCACTACTATTCTCCCTGTGTATGTTACCTCTGGGTAATATTATCTGAAAGCATGCAGATAACCACTACTACGCAAATAAAAACCAGTTAGTCATGTGAAAGTCAAGTCAATTTTATTTGGGTAGTGCTTTTTACAACTGACTGCTTTACAGAATTTATAGAATCCGGGTGTGAGGCCTTAATGAGCAAGCCATAGGCAACAGAGGCAAGGAAAACTCCCTAAACTGTAAAAAGAAATCTTGGGAGGAACCAAGGCTCAGAAGGGGGACCAGTTACAACACCCCTTTAAATATTCAGGTCTTTATTAAAAAATGTTCACATATCAATGTCTAATTTTGTTTTTATTTGTCTCTGGAACAGAAAGTTATTTAATTGCAGGTAAACAACAAAAATTAACCTTTATTCATTATTAATAAATTACCACAAAAATATAAACAAAAATTGATTGAAGTTGAAGTTCTAACTGAGGAAAAAGTTAGTAAACCCTACCCGCTAATAGCTAGTGTTACCCCCTTTTGGTTGAAATAATCACAGTGAGACTCTTCTTGTAGCCATCTACCAGCCATCTCTGACATTGGTCTGAGGAATGTTTGCACCACTCCTCAATGCAGAATTCTTTAAGCTGTGACATGTTTGAGGGGTTTCTTGTAGGTAGAGCCAGTTTCAAGCCACTCCCCAGTATCTAAATGGGATTACGATCTGGGCTTTGACTCGGCCACTCCAGGGCTTCTCCCAGTGTTGTTATAGCGTTTTTTTGACAGTACAAAAGTATACACGGTACACTGTGTGTTGAAATGTCATTTCACACATCCCTTGTCCATGGTGCATTTATAAAGGAAATGTAAAGTAAAATATCTAAAATATATTTAAATATATTTTTAAAAAATACACATCTAAATTAAGTTCATAATGTGTGTGTGTGTGTGTGTGTGTGTGTGTATATATATAATATATATAATATAATGATTTTTTTTTATATAAATTTGTAAAGGTCTGTACCCTAAACAAAGGGACAAAAAGTGACATAAGACATTTTTAAAGTAATGAAATAGCACAGGTTGAAAACATATGTTTTCAATTGAGTTTTGAAGAGAGACCGAGAGGACACAGGTTTTGAGGGAGGGAATTCCAGGGCTCAGGGGCAGCAACACTAAATGATCTCCCACCCATGGTGGCTAACCTGAATTTAGGAACCGTGAGTAATCCAGTACCAGAGGAGAGTGTATGAATTGAGGAATTCAGTTAGGTATGAAGAAGCAGATCCATGAAGGGCTTTAAATGTAAGAAGAAGCAGCTTGTACTGAATATAATAAGATATGGATAGCCAGTCAAGTTTGTGGAGAATAGGGGTGACATGTTCAGATTTTTTTAGAGAATGTGAGAACACAAGTTGCTGAGTTCTTTACATACTGGAGCCTGGTTAATGTTCTAGTTGGGAGACCAGAGAGCAGAGTGCAGTAATCAAGACGGAAAGTTAGAAAAGCATGAGCAAGTATTTCTGCATCCTTCAGTGAAAGTGGCGAGCTCAGACAAGAGAAAAAAACACATTTTTACAACTATGTTTATGTGAGAATCAAATGATATATTGGAATCAAATATAACACCTAAATTCCCAGACAGTGTGTGAAGGTGTAATAAGAGCAACGTCAACTGAAAAATTTAAGTTTTGTGATGAAATTCGGAGCCAATTAATAAAAGTTCTTCTTTGTCTTTATTGAGCTTTAGAAAGTTTGAAGTGAGCCATAGTTTTATGCCATGAATACAAGCTGTAAGGGTGGAGCAGCTGAAGTTGAGGTGAAGTAGATTTGGGTAACTAATAATATGACTGAGAGGAGGAATATAAATTATGAACAATAAAGGTCCAAGAACAGATCCCTGAGGGACACCCTGTTTAACTAGAGCAGGAGGTTATCTGTTGTCATGGAGACGGATGAATTGAATGTTCCCCGGCGTAACATCCGTTTTAAATTCTGTATTTTCCTCTCAGACAATCCGTCTGTTTGGGGGTGATGAACGGAGGTTCGGAGGTGGCAGACTTGCAACAGCCTACACAGGTCAACCATTAATCTGGACACAAAAGGGGTCCCCTGGTCTGTAATGATGTCTTTGGGAATCCCCACCCAGCTAGCCAGGTGGAAAACACCCGGGATTAGTGGGCATAGGTTAATCGCGGATGTGCTAGGAAGTTTTCTCCTGAGTGTGAGTGCGAGATGTTCTGCCAGAGGCACCCTTAATCGACCCACTCCAGAAAGGGGGTCTCTGGAGATTTTCTGGTCACCGGTACTGATTTTTCAGACCTACCATCCCGTCCTCAGGTGCACGATAAAGTCTGCTAGGTCCAACTATGCCTGCATTCTCCAACCACTGTGAACGGAATCGGAACAAGATGCAGTGCCAAAATAACCCTACAGAGTAGGAAGAAATGGATTTTGATGAACGCTTCAACATGCTACAAGAAGAAATGGGAGTGAGACAAAACATTTTTTGAGCTTGCAATTTATTGACAACGTTTAAACTGAAACGGGCTGTTTTGCAGCTGATCAAAAGTTTATGACCACACCTCCAAAAAACCCTGTAACCCCCCCCCCCAAAACAGAAAGCAAACATGATCTCAGTAATGAGTAATGTTTCAGTTTAAGCATTATTGTCAATTAATTGCTTGCTCAAAATTTTTTATGTCTTACTCCTATTTCTTCTTGTGGATGTTGAAGCTCTACTTGCACCTTGTTAACCATGCAACAAACAATTTTTTGCCATTTGCCAAGTTATCTTAAACTTTTGATCGGGACTGTATATTGCAACTGAAGGAAGTTTTAGAAAGCTGATACTAGTAGACAGTTAATTAGGCAAAACCAAACGAGCAATACAAGAATGTATTACTGCGTAGGAGGGTGTAGTGTACTTTAACATCTCCACAGAAGAATGTGTCACGAGCCCTTCTTTTATTGTTGTTTTAAGTAGATCACCTCTGCCTGAATGAACTGTATTAAAGAGGATTAAATGTTTGCTTGTTGAAATATGTATAAAAAACAATTTCAAGATGTACAAGTTTTCACGTGCCCTGTTTTATTTACTGTTATAGCACCACTGCAGAAAGTGTGGGAAAGCGATTTGTGGGAAGTGTAGTTCTAAACGCTCAACATACCCAATCATGGGATTTGAGTTCCAGGTGCGGATGTGTGATGACTGCTTCAACACAATCAAAGAGGAAGAGTAAGTAATCAACAATTTTGTATTGGATTTCTCAGAGCCTGAATTGTTTCTAGAATGTTAAGCCCCCAGTACATTAGCCTCTTACAGCACTGCTTAAAAGTTTGTGCATCCTTTAAAATGGTCTTCATTTCTGCAGAAGTCTGACCTCAGACAATATCTGAAGTCTTGAAGAAGATAAAAGTACATTTTTAGTTTATTATAATATTACATGTCTGCAGGTGGTTAAAGTATATGAAAATGTTCTTTTAGTATCATCATTATTCTTTTGGCCCAGATGCAGCAAAACAAGCCCAAACCATACTACCACCACATTTCACCACATTCCTTTCTCCAAATTTTTATTTATATAAATAAATATTTAAATACTTCTTCTCCTTTTGATACAAAAAAGTTCTAGTTTTGTCTCTTTGGGGAACTGCTTTGCTCCAAATACTTTGTTATGAAACTTAGAGTATGAATTTTAGAAGTTTGAATTTTAGTCACATGGCACAAACTGGGGCATCTGAGTGAGTCGGCATGGAATAACAACCATATTTCATTTAAAAAGCATAACGAGTGCACAAAAGTGTGGACTGCTTGGTGTTGCCCAGGACATGGACTGCACAGTGCTGACTTGTTTTGTTTTAAGATTGTGTTTATCGTCCTATCGTCCTGTAACACTGTTAACTGTGAAATAAAGAGCAGTCTTGGTCTTTCATTCATTCATTCATTCATTGGCAGACTCTAAGACAATGGAAGTCATGTCAACTTTTATTTAATCTTTTTTTGTATATCTTTTTACATACAGCATGACACAAATAAACTTCAAAAGTGTGAAAAACTTGATAGCTTTAATGCAGCAATAAATGTTCACACTTTTATTTACATTACACAAAATATTGTGTAACCACGAAGATGATGAGCGATGAATGCATGTGGTTATTCACAGAGACACAGAGACATACTACCACACACACACACACACACACGTTGGAATTGGGTGGATCGTGTTAAGCACTGCACCACTTTGCTACCCAAGAATAGAGTTTCGACTGCTTATTTCGGAATTTAAATCAGGATGTCTGTTCTGACATTCTGCCAGAGATGCTAGTCCTTTCTCCTCAAGAGGCACAATTTCAAAGAACCAAACAATCTAGAGCAATGACTAACTGGAGTGTTGGAGGTATGATGGTTATAAAAACAGTGGCTAGAAAATGTATGTGAACCTTTTGGAATTTCATGGTTTTCTGCATTAATTTGTCTTAAAATGTGAACTGATTTTCATCTGTCAGCAGTATTGACAAACATAATGTGCCTAAAATAAAAAAGTAACACACAAATTCTGACCTTATGTCTTTACTGAGAACAACCAAAAGCAAATCGCTAGTGGAATAAGTATATGAATCCTTTGGTTAATTACCTAAGTCCAGTGTTGGCATACCTGGAAACTTGCTAGGAAAATTAGTTTGGAGGTGTGGACCAGAGCTACTTTGACAGAATAAACGTTTTGAGTTTGCTCCACACAAGAAGAATACATGTGTGAGAGCCATGTCTCAGCCAAAAAAAAAAAATTTTTCATAGGATCTACAATGAAGAATTGGTGACTGGAAAGGATTACGAAGTGATTTTGAAGACTTAACAGATTCACCAATCTTCCACGTTGATAAAGGGAGACACTTTGGGACTGTGGATACTCTACCAAGAAGTGGGCACCCAGTGAAAATGACCCCAAGAGCACAACAAATTTTCAGTTAGGTAAAGGAACAACCCATAGTGAGAGCCAAGGATTTGAAGGCATCATTGGAACTGACTTGAGGTTATTGCTGCCAAGGGGTGTTCAACCACTTGATTCCATAAGTTGACATACTTTTTCCCAGTAGCTATAATTGTTCTTTATGAATTATTCTCAATGAAGACAAAGATATCAGATCTTTGTGTTATTTTAGGCACATTATATTTGTCAATACCCTTGACCTAGTTGGTAATCGATCATATTTTAATACAAATTAATGCAGAAAAACATGAAATTCTAAGACCTTCAAACATTTCTTGCCACTGTAGATGTAACTAACTAGCTTTCTCATTGGGGTAGAAAAATCACTGTGGTTAAACAGTGGAAAATTTGGAGATTGTCTGTTACAAACCATTCTTTGAACGATTAAATAATTTTTTATGTCTAAAATTTTCAAACCATGTTTTTTTTTTTTAAATTCAAATTTGCCTTTGATGTGAAAGGTCCCATTTACTGGAAAAATAAAAAAAGGGTTAATATATCAGGGAGAAAAAATGTTAAATGTGTGAAAGGATCTTTGGATTTTGTATTATTTTTTACTAATAATGTTACCCAACAGATGTTACCCACCTACGTTACCCAGTAAATGTTAACATTTGCTTATTATTAAATTATTTGGCACTTTATTTTAATTAGTTGGCTGCCCCTTTTAAGGTCATTGGGTTCTGATCTGGTAGCAATTTCTGTAGCAAAAGTCAAAGGCTCACACTTTTTTCCCTCATTTGTTTGTGTTAGTCGGACGCCCTTGGCTACATTCCATGAGGGGAAACACAACATCTCTTACATGGACATGGACCCAGCAAGAGGCATCATGGTCACCTGTGGAAGTGACCGTATTGTTAAGGTTACACAAGTCATGTGCAAAATATAAAAGCATATACACTATCTGTCAAATTAACTTTAACATTCAGTTTTACTGGTAATTTAAGCAGTTTGATTATATTAAATACACTTTTAATGGTAAAGAGAGATTTTTTAAATAAAGATGCATAGATTTCACAGACAACATGCTTTTACCCATGCCTATTATGAAACTGGTCAATTAGTAAGTAAAGTAAATTAATCTTTGAAGGTTAATGCAAAAAAAACCAAACATTCCCACAAGTGCCCCAACTTCTGCTGATGATTTACAAACCCCTCTGTCTAATCAAAGGGAAAGTTGGACTACATTATTTCTACATTCTCTGATGCATGTAGTACTTTATTTCAGATATACGTTATACATAGTAGTATGGTGAGGAAAAACATTATCAAAACAAGTCATGAAAGAGAAGCACAGCATCCAGACTTTAGGTCTATCCTGCTGATTTAAGATGCACTGGACAGAAGTGTGTGAAAGTATAGCAGGAAAATAAAAATTATTTGCAATTACTTTTACGGCTTTGTTTAGTTCCTATTCTTTAGAAATGCTGTAATCAGGTTCTTCATTCCTGACAAAATATAAGGTCACCAAATACAAAAAAATTACAGCATGCAAGCATTTAAGGGTCCAAGCATTCATGTGGTAGAACTAGTAATCTGTTGTTTTTGTTAGGGTTTGTCTTCTGTTCTATCTTCATTATCCTTCTTTTGCCCTAAAACAGAAAGCCCAGACCAATCCACAAGTTGTAGAGACATGACACTTGGACGACAGGTAGTAGTCTCTCCCGCTATGCTCCCGCTGTAAAACGTGTCCCAAATTTGTCTGAAGGTAGTGCTATAGTTCAGGCCAATGCATTTTGTCTTGTAATTCCTAAAGGAAAATTTGATCAAGACAAACAGATTTGCAAGACTTTTAACTTCTACCTGCTTAGCTTTTTTGGTTGGGCTGGTATATTACGCAAAGCCTGAACTTGTCTGTTAGTCCAATCGTCACATGATTGGTTTGAAAAACTGCAGACAATGAACTATGTCTTTGTCAATGAATAATTATCAAAAACATGTTTGTAAATGACAGCCATATGGTAATTAACACTTTCAAACTAAAATACATATTTTTAAAACTCGTACTTGACATGCTGATGCTGGACAATGTTTTTGCATAAGCTTTGAAACAGTTTATTTTATGCACAGTGAGATTTTAAGAATGAGCAAAAAACATGTTGATACAATATGCCACAAACCCATTGTCACAGAGCCAAACAGCTAAAATTCATGATTGGTTTGTCAGATTTTAATTAAACTTGATACATTTTATAGGAATCATCCAACAAAATTGAAGGTTGAGGAAAAAGTTTAATATTTCTTTGCAATCCTTTCAGAAAGTGAAATCTATATATATTATATAGATTCAATACACACAGAGTGAAATATGTCAAGCCTCTATTTCTTGAAATTTTGATGATTATGGTTTTCAGATAACAAAACCCAAAATTCACTGTCTCAAAAAATTTGAATATTGTGAAAAAAGTTCAATCTTGAAAAGTCATGGTGTCACACCCTAACCCTAACTAATTAATTCAAAACACCTACAAAGGTTTCCTGAGCCTTTAAATGATCTCAGTCTGGGTCAGGAGGCTAGACAATGATAGGGAAGATGCTGACTTGACAGCTGTCCAGAAGACAGTCATTGACACCCTCACAAGGAGGGTAAGCCACAAAAGGTCATTTGCTAAAGAAACTGGTTGTTCCAACAACAGGGACAACCAAAGCCTTGAGAGGACTGACAAGAAAAATCCATTCTAGAATTTGGGGGAGCTTCACAAGGAGTGAACTGAGGCTGGAGTCCGTGCATCACAAGCCATTGCATACAGATGCATCCTATACAGGGGCTACAAATGTCACATTCCTCATGTCAAGCCACTCCTGAACCAGAGAAGAAGCCTCTTACCTGGGTTAAGGAGGAAAAACACTGGACTATTGCTCAGTGTCCAAAGTTCTCTTTTCAGATGAATGTACATATTGCATATCATTTAGAGATCAGGGTCCCAGAGTCTGGAAGACGAGTGGAGAAGCACAGAGTCCATGTTGCTTGAAGTCCAGTGTGAAGTTTCCACAGTCTGTGATTATTTGGGGCCATGTCATCTGCTGGTGTTGGTCACTTAGTTTTCTGAAGTCCACAGTCAACGCAGCATCTACCAGGAAATCTTTGAGCATTTCATGCTTCCTTCTGCTGACAAGCTTTATGGAGATGCTGATTTTATTTTCCAGCAGGACTTGGCACCTGCTCACACTGCCAAAGGCACCAAATACTGGTTTAGAAACCAGGGTATTACTGTGATCGATTGGCCAGTAAACCCGCCTCAGTAAACCTGAACCACATAGACCAGAGGTCCTCAACCTTTTTTGCGCCACAGACTGGTTTAATGTTAGACAATATTTTCACGGTCCGGCATTTAAGGCGTCGCGGATAAAAACAACAAAAAATGATACGACCAGCACAAAAACTATGGTATTTTGTAAATAGAATAATAAACATGAATCCACTGTGTAATTATGTAAATTTATTAGCAGCGTCTTTTTGAAATGCGCTAACAACGATCAGAGTAACGTCCTCCTCTGCCCCTCACACGCTCTGGTCAGAATAAGTTTTCATTGCTGTTGTGGCGATCTCAGGGTTTTCTGCCATGACTTTCATCCAGATTACCGGCAAAGTTGATGTCTCGAACATACTTGGATGCTATGGATTGAGATTTATTTTTTAAAAAGAAAATTTGTACTGCCCTGCCCGCGGCCTGGTTCAAAATGCTCCACGGCCTAGTGGCCTGGTGGTTGGGGACCACTGCCATAGAGAATCTATGGAGTATTGTCAAGAAGAAGATGAGACACCAGACCCAACAATGCAGATGACCTGAAGGTTGCTATCAAAGCAACCTGGGCTTCCATTCCACCTCAGCAGTGCCACAGGCTGATCGCCTGCTGATGCAGTAATTCATGCAAAAGGAGGAACAACAAAGTATTGAGAGTATAGGAATGAACATACTTTTCAGAAACCTGACATTTCTCTCTCGTCTGGACTACTGCAACTCACTGCTGACCGGTCTACGTG
>JBBIGC010000041.1:1603078-1616495 GCA_037576955.1 Lepidarchus adonis
TACGGGTTGGAGACGGCGAGAGTGAGAGGGAAGGTTTACAGGACGGTAGTGAGACCGGCTATGTTATACGGGTTGGACACGGCGAAAGTGAGAGGGAAGGTTTACAGGACGGCAGTGAGACCGGCTATGTTATACGGGTTGGAGACAGCGAGAGTGAGAGGGAAGGTTTACAGGACGGTAGTGGACAGAGTGGAGTGCAGTGGTGAGGGCTCCAGAAATGCAAAGAAGGATATTTTTATAGAAACGGTTCAGTTTTTCGTGATTCAGCTCATTTGTTGTGATTTGTTTTTTCATATTAAAAAGTATTTAAATAAAGATTATTAATAATGTTCGTATTATATATTCATATTAATAAATAACTTTAAATTCTAACTTTAATTTGAATCCTCTTTTTATCCTGATAGCAAGGCACATTCCAGGAAGCTTCTCTCCAGAAGTTCTTACCTAAAGCCCCATGCTTGTCCTTCTTCAGGCAGGACGGTCCGAGTTGATTCATGAATTAATTAATAATATGTAGTTGTGAGATTTTGCTAATTGGGCTTGTTGGTGACATGGCTTTAACCTGCTCCTCGTCTTCTGTTTCAGGCCACGCACTACAGTTTCCTGGCCACTCTAGAGGTGCTGGGGAAGCTGAGCTTCAGCGCCCTGGCCGGGGCCATGGTGGACGCAGTGGGTTTTCCCATAGCCTTCCTCCTCTTCCTCTTCCTCACCTCCAGCAGTGCCCTGCATGTGTGGAGAGCCACGGAAACGGGTGTGCTGAAGGAGCAGCTGAAGGGGCAGCCTCAGTGAGCAGCTGAAGGGGGAATGTGTGTTAAAGGGAAAAATCTATAAAAATCGCTTGTGCACAATTTTCCACTCGCCCACATGTAGCTGATCACCCAAGTGGGTTTGGTTCAAATTTCACTTTAGTTCAGTAGCAGCAATGTTCCTAATGCAAAAGCAGTAGTCACCCAAATATCACCCAAATCATTTCCATAATAATATTTTATTTTATTATTAATTATTACACCTTATTTTTATGTGTATATACTGCACGTCACAGTGAGCGATCATCAGCGGAACCCGGGGAAACGGTTCCTTACTCAGGGGTTCCTCAGTGGATCCTGGAATAAGAGAAATGTCCTAACCAGAATAAAGAATAGTGAATGTTTTAAATCATTATTATTGTTGTCATTGCTATTAATTAAATAGAAATTATTTCATTATTAATTTTCAATGCACTTTTTAAGGCTCTCAGAGTGCATGTAGACTAAACAGACAGCACAGCATAAAATTATAAAAGAATGAAATAAAAAGGTGAGAAGGTAGTGAAATAACACATCAGATGAATAACAATGTTTCTTTAATGTTTCTGATGATCGTTCCATAGTTGATCCTGGAGAACCAGTTTGGTAGTTCCCCACCTCAGATACACTCACCCCTACAAATCCACCAGCAGAACTTCTGCTTTACCCCGCACACACCTTCATCAAGGTGGCCCAGAGTTGTAGCTGTGTGTCCCAACCTTAATGAAGAGCCTGAGTGAAGTTCTGCTGTTGTGTTTTTTCTAAAACATTTGGGTGAATATTGATTTGTGTTGTAGTACAACATTAGTCCTTTAGTTCCAGTTCTAGACTAAAGAACATACGTTCGGGCACTAAAATGTCTTTGCTGATCAACTGCATCTAAACCGAGTGGAAAACATATGTAAATGTGATTTTTTTCGGATGATCAGACATGATCGTACTGCAGTTTTACCTGTGACAGAAGAAAGCGTGCAGTGAGTGGAAGGACATGTCCCCGAATCTAAGTCCCCAGATCTCCACTGTGTAGACACAAGTCAACCCAGCAGCAGGTTCCCAGACTCTGTCCTGGAGGGTCAGTGTCCAGCGTACTCTCACTACACCTGTGTGGACAGGTGAGCTGAACCAGGTGTTTGATCAAGGAAATCACTAACCTGTGCTGGACACTGACCCTCCAGAACCAGAGCTGAGCTTTCCTACACTTTCACTCAACCAGCAAAGCGCTGGAGTAGAGCTGCACCATGAACTGTGCAGCGTTGAGCTGCTGAGCCACAACATTCCAGCTTGAAGAACCCTGCTCCATCACACTTGATTCTATTCAAGGGCTTAATCAAGGAGGATTTTGGTTTCATTAAACTGAAAAAACAAACTGAATTAAGACCTCAAACTGCAACAGTGAACTTCAGCAGTTAGTCTCTTCTGTTCCCAAACGATTAAAGTGTTGTTAAAAGAAAAAACAAACTGCAATAAAAATACTTTTTTGAATTAAGACCCCAAACAGTGAAATTCAGAAAGAAACAAACTGTAATATAACATCATTTCACCAAAAAGCAAAAGAAAAGGTGAGATTGTAAGTGAAGTTCACATTGCCATGGTTTTCAAAGCATGAGAAACCTGTGAATTAGTTTTCCAGCAGTTATCTAAAGCAGCCGATTGTTTCTCAGACCTTTCAGACTGAGCTCTGTCAATACAGCTTATCCATGCACGCATTTTAAAACATAATTATAATATTCCACATTATAATTTATTCCAGTCATTCAGGTCGTAGTAAATAATAAAGTAGAAGTACAGTAAGGATTAAATGATAAAATCCTGTAGGCATGTAGGCAACTATGAGGTGCAGTATTGTGAGGAAATGCTTTGGGTTGTTTCAGAATTTGTAGATATAATTTCAATCAATCATTACCTTGCACAAAATTAAAAAATGACAGCAGAAAAAAATATAAGAGTTTTAAAAAGCTCAAATTTCTTTTCATCACTGTCCTGATGTAGGATACTGTAAATCTGAAATGTTGGAGATTCAGCCATTTCCAAAAATGTTGGAACACTGTGGAAAATGTAATGATTTGTAAATTGTGAAAATTGTTACATTTAATTGAAAATAACACAAAGACAACATAGCACACATTGAAATGTGATTTTTTTCTGTTTTATGGACGTAATTTTTTAAACATGTTGCTGATATCAGATTCACATTTATCACATCATTTCTTAACTTAAATAGGAATTTTTGTTGACTTACTACTATTTTCAGTGAATTGTGAGTTTAGATATAATCAGTGTCCCAAAATATTTGGCAGTGCGGTTGTACAGGTTCTTTACCAGCGGGTCTGTCGGTTATTTTGAGCACAGAGTTTTTTATTCAGGGGTTTATTTGGGTCATAGGGCTTTGCTTACCCCCACCTTGAATCTCATGTCCCATTTATCAATTAATATGGACACACCCCCTCACAATAAACACCTGGTCACAGTTCCCAGTTTAACTCCTGTGACCCCGTGGGACGGCTCATCATTTCTTATGCAATGATGCAATAATCTTTCATTTTATTGTAAAAAGCTGTTTTTGCTGAAAGTTTTGCTTTTGTTACTATATTTCCATAAATCTTCTTGTTGCCAATAATGAATGAAGAGTGAGAGCGGTCAGTGTTGTGCAGTGGATGATGATTGGTTGTAGGGGAACGGGACGCTGCATTAACCAGTCAGGTGCTTTGATACTGAAGAATAAGGCAGTAGCACAAGTCTGTGTTTTTATTTTTTATTTATTTTTTTATTTCAGAACATGATTTATTGTGTACAGAATATGAATGATATATACTGATCAATACTTATTGTTATGGGGCCTTAAAGATACAAGTATAAAACGTAAATAAAGTCCTACGCAAGCTGAGTACAGTACATACACAATAGCGTTTGAGTGGTGGGTTCATTCAGATATGTGTGAGGTACTGTCTTCTCAACCTTTCTTTCTTTTTAATCTCACACCAACATTGCACATGTTCTCTAATAAACCAGCGACGCCTTGCACAAGATCTACCAATAAAACTACTGATACACACTTCCAGCGTCCCTGCTTTTTATTACTGCGGTTGTATCAAGATCAGTTTCAAAATCCATCAGCGACTCCAAAGTTCAAGTCGTGTAGTTCTCCTGGACAATGTTTCTGTAATGAGAACTAGAAGAACCTCATGATGCTGAAGATTGATGATCCTGAGTTTCCCTTCGTCTGGTCAGACACGTTGGGTTAAGATATATCAGTACTGACATAATACATACACGATAATTCTGTACATCTGCCATCTGCATCAGTAACAAACTCGTTCACCTCCAAGAAAAGAAGGTCTTGGTTCACACTTCACTGTCCGTTAACCCTCAGTGGGATCTTTTCACTGTCCGTTAACCCTCAGTGGGATCTTCTTACTGTCCGTAACATACAACCTAACCTAGTGGTTAGGACTTTGCCCATGAGATTCGAAGGTCACAGGTTCAAGTCCCAGCTGAAGTTGGCCTCGAGCTGAACTCTGACACCCTTATGTTAAAATGCTCATGATACTAAGACGTAGGCAGAAAAAACATTGCCCCCTACTGGCTTCACCATCTGACTGCACGGTGTGTGAAGGATCATGGGAAATATTGTGTGCAGAACACTAGATTATCCACATGTAAACACAGTGTAGACATTTTCAACATGAAATGTTTTTGATGCCATCCGAATGAGCAGCCGAACAAACACCAGCCCTCAAAGCCGGTGTGGATGGAGAGACAGTCAAACATCAGAGTTTCCTGTGTTGATTGGTCCAGACACCAACCAGACAGACGCTGCATCAGTGATTGGTCCATCATATGTTAGTGTCGACCACTCACCAACAGCTGCAGCAGTGACCTATAGAATTAACACGACCCACTGCGTTCTAATCTACATCACTAACACGGACCCAAGTTTGGCTGTAGAGTTGTAGATGGAGAAATGCACACACCTGACACTCTGCACGCTTTGGCGAGAGGTGAGAGGTGAGGATGGCGGCTTAATGCAAAAATAACATGGAAGGAAATGTGTTATGCAGCCTTACATGGTGAGAGGTGAGGTTGGTGGGGGGGCGAGATAACAGGGTTTGACTGTATGTTATTTTATTTTATATACATATGTCATTATTCATATCACGTTTATGGGAATTCCTTGTATTAAAAAAAGGCTGAAATGAGTGTATCTGCTGTAATGTTGAATCTCTCTTAACTTAGTTTCTTCAAGAACTAATAGCTCTCACAACATTCAGTGTTTAATACAGATATATCATCATAATATTGTTATCAGTTTCTTCTGCCATAGTAACCGAGTAGAAAATCAGGCAGTTATGGTGATTTCTTTGCAGAGAAAATACAGTGCGTTGTGATCACTTGATTAATTGGCTTCTCTAACACTTCATTAGAGTCACTCCCACTCCACGAGGACGAGTCAGTTTAACTCCCATTCGTAGAGAGAGAGAGAGAGAGACCCTCACTGCCACACGACTTCGTCGTGTTGCAGAAACACAGATATAAGAAGAATGTCACACGTCTGTAGGTGGGTTCTCAGAGACGCCAGACGTGAGGTTTCGATTTTCTGTGACTGAATTGCCTGAGGCGGAGAACACTGGCGTCCTGGGGAAGGGAAGAGGAGCTGGCAGACTGTGAGAAGCACACGGGACAGACTGTCCCTCAGTGTCGATTGGAGAGAGACCCCCAACTGTGGAGCCCAGATTGGGAGAAGTTCTCCAGCTGTGACGGAGCATCCACAGAGTGAATGGAGTTGTACGTGGGCCTGTACTAGTTCTGACACTGCGGCCTTTGGTTCCGAGAGAACGTTATTAGTGCACAGCATTCTTTTCTACGATTTGCAAAACATTGTCTCGTTTTCTGAGGTTCTGTGGAGAAGCGGTTAACATTTATAGGCCAGTTATTTTGGGGGGGTTCACCTTGCAGCTTGCTCAACCATCTACATGATCTCCGCTGTCCCGACTGAAGATCTAACCCTGCTGATCAGTGTGCTGTGTCCTCGGGAAAAACGTAGGAGAACATGAAGACCAGCGGGAGAGTCATCTTGGTGAGAAACCTTGTAATATATGACACCTTGCCCCCTCGAGAGTTGGTGCAAGTTGTCAGAGAAACATAGTGGTTGTCCGTGTGCTGCGACTGCACAACAGATCACCACTCGCTCCACCCGACAGGTTGGAGCTCGTTGGGAAAATAACTGTACTGGCTCCACTTTTCTCCACTACTGTCGCTGCTCTCACTCATTCATTCCTGAACTCGTGCAGTAACTCCTCCTGTAGACACAGATTTCATCAACACCAATTTTATAATCAGCAATTTTGTGGAAATTTATGGAACCCGCTCTAGATTAGGAACCAGAACTGGTGGGAAAGAGGTAATAGTTCAGAGGGAACAGTGCACGTCCTGGACTTGGGAGTAGGGCTCTCACATTAACAATATCACCACCTGCTGCTGGAGTGTGAACCAGCATGCTATTAAAATTAGCAATATTTTTAAAAATATGGCTATTGTCTATGTTGGAGTATTGTGATGGGAACTTTCTTCTTGAAAGATCTCAAAACTAAGGTTTCAATCCTTCAGACATTCTCGGCACCGGTTTCAGCACATTGCAGCATCTGCGACATTTTCACCCTTTTTGTGGGAAGATGTGGATCTTGGTGTCGGATCCCTGTGTTATAAAATGGGCAGGAAGGTGGTGGTACAGTACAGATGCTGCTCTTTACCAGAGCTGAAACCCACACCCCGAGCTGCTGCCAGGCGAATTCCAACAAGACACGGCCAAGTTGGATCCAACACCACCACTAGTCAATTTTGAAAACAAGCCAAACTGACATGAAATGAAGGAGCAAAAATTAAAGATGTTTTTTGAAGTGAGGACTTCCAAGGGAAGCATCCTGTCCACAGTTCTCGCAACATGTCGCAATCTCGCCCAGACAAAGGCGTTTTGTTGGGGAGCCCCAAAGGGAAGAGGTGTTGGCTCTTTTGGCCGCGGCTTTTGTGGCACGGCCGGCAGAACTCGCTGGTGGCTCTTTGTTGGAGAGGGAAATCCTAGTCGGGAGGTGTGGGCCCAGCGCGGACGCAGAGGCATCAGATGACCCCCTCTGTTTCCTTTCCCCGCTATTTTACCCGCCTTTTTGTTTGTTTGCCGAACCTGATGAGATCAGATCTGCTTTCCACACGCTGCTAACCCCTCTTTCTTTTTCCCCCTTCATTGTATCTTGTATCTTTCTTATATCCTCCTTCCTTTCTTTCTATGTCCAATTCTATGGCCGTCCGGGCTCTTTTGCCAGCGGTTTTCTAACACTTGCACCATTTAGAGGTGGTGTTAAATGCGTGCCTGCCCGATTGGATCTTGGGTGAGCTCGGATGTCGGTGGGCAGGTGTAGTCACTCAGAAGACACTTTGAGATCAGAAGCCAATTGCATTTGCTGGAGGTTCCCTGAGGTGGCGCTGTGGATGTGGTTGCTTCATCTCCCAGAATCGTCAGAGAAAAATGACAGATTTTTCAAAACGAGCTCTATGCTTCCGGTTCTACCGCAGTTCTGTTGACTCCTCCTTCAAGACTACGACATTCCTCTGCTGCAGCTGTTCCTTAGCAGACTGACTGTAGAACATCACCAGAAAACACCACAGACCATAGAACCTCTGAACATTCTGCAGTCCTATTGAATATCTTCTCTCATATCACTTTTCCACTGCACTAGTGCTAGTTTTTACCCTTTCCATAATTATTGGCACCCCTGGTTAAGATGTGTTAAAAGCCTTAAAATAAATCTGTATTTCAGGAGTAAAATCTCACACAGAAAATTGTAAAGAAATCTGACATTTCATTCAAGTGAACAAAAAAAAAGTGTGTGTGTGTGTGTGTGTGTGTGTGTGTGTGTGTGTGTGTGTGTGCATGCATATATAAATAAAAATCCCCACTCGCCCTTGAGGGTGGTCTCTTTGTCCTTCAAGCTCTTCTCTACCAGAGGCCTAGGAGCTTGAGGGTCCAGTATCTGAGCTGTTCCTTGGACTGAGCTCTTCTGGACAGAGATCTTGGACGTTGTTCCTGGAATCTGCTGGAACCACTCTCCCACTGTCCTGAGGGCTCCGGTTACCATGGGTACCACTGTTACCTTCACCTTCCACATCTTTTCCAGCCTTTCTCTCAGTCTTTGGTGTTTCTCCAGCTTCTCATGTTCCTTCTTTCCAATGTTACCATCACTTCCTACATTTATTGCTACGCTTGTCCACCACGTCTGTGTCCGGCTGCTCAGCCATTCCCAGTCTGTCAGTCTGGTTCCACAGGATCTTAGCCTCTGGAGGTGGCTCCCATTTTGACTTTGGGACCTCCAGCCCAAACTTGGCACAGATGTTCCTGTACACTATGCCAGCCACTTCCATGTCCTGCCTGCTGGCATCGTGCCCCCTGCTGTTATGTGCTGGATTGTCTCGGGCATCTGTGTGGTAGACCCCAGCCTCTATTGATCTTGTGCTGTCATGATTAGTGTCTCTGTGCTTCTTCCAGTCCAGCTCTGTCCAGCCACTGGTGGGATTCTTCAGCCTCTATCTGCAGGTGGTACATACAGTGCAGAGGTTTGTCCTCCTATGATTGTTCTTGCTCCCTTTCCTTCTGTGGTGTTCACCAAGCACCTCCTCAGTCAGGGAATTTTCCAGATGTATTCATGGATCTTCAATGTTTCATCCTGGACAGTGGCTCTGATGCTCACTTCTCCTCTGCTTCCTTCTTTTCACTTAGCGTATGTTCTCACTGAGCTGGGTAAAACCCTCCATGTATTGTGAGGAGCTTCCTTGTCTTGATGTCAGTGGCTTCCATCTCATCTCAGATTCACCAAGTTGTCCAACTTAAAAAGATGAGATCATAGGTTCACTGGCTGACAAATACTTTTTGCCAAAAGTTTCTAAACAAAGTTAACTTTGTTTCTAAAGATGCTATGGATAAAATTCTTACCAGATGTTGGTAGCAACCATCCAATCCAAACATGCAAAGAAATCAACCCATAGGCGTATATATATTATGATACATGTAATAAAATTAAATTACACAAGGAAAAGAATGAACAAAGGAAGAAAGGAAGGTGTAAAAACTTTGGAAAGTTGAAACCTTATCAGTAATTAGAAATCAACCAACAAACTACTGAAGGTTACAGCGAGCACTGTTTTGCCATAAACCATCCACAAGTAGGTTCTCCCCCAAGATTTCAGACAGAGGAGAGTTCAAAGCATTGATTTATAATGTTTAATTACTACATTAAATGTTTTTATTTAATTTACAGATTGATACCACTTTTCTAATAACCCTGTAGTTCTTTTTCAATTTCTTCTCTGTCTGTGTTTTCTAATCTGTTCTGAAGTTCTGAAGACCAGCCGACCTTCTTCAGCCAACCTCCATTGCCTTGCTGACTCCACCCACCTAAAGAGACATCTCACATGCTTGATTTCAGACCAGGAATGTTTAGGTGCTGAGGCTCCAGTGTCAGTTTTTGTCAGTGGAAGAACGTGGCACTGGTTCCAAATTGAGAACCATCACCAAATAAGTGGAAGAGGTTCTCAAATGGACCAGGTGCTGAGATGTACTGTTGTTTAAGGATGGGGCCTGTGTAAAGGGCATCGCTCGCTGGTTTGCTGTATGGAAGGGGTTTGTGTTTTAATGGAGAAGCTGATGAAGAGGAGCGCGCTGACCGAAGGGGTCGCGATGCCCCTTTTATTACTCCAAAGATAACGACGCCGCTGAATCATCCTTTCCATTCTTTTTCTCAAGCGCACACTCTTTATTTCACACCAAATACCAGCTCCTTTTCTGGAGAGAGTCAGAATATTTTCCTCGTCTTTCTGCAGCATCAGTCATTTGTGGTGCTGAAGAGAAGCTCCTGATTATGCTCTTGGACGTTGGTTAGGTTGCACTGACCTGATTGGCCCATGCATATGAATTCTCGCGGACAGAGTGTTGAGTATTGTTGTACACAGCGACTGTGTTTAACTTAATTCAGGGACTTTCACTCGTTTATCTTTGGGTGTGTAACAGCGAGATTAGAAATCTCAGTCCGATTCCTCTCTCCCATAACTGTACACATTAACGCTCACGGAGTCAGGATTACAGTACAGTTTGTATAATGTCAGGTTTGAGTTAGACATTACACATATGGACTTTAGTATGCCAGAGTACTTTTGTAATTACAACAGTACTAATGTAATAACATGTAATTACACCAGTGGAGCTATGTAATTACATGTAATTAGTCCACAGAATGTGCTAAACATGTAATTACATCGTTGTAATTGTCATAACATGTAATTACACCATATAACGTCATAATAACATGTAAGTATACCAGAGTACTTTTTGTAATTAGATATAATTTCAAAAAAGTGCTCATGTTATAACATGTAATTACACCAGATAACTTCATAACATGTAAGTATGCCTAAGTACTTTTTGTAATGACATGTAATTTCAACAGTTTTAAAGTTATAACATGTAATTATACCAGAGTACTTTATACAGTAATTACACCAGTGGATCTTTGTAATTAGAGAACAGAACATTTACACAGTTGTAATTTTGTAATAACCTGTAACTGCACAGTTCTTATTATGTACTAATGTGTAATTACAACCACGTGTTATCATGTATTAAAACCATATGTATTAACATGTTTCTACATATTTATGTAATAACATCTAATGTACTCGCTCTCATTTCGATTTTATGACTTTTATTTTAGATTATTCTTGCTATAAGCGCTGTTCTGCAGCTCTTGCAAGTGTAATAACATGTAATTATACTAGTATTTCCTTATGTAATAATGTTTGCTTTTCTTATTTTTGCATTTTACTTATTAAACACCAGCGCAAAGGTCACATGGGTAGAACTGACCGTGAAGACTGTATGACGTGTGTTCAGGGAGAATAACTGTGGTAATATCTTGTGCTTTTCTCTGTTCTATCAGGGCTCTTTTCATCACTGTCTTGTCTGATCTCTCTTGTGATGTTCTAGCGTAATGGGCCACAGTGTTTGCTCTACACTAAGAGCATCATTGCTACATAATTTGCTGCTTTATTAGGTGATGTAGTGAGTTTGTGAAGTCAAATGTGTGTGAAGCGTTTTAATGTGGTTCTGAAGCCTTGTTCTGAGACTGGAACCTTGGAATCACAGATCCAGAGTTCCAGAGCAGTCTCTGGGCAGGTCCAGGTTTCCACCATAAACGGATATGTTGCATTCAGGCGCTCTTGGGATTTATGGAGCCGATGACCAGCGGTCAGTTTCAGAGAAGGTCGAGCTGAAGAACGCAGCAGTGATGATGATGATGGTGGTGGTGGTGATTGCAGTAACAAGCGTTTTAGTGGTGGCCGAGCAGCGAGCAGGCTAAACGATGGAGACAGCAGTGATGGAGGTTTGGACAGCGAGCGCTGGTTAACGCTGATGCGCTGGTCGGCGCCGATGAAGAAGCAGGTCTGTGGGGTAACAGGGATCCACGTGTGTGATGGGCTGAGTTATGACATGCTGCCAGCTCATATGGCGTGGAGGCTGAGTCAGTGCCATGTCTCTCGTGCCCGCGCTCATGCCTCACCCCTCCTGCTCGTTTGAGCCATTACTACAGTGGCAGGAGACGTCTACACTCCCCAGACTCTTCCTCCCGCATTATCCCTTCCCCCATCATCCCCCCATCCACTCCCTCCTCTCCCCCGCTATCCCTTCAGCTCTGGTGCTTCATGGCATCGCGGCGCCCTCTCTGCTCCGAGGGGGGCGCTGGGCCAGGCGGGAGGGATTTTGGGGGTAGTTGGGGGATGGGAAGTGGTGGGGGGTACTTATTCAAAACCTCATTTGTCTGTATTCGCTCATCTGTCAAGCAAACTGCTGTAGACAGTAGGGGAAGAACGGACGCTGCGCTTTCGGTGCAGAGGGTCCTGCTGCAGGGTCACACTCCCTGACTCTTCCTGTAGATACAGTTGCTGAAGAATCACTTTAGGACACGTTTTCCCCACAGATCCCCATCAATTGGCCAATTCTGTCCAGGGTTTGTATCTTTAGAGCTTTGAGGCTGCTGCTGGTAAATAGCATTAAAACGCTGGAGTCCCTTAAAATTACTGACTGTCCAAGCAAGTAGCCCCTCTTCTTTACTTCCCACCCACAAAACCACCCCCTTCTACAGGACCACTGCCATCATCCCGTTTTGTTGTGTAAATGGAGCAGCTCCTGGAAATGAACAACTCTACAAGCACAAGCCTCACACTCAAACCTGTTTCTCCCCCATAGTGTCTCTACTACATTCCACACATACATTATGGTATCTTTATTATAGTTTTATTATTATTATTATTATTAGGAGTGCCTTACAGTTTTTTCTGTTGCTTTCATGTTCAACTGAACACAATGATTCATTATGATTCATTTTTTAGTCGTTATTTTTGTTCAATTTATGGCATAAAACGTAAATATGCATCAATGTTTGCTGAAAATATTGTGTATTTTTTCCATGTCTGAGAGAGACTGTTTACATCTTTTCTATTACAAAATCTATTATTTATCAAGGGGTGCCCACACTTTTGTATAAGACTGTAAATAACAAACATTTGATATAATGTATGTTTGTACATTATTTATAAATTTTACACATTTTTACATTGTTTTTGTTAATTAATTAATTTAAGCCTTTTGGAAGCTGAAAGAACCAGATCTTATTATTGAGGCGAGCCATAATAATTTCGGTTACTCAGATGGCGGCATGCTAGGACGCTGCTAATTTATAAGTTTGTAGTGTTTAACTGCCCCGTTTAAAGGGGTTATGTCTGTCCGATCAACGACCAAACATAAATACAACCGGCAACAACTTCTGGACATTGGACAACGGCACCAAATTGACCAGATGGAGTTACACTGGAGACGCTGCAACGCTGGGGCATTGTCCGAGCTCCAGGCGAGAGGACCGCGGCTTCGCAGCACCGCCTTTGCCCGGAAGCGCGTTGAAAGCTGTGTGCGAGAATGCGGAAGCACAGCAAGCGTGCTGGGATCCATGCTAGGCTAAAGGCTAACCCTAACCGACCTGCGCTACAAATCTGCCCTTCAGGACTGTTTTGACTGCACAGATTGGTGTATTGATGTTTAGAGATCCAGCCACCTCTGAACATTCACTGGACTTGGAGGAGTACGACGTTAGAACAACTCTTCGCAGAGTGAACCCGCAGAAAGCAGCAGGACCTGACATCATACCTGGTCGAGTCCCCCCAGGAATGTGCTGATCAGCTGGCTGATATCTTCACAGACATCTTCAACACATTGCTGAGCTCAGCTGTGGTACCTACATGTCTCAAAACCTCCAAGATCATCCCTGTGCCAAAGAAGTCTACTGTGTCCTGCCTCAATGACTACCGGCCCGTAGTACTCACTCCCATCATCATGAAGTGCTTCGAGAGGGTGGTACTGAGGCACATGAAAACCCAACTTCCATCGCCCAAACCGCTCCACAGACGATGCCATTGCATCTGCCCTTGATTTCACCCTTTCACACCTGGATAAAAAAAAACACATATGTCAGAATGCTGTTTATTGACTTCAGCTCAGCATTCAACACTGTCATCCCTCAGAAGCTGATCAGGAAGCTGGA
>JBBIGC010000041.1:1729884-1741186 GCA_037576955.1 Lepidarchus adonis
GTGTGTGGGGTGGGGGGGTGGGGGGGGTGGGGGGGTAATGCTGTTGTATTACTGGTTGGCTTCTTCCCCTTGTAAACTACACTACACTCCAACCTCAGATTACAGTTCAGTCTTTAAAACAACATGAAACAGGTTTCATCAAAAAAAGACTGTTTATTTTTTAGTCGGCAGTGAATCCATACGTGGTGCTTGGAGGTGAAGCATCATTCATAATCATCATTGATAATTTTCTCCATCCTCTGATGCATGGAGATGTCATCAAAAAGCTGAAAACATTTTAGAGACTGGTTTCCAGGTCCTGTGACTTTCAACAGAAAACCTAAGGGAAGTCTTGTAGACTGGTATCGTTCACGAGTGAGTGGTGATTTGTTCAGGACTGGCCGCCTTAGCGAATTCGGGTGGAGGGGAAACTATTTGACTTTCATCCCGAGATCTGCAGGCAACTCTTAAAGCTGTTGGTTTGGACAAATTTGGGTGGTGGGTGCATCAGGAAAAGCCTTTGTTCTACACAGAACAAACAGCCATTTTGGAAAAATGTAGCTATGGAATATGTAGCAATGGAATATTATAAGAATGCAAGAGTTGATGCCATTTTAATTGTCCAGGGACATGAACGTCCAGTTATCTTGGCTTATCCGAAGCTTCCAGCCAGCCCATGTTGTTGACTCCGGCCCGTCCATCTTGGATGTTCATGCAGATGTTCATCTGTTGCCTACACCTGAACCAATGGAACTCTTAAACATCTACTACTGTCCGGTGTTGAGGAGGAGGATGGGTTCCCCTACTGAGCGTTGGTTCCTCCCATGGTTTCTTTCTCAGTTCAGGGAGTGTTTCTCGCCTCCGTCGCCTCGGCTCAGTAGGGGCTCGAACCCGGACCTTGTAAAGCTGCTTTGTGACAACATCTGTTGTAAAAAGCGCTATAGAAATAAAACTGAACTGAATTACTGTTGTTGTGTGGTTGTTTAATATCTACACTGAGCAGAGCAGCTACGCGTTCAGGGCCACAGTGAGGTGGTTACTGGTTGATAAATCTAAAGATAAACGCTCCCACTTAAGCAGAACCTTCTCTAATGAGCTGGGTGGTCCTCCTTGTCATTCTAACTCATTGATGTATAGATGTAGCATGTGTCTGGGCCTAAAGCACATGGTGGGGACGGCTCCCCTAGGGTCCCATGTGGGTCATCTCGGTGACGATGGCAGGTGCACAAAGGTTCATCCAAGGAGAAGGGATCCATTAGAGATAGGAGTGGCCCCGCCCCTTTCGTCTGGCAGGGAGCATCGGTGACTATTAATCACGGTGACAACAAGCGCCCCACAGAGAGAGAGAGTGATAGTGGGAGGAAGAGAAAGCACAGGAGAGGGAACGAGTGCACGGGATAAATAAAGCTCCTGCTACAGATTAAACACGCTACCCGTCACAAACCACAACACTGACACACTTCAATTTTCCCTCAACAATAATTGACAGGTTTTCACGAACTGACTAATAAGCTGTAATCATTACGCTCGAGTTCTCACATTCATTACGAGCATTTTACCCCGGACTGCTGTTACCAAGATGGAGGACGACCACAGCAGCAGCACAGCATAGAGAGAGAGAGAGAGAGAGAGAGAGAGAGAGAGAGAGAGAGAGAGAGAGAGAACTAGAACTATAGTGAAAGAGAGAATACAAACGAAAACAGACATAAAAGTGAGAATAAAAAAAAGAATAGAGAGACGGAGACAGAAAGATACAGAGAAAGAATATAAAAGAAAATAAACAGATGTACACCGTTTTGTAATGGGGGGCTTTGAACCGAAAGTGTATGTCGACCCAGCCATTCTGCCCAAAAGTATCCAGACAGTCTACCTTATGCGGAAATGAGGGAAAACTTCATACAAAGTCTGTTTTAACCATCGAATATAATTTTCATAATTTAAATACACATAGTCACACAGAAAATTAAGTGCATTTATCACATGTTCAAGTTAGAAACATTGATTAGCACCTCCTGCGGGTGGAACATGCCAGAACGACCTGTGCATAGTTCTCTTTGCTGCTGAAATGTGTGGTCATCATGATCTAAGATCTAAAGTAGTCCAATGCTTTTAAAATAAAAAAAATTGTATGGCCCGGGTTCGAAATGCTCCACGGCCCGGTAGAGGTCGGCGGCCCGGTGGTTGGGGACCAGTGGTATAGATAACGAATTACTAACAATTTGACATCCCCAGCAATTTCAGCATAAGAACAGATTGTTTGATGTGAAAAGAAGTCTCCAAGAACCCCAGACTTTCATCAGAGGATCTGCAGTTGGCATGAAAGTAAATATATCTTCAGAAAAGGACAAATTTGCGCTGCTTTTGAGCTGTGTCAGGTAAAAAAAAAAATCTAAACGGACATTAGAGCAAGATTACAGTTTCCCAAAGAACATTCAGGCATCTCCAAGAATAATGTAGCTGTTATTATGTGATTGGCCTGAGTCAATGAGTTTTCTGTACCTTATGCTTTAAAGTCATACTGTACTCATTATTAGCAAGGTCACAAATGAATTCAGTCATTTTTTCCCTTTCTTTTCCATCACTCTATCTTTCAGACTGGCTCACTGCCAGGTTCTCTAACGTTAGACTGCAAGTTTAATAACCCCATCTGCCACAGATCACTGGTTGAAAAGAAAAGCTCTTTAACACACACACACAAACACACACACACATCATGCTCTCTCTCTCTCTTTCTTTCTGACACACACAGTTCTCCGCTTCATGTCAAATGTCAGTTTTCATTTGCTCTGTCTTTTTTTAGCGAGGTGCCTTTTGTGCACTGTGTTGTGGCACAGAGCCGACGGGGGCAGCCGTGTTTCCTGGAATAAGGGGAAATGACTTCTTGCTGAATGAATTTGGAGGTTTCTATTGTAAAGCACAGTAACAAAAGGTCTTTCTGTGCTGACACAACCAGATTTTCAGTAGTTACCACTGATCTAAAGCTGCCCTGGGTCTTCACTGTGAGCAGGTAAACTTTTAAACTCCATTTCTATTTACCAAAACGCTTTCAGGCGTTGTGCCATGAACATAAGGGAATATTCCAGCATTTTTCATTTTGATCTCTACACCTATAAGGCAAAAACACAGTATTTGTACATTTTTTACTTTTGTTGTTGAAATATGTTGATAAATAAAAAATATTAACCACTAACATGTATTTCCAACATGTAACAGGTGCAGGTTTGGCAGCTTCTGATTGACAGAACATTTCAAGGCAAAATGATGATCCATATTTTAGTTATGATCATAAATATAGAATAAAAATATATAAATATATAAATATATAAAAAATGTCAAAAAGAAAATGACATTTCAAAGTCAAAATTTCATGTATTCTGCTCATAGTTTTAAGAAATAAGCAACTGATTTGTAAACATAAATGGAGGCAAAGTTTCCAGTCTTGAGAAAGATATGTTCTCTGCATCTGAACAATGACTAGTCATTTATGAGTCCATAACCATTTTATACTTATTCTTGATTTGATCAACTTATGAAATAAACATAAATAATTTATGATGTTTGATGTTTCACATAAATAGTAGAAGTATTATAACATTTTATATTTACTTTTTGTCAAGTTACAAAAAGTTGGTCAAGTTAATAAACTATTGAGACTTTTTCTGAAATTTGTATCTGTAGCATCTAAGCGTCTTCTACAATAACAATCACCTGTTCTACTTATTTCCTAACTATAAAATGCAATATAGTACATTAAAATTATTGACACATTTAGGTTCTGTGGAACCTATAATTAAAAGATTTTATAGGATCTTGCTGTACTGTTCAAAAGCTTACGGACACTACAAGTGAGACACTAATGAATATAAATACTGTGTTTTTGCTGGTAGTGTATTGTTAGTTACCATAATTTCACAATTTCAGCATAATTCATTCAGCAACATAAGCGTTAGGATGATGCAGACATAACAGAATCCCAACAATGATGCAGTTTTATCCAACTTACAAGGTTTTCACAAAGATTTTCTGGGAGCCATGTTGATCAGAGCCTATGCTGCCACATATTCTTTCCACTTGCAAACTAGTACCAAATCTAATACAAGGAATCGCACCGCAGTTCAATCCATACCATTCATAACTAGCAGTAATTGGTCTTGCTCTCTGGGAGGGTAGGATGGCCCTCCTGCTTTCCCAATCACTCAGCAAGATACTGCAAGCATCCATAGGCTAACAAACCAAGGAAACTTGGACTCCAAGGCTGTGAAGCCAAGAGCATAATTCCCTGCAGTCTTTAGTGGGTAGACTGGTCCCCAATTAAGCAGATGTCTGTTAGCTGAAAAAGATTAAGAGTTAGAACTGTCCAAGCATTTTGAGCTGTCCAATCATGGAAGATACAGTGTTTTAGCAATAGCATGTGCTAGTTGCCAGCCTGCTAGCTTGGTAGCAACTTGCTAACGAGTGGGATCTGGCCAAAACTGGGAGTAAAGAATGTAAACCAAGAAAAAGAATGAAATCTACAAGAATACATGCTTACTGACGGACTTCAGCAAGTGCTAAGTGGATTCTGTTATAAGCAATTTGTTCCGTGCAAGAAAACGTCAAAATGATTATCTCTTGTAGGCTACGGTACGATCCACAGTCGGAGACATATTAGGTTCACACTGGGGTGTTCTTTTAAATACTTCCCCTGACTCCATTACCTTATCTTTTCTCTCTCTCACGTCCCTGCTCTATGCCACAAGGGCCCTCCATTACCTGAACGACACAAGCCATGTCCTTCTCTGGAGACGGAGCATTTGAATACTACACGAAGGCAATCACATCAAGGCTGTGTCCAATTCATACCATGAATTTTAAATGAGGAAACAAGCAGCACTGTCCCAGTAATCTTCAAGGACTTCTGTCTCACCAAAGCACATCAACATACTAAACAGCATCCTGAAATCAGACCAGACAACATTCTGAGTCCAAGATCACAGTGATCAGGCTGATTTCACTCGCTAATATATCACCCAGATGATAGTGAGATGCCAAACAATACGGGGATAATATTTTAATGAAGCTAGAAAGATCAGCCACAAATGATTTTGTTGAGTTTGGGCTAAGATTAGTCATCACACTAAGATCAGACATACAGGGACTTCATACCCCATGTTTTGTCACATTACAACCACAATTTTTGGGGGATTTATGTGATGGACAAACACAATGTAGAAAATGAAAAATGATATATGGTTATCGATTTTTTTTTACAAATTTAAATCTGAAAATTGTATCATTCCACTTCACAACTGTGCTGGTCTATCATGTAAAATCCCAATAAAATATATATAAGTGCTCGTAACATGATAAAAACTTTTTTTAAGGCACTGTGATAATACTGAGATCAGAATCATAAGTGTCACCTGACGCGAGGGCCATCGCGGAGTGGCTCTCTGATGGTGCGGACAGCGCCGGGTAGCGTGCGGCGGTTAGCGGTGGAGTAATCAGGCTCAAGGTCGTATGGCTCTTCCTCATCTGGGCCGAGGCTGCGACGGTCGTCCTCCAGCCCATACGGCTCAGGCTGGAAGCGTTCCGGTTGGGAGCGGTTCAGGTCCACAGTGCTGCTGACCATGGGCACCTGCGGCTGAGCCATGTGTCCATAGTCATCCTTCCGAATGGGGAGGGTGGTGTAGCTGTTCTCCATGCGGTAGCCGGCTGCAGCCATGTAGGGCCGGTAGGGCCTGTAGTTGATGCCGCGGGACAGGCTGCCATAGTTGTCGGCCACATCTCCGTATGCATCGTGCAGGGCATAGTGCCGGTACTGGCTGTCTGGCGTCTCGCCGTACGAGTCGTTGTAGTTGTTGTAGGAGCGCGTGAGGGTTGACGTGGCCTGCGGCGTGACGAACCGATCGCCGTTCTTCATGAAGCGCCGGTCGATGGAGTCCGTGTAGCTCCCCAGAGGAGAAGAACCTTCAGGGAGCGGGAGGCCGTCTGGGCCCAGAGGAACTTGTCGGACTGTGCGTGTGGTTACTGTTTTCACCATCTTGGTCACCTGAAAGTAGAAAGAAGGAAGATATTTGGTAGTGACCCTTGCAGTTAGGCCGCCAGATTTACATTGAAAAATGATTATGTTAGCATGCTCGGTGAAACCCCTGGATGATGTTCAGATATCAGTGCACTACGTTTTCACCCTCAAACAAAACAAATTTCATAGGGATATAGACCGAACTGTACAAAGTTGATCATTTGAAGTTGTCACAACATATTAGTTGCATCTGCTGGAGTTCTAGCAGATAAACATTCCTCAGTTTACTCTTCTTTTTGTAATTAATGGATCAAACTCTTAGGAAAAATTGACCTCCTGAGATGAAACCAATTTCTCAGATGGAGCTACAGCAATGTATTTTTAAAAATCAATTGTAAAAATTCTGGAGGCCCCATTTTTATTGAAATTTGTTGCAATAGGTAGTGCACTTGGCATCTCATAGGGAGCCATTGGAAGACAAGCCAAGACACCCAATCCACAGCAGCCATATTGAGAGAAATGACACATGGTTATGAGTGAGCAGGGCAACACACAGCCATCATTCTTAGACAGAGTGACCGGGAAACAACATGGCAGGTTGGAGGGACTATAGTGAAATGGCATCAAACTCAGTGCATCATTTGGCTCAGCTGTTTCTTTGCCATCTGTGCGAGACCCAGTTTTCTAAACGTGACAGAAAAAAGTTTTTAAAAGGTCCTGGACCAGTTGTGCCAACTTATTAGTTTGAGAGGTACAGCTAGGAAGCGCTAAGCCCCAGAGACACTGCTGTAGTGAGGCTAAAATCCAGCCACCTCAGACTGCTAACAGCTAATTAGCTTTAGCCCTACTTTTCAGATCACCAGATGTAGATATCTGAGGTAAAGCTCATTATTTTCCACCCAACAGTATCATATTTTCTTCTTTTTACCAGTCAACTTTGATACTTACCTAGCTCACTAGCTATGCATGCTAGCAGCCTATGCTACGAGCTAGCACAGCCCATGTTCCGTACAGAACTGGCAGCGGGCATGAAGCCAGGCCAACGGTGACATTTTGATGTAGGTGCTGATCAAAGAAAGGAGGAAGAAAGGCTCAAAGATTTTCATCTGTATCACCCAGTCCCTTAGCTCCTGATAGCTATGTCCCTGTTATCACCCAATGAGAAAGATAAACCTGCAGCAGAGTGATTGAATTGAGAGAGAAAGGAGCTGCTCATGATCCCGAAGCAAATGACCACATTTGGGACTGAGACTCAAATAAGCCTCACCCAATATATCCTTCAATTTCAGCGGACATCTCTGGGCCACTGTAATTCAAATGTGCTGGAGAAAAGCCTTAAAAAATGATGAGTCACTGTCCACTTTGAAAAACAGTTTGAAATCATCACTTTTAAGAGAGAGTTAGGCCAATAAGATCAGTCTGTATTGAGGTTCCAGATTCCAGCCAACTATATATTAAACTATATATTTCGTCAAGTAGTTGTGATTTGTCAATGTTTCACCCAAATGAGAGTAATGTTCATGTTTTAACATAAATTATTCGAAGGTGTAGCTCTGTAAGATGGCATCTATGAACATGTACAGCCATTTATTTGGTGAAGAAATACCCATTTCCACACATTCGCCTAAAAACTTGAGAAAAGTTTGGGGTTACATTGAGTTTGTGAGATTTTTCTCTTTGCTGGAGCCGTTGATATTTCCAATGCAGAGAATTTGACAGAACCTGACAACGATGTAGCCTGTAGCTCGGTTTATATGTAGCTACACATCAAAAAAACAGCATGCTCTTCTGCTCAGGGGATTCTACATGGAATATCTTCTAATGGTTTCTAAAGGCCACTCTTGAAGTAACACAGGAACAGTACATGTTTATTTCATTCCTGAAAGGAGCATATTTGATTTAAAGCTGATAAACATGGAGACTTAACTACAGCTAAGGATACACAGCCTCGGGTACTTGTTCCAATACTCCGCCCTACAATACTAACTAGCAAGGCTGGTGGAGAAGAATCAGCCAGTGAGGGCCTAGTGCCTGCAGCAAACCGGGTGAGATACATCATGTAAGAGCATGGATCTGAAAGTTTATCAGTGTTTACAGGCAGCAGCATATGTGGTATGAGTAATGGCCGCCCATGGCCAAACAAAAAAAAACAATCTTGAAGATCTTTAAGTGAAAGTAAACACACTCACTGTGAGAAGTAAAGGATTCTGAACGTTTTCCTCACTTTGATGTAATATGTAAAGTAGGAGAAGTTTCAAAACACACATCCATTTGGCCCATGTATAGAAATTAAACAGCAAAATAAATTTAATCGTTTTTGTGATGTCATAAAATCCACTGCATTTACATATGTGCCCATTCTCAGACTACAGCAGCTGTGTCCCATATTATCAAGCTCAAGTCATAAGGATTGTTTCATCTAAAACTGCTTTCTGAATGAGACAGCCAATCAGAGCACAGATCACTTACATTACATCAGTAACAAAACTGTCCCCTGTAAATCGAAGCCAGTGGAGCCCAATACGTTCGCGAACTACCGGTCGATTTGCAAAGGCATTGCAGGTCGAGCCTTGTCTATCAAAATAAACTGTATTGTGCAGTGTAAAATCAAGTGAACCGCAAGCCACAGAAAACACTGTGCAGATACAGCCAATCATCTATCCCCACTGTGGTGTTTGGCAGTTGATTGACATATAGCACAGCCAATCCGGCCTCATCTTTTGTAACAAGCGGCACCGTGGATGCTCGGTCAATCACACGGCTTCTAATTTATTCACTTCTAAAAAAAAACGGTGTAAAAATGAGGGGGGGAGGGGGGGGGGGTGGACCAAGTAGGAAACCAAAATCAGACTGTTCCTTAAAAAGTGCAAAACAGACTGTTGTTAAGTGAGGGAATTATGTCGACTATGCAACGCTGGCTGTTTATGGCCAAAAATGTACAGCACTGCATTGAGCCAAACATGTTCTATGCAAGATAAACAATATATATTTAAAATATAAAGTGTACTCCGTGTATATATGCTAAAAAATTTAACCAACAATAACAATGCTAAAAAATATTATATACATATATATAAGCTTTTTTTGTTGTTGCATTTTTATTGTTTGTAGCTCATTTTGACTTCATTTTAAAAGTATCTCGCAAGCAAAAAAAGTGTGGGCACTCCTGGTCTAAGCCATTCAGAGTGAGTCATGAAAAAATTGACTGATTTTGGTAAAATTAAGGAATAAAAAAGGCCCTTCAAAAGGTTTAGAAAGGTTTTGCCAAGAACCAATATTCATCAACAAACCCCAACACTGGGCTGGGGTCTGTAACTATAAAAACACAGATGTAGAAAGTTTGCAAAACTGGCCTCCACCTAAAACACCACGGCAACTACTAATGAATACAATAGCAACAGCTAGGCAACCAGGTGACTACACAACTGTGTATAGATACCATAGCAACCACCTGGAATACCACAGTATACAGTGACCATCCAGCACCCTAACAACCACCTGAGGTACTACACCTGTACATGTGTGTTATTCTTCATTTATCAGACTTATTTTAGAACGGGAACAAATAATAAGTAGACACTGATCAGCCATAACATTAACACCACCTGCCTAATATCGTGACCGGGGTGCACTTTGAGTTCTGACCCTTTCTATCAGATCCAGGTTCTACAGGAGCTCCTCTTTAGGATCAGAGCAGACAGGCTAGTCTTTACTCCAGATACATCAGTGAGCATTGGGCACCCATGACCAAGTGGCCAGTTCACCAGGTACAAACTACTGCAGACCTGAAAACTGCAGAAGACCTGCTGCTCTGGAGATACTGTAGCCATCACTTGTCAAAGAGGCTTACGCCCCTGCTTCTAGTACATCGGCTTCAAGAACGGACTGTTCACTTGCTGACCAATATGTCAGTGGTGTTTGTGTTAAGGCTGATCGATGTGTCAGACGATAAGTGTTGAGAGTGAGGGAACGGTGTTCAGTCTCTCGGGCGGCGGCTGCTCTCTGTCTAGACTTAAATAAATGAGTTTCTCACCCGACTGTCCGGCCTCGACCTCTCGTTCCCGCTAAACGTCCGCACGTCGGTGGGGAAAAGAAGTGCCTCGTGTCTTCTGATGCTCATCGCTGATTCTGAAACCAATTTGCTGGCCGGCGAACTCCGCGGCGCCGTTAATTGGCTATTTTGTTCGCAGCAATAAATTCATCTCTGGAATTAATGAGGCTGATGAAAATTAATCGTGGGCCGAGAGGGTCCGTGCCCGACGGAGCCTGTGTGGGCTCAGAGCACGGCCGCGTGTTAACACTTCACTCTCGGGGGAAACGTACCTTTAACAGAGCACGAAGTGCGAATCAACTCACTTCACAACATGAACACACACGGAACTGGAGTCAGCAACTTCATTAACTTTTGAGCAAAATCTTTATTTCGTTGGGGGTTTTTATTTTGGGGGCAATTTCTAGTTAATCTCAGCAAAAAAAAACAACCACTTCAACTGGAGGTTAATAGTGTACATAATGATTAAACACAACAATTTATAACTTCCTGCCATTTTGCACTGGGAGTTCGTTTACAGCGGTGAGCACCTTGTGGCTGCTTTTGAAGTGCGGCAGAATGGGAAAGAGAAACTGCTCATTTCCCTGGTGCATAATTACAGCACTTTTCTCCAATGAGTTTCTATCCAATTTCTTTTTAGGTATTTATTTCTTTATTTACATACTTATTTACTTATTTAGCACCAGCAGCTGTACAACAGCCCAAACTGTTCTTTCATGTTCATAATGAAGCAATAACGCCAATCCTCCAAGGTCTTCTGTTAAACACCTCACGCGGTAGCCCAGCGCAGATGCTGTACAGATGCTTACTGTGGTCCAGGGAAGATCCATATCCTACATTTGTCTTGCATTCTGCTTCCCTGAGGAAGGATTTATGAAGCAGAAATAACCACACTGTATTTACATCATCATGTTAACCTTCCTATCTCTTAATTAAATATCTGTGTTGTTTATCATCAGACTGTGCAACGTTATCTCTGTTGTTTATCATCAGACTGTGCAACGTTATCTCTGTTGTTTATCATCAGACTGTGCGGCGTTATCTCTGTTGTTTATCGACAGACTGTGATGTTATCTCTGTTGTTTATCATCAGACTGTGCGGCGTTATCTCTGTTGTTTATCATCAGACTGTGCGGCGTTATCTCTGTTGTTTATCATCAGACTGTGCGGCGTTATCTCTGTTGTTTATCGACAGACTGTGATGTTATCTCTGTTGTTTATCATCAGACTGTGCGGCGTTATCTCTGTTGTTTATCATCAGACTGTGC
>JBBIGC010000041.1:1770938-1786524 GCA_037576955.1 Lepidarchus adonis
TGTAAGTCATGAATTATATTTGTGAATCGTGTAATTTTATTTGTAAGTCATGAATTATATTTGTGAATCGTGTAATTATATTTGTGAATCATGTAATTATATTTGTGAATATTGACACTAAACTATCTCCATACAAATCTACCAATTCATATTCAATTTGCAGTGAATATAAGATCATTTATACGTGTGCTGGTTCACCCTGGACAGGAGGCCAACCCATCACAGGGCAACACAGAGACAACTATTCACACACTCACACCTATGGGCCATGTAGCTAAACCACAGCTTGGACTATGGGAGGAAACCGGGGAATCCAGAGGAAAACCCAGGACCTTGTTGCTGTGAGGTGACCACTAACCACTGCATCACATTAACAGCTATGAGCTACTATAACTAACTCAGTACTTAGTGACGGATCTGTAATTTCGATTTAAAAGTAGTTTTCATCTGATGCACTGATGTAAGAAATGTAAAATTATTACCCAGACCACCGACTTTTTTTTGGTCATGCCTTCAGTGACCAAAACCATCCGATTGTCGGTTTTATACCCACGACTCTCAAGGACAGAGCATGTAAAGGGGATTGTGGGTTCCATCGTTGGTCTTTATTTCAGATATTTTCCTCCGTGTGTGTCTACAAAAACGCCAAACTTCAACATCAGCACTTCTGCTACAGCATTGACAGTAGGCCAGAGAAAATGGAATATGAAGTAATACTGCTTTTCCTTATCTGCAGAGTTCATCATGAGCACAGAGGCCCAGCGGTAATTCTTCAAACTCTTATATGATGCTGCACCCGCTAAAAAAAAACTCATTCTGAAATCTTCTCACCAGGATCTCTGCTGGGGCTTTGACTTCAGGGACACACACGCCAATCAGCCATTCGTTACAATGGCACATGTCAGCGGGAGTGGAATATAGCGAGTGAACAGTCAGTTCTTGAAGATGTTGTGCTGGAAACAGGAACATAAGCAGCCAGAACATCTCCAGAACAGCAAGTCTTATGGAGTATTCCCGGTCTACAGTAGTTACCGACCAATAGTGATCCAAGAAAGGACAATTAATGAATCGGCAATAGGCTCATGGGCACCCAAGGCTTAGTAATGCATGTGGGGGCTGAGGGCTTGTCTGTCTGGTCTGATCCCATCAAGATGTGAGACCTGGCTCTGATAGAAATGGGTCAGTGCACCACAATCAGAGCTGTTTCAGTATTAGGGAGGTGGTGTTAATGTTATGGCTGATTGGTGGATATGCTGTGAGCACCTTAAGATTACTGGAAGGGACATCAAAAGGTTGGGTAAGCCAAGTAGATTTCCTTCCCTCGCATCTTCCCTTTCTTCCTCATTCTGAGAGTAAAGCTTACACCAGAACATGCAAACCCATGTAATGCTAATGCCCGTGTAAAACCACATTTCATGTACACACTCATGACAAAAAGCCCAGCAGTGATGTGGGGTTTCCAACCTCACCCTAACAAGATAGCACGGCCAACAAGCAGCCAAAGCTAGGTTGAACCTTAGCGTAACACCATCTGTAGAATGCAGACTGTCAACTGCTACACATCACGATTAGCATTTCTTCAAAAAACACAGCAAATGAAAGACAAGACATTCATTTGTCTGCTCAAGGACACTGGTGAGAACGTTTAATTGAGATGAAAAGGATTTCAAAGTGCTGAAAAGGGACCCATCAAACGTCTACACAAGAACGCAACACATTATGCAATTTTTGCATCATGTACTGCACTCACTCTCGACGGCGTGTCTTACGGAGGACGCATAGCATGATGTCAAGGCAAAAGAAGGAAATGAGTAGCAGAGTATTAGATAGTAAGTGTAAAGAACAGGAACAGAGATGGTACGAGGCCATGTTGTCTTTTGTAGTACTTGCACTAGCCCAATGCAAAACCAAGAAACTTGAATTTCCTGTAAGGGATTAAGTGTTAGCTTAGCTTAGCATATATTGGCTAAACCGCTTTATTTGAAGAAATAATTTGGAAAAAAACTCTTATTCTCACCTACATCTTATCAATCATGCAAGACCATAGCTCTTTAATGTAGAACTGGAAATAGAGGCTAATGAGGCTAATGTTGCTAATGCTAGAAGTCAACAGTTAGCCAAATCTTTCTAGTAAAAACCTCCCCAAAATATCTCTCAACCCGCTCGTATCACATCAACTTCATGAAGGTGGATGTGATTTAGGGCAGTGATTTATAAAAAGGACAGAGAGTTATAAAAAATGTGCCAAACTCCTCTGTATAAACAAACCCTGCTGGCAGCCATTTTAGAAAAAATCTGTTTTTGCTAACACTATCAGTAGCAGGACTAGAACGTGTAAAGCATCAGGCAGCATCTCATCTGATTATCTTTGAGTGACTGAATGTCAGCTGTGAATGAGGGATATCCTGATCATATTTTTTTGCAATCAGAGTGATTTATTATTATTTATTACATCTGATATTTGTATTTTCCTTGATAAGAGTTTCACAGCACCTTCATCAATTATGTATACGCTTGGCCACTGATACAAATTCTCACATTGTCCTGCAAAATGACGTGAACACGTTTCTTATCTATTTCCCAAGTACCCAGCTTGTCCTGAACTGCCTGTTTTCTGTTCTTTGCTGTAAGATCAGTGAAACTGATGCGATTAAATACAACACACTTTAAATTAAACAAGGTATTAAATCCACTGTGCAGTATTGATACTAGCCGAGGTTCTCTGTGTGTTGTTTCTGGGTTGCCTGAGTAACTCGTTGTATTCTTTGAAGTGCTTATTTCTTAGGTGTTGCAGCTTCGTTATTAACGCCTTGTGAAACGTTTGCATTACACTAGGCTGCTTTCATTTTCTGCAGACATTTTAACCATGCGCTGCCACAGAGCTCTCTACTTATAGCATCTACATAACTGACATGAAACAAAGTATTGAGCTTAGTTTTGTTCATGCTTGAGCTGATCCCGATCATTAAAAAAACACCCATATTTAAGGGATTTTAAGATCGTTCCGGGACGTCTCTACTTTATGAAGTTTCTCTAGAAGGGGTAGTGCTAACTGCTTTTTCTAGATCTTAGTAGAGCATTTTACCTCAGTAGTGCAAATGCAAACGAATTGGTACAATCCACAAAAATGAGGCCGAAACTGCTAGAGGCCAAAAACGCTGCTATTAATTGCGCAGTCGTAGAAATTTCCTCAATATTCTTTCACCTCTGTAACGCTCTGTAATATGTAAGATAAATATGAGTGTGGGCCTGTGGCACTTGGAAATAGGCCATGGCACAGATTTATGTTCAATAATAAGGGTAATGGAGCTATTGTAGAAATGCTGTCGGGGGCTCGGGTTGATTGATCTGTCTCTCTGCGAGCTCCGGTAATGGAGATGCATTTATCTCTGTGAGGCATGGGGCAGGACACGAGCAGCTATATGAGGGAGAGAGAGAGAGAGAGGGAGAGGGGGAGAGAGAGAAAGAGAGAGCTTAATTAAAGCAACATTTCATCCAATCAATTTATTAGCCCCACAGGGTCAAAAGCTGCCCCCTGGTAAGAGCAGGGGCACAAACTAACATGGGGTAAAATGCACCATACGCATATTTGATGGAGTAAAGCAGGTTGAACTAGAACACTGTTTTCTCACACTCTTGTACACAGACAGCTGCGTCATCTGCCCAGTTTGAAAGCAATCAGACAGATATTTCTCAGGCGTCCCACCTGAGGACTTTTTAATGTACCATATTTTTTAAAATGGGATTTGTGTTAAAGTCACACCTGTATCCTTTAAATTGCATTCTTGAGGAACGTAGCACTGTTCTGAAAATATGGCTTTATGGAAAATTACTACTGAACTAATTCACTAAGCAGAAGAGGAGGAGGAGACCTACTCATGGAAGAGGAAGGTCTAAAGTTCAGATTTGAAAGTGGAGAAAGAAGAGCAATTATGTGAAGACAGAGGGAATTCCAGAGTGTAGGGGAAGCCGGACATGCGGTGCAGAGAGTAGACCGCTGGCAGAAAACCTAAAATAAGATGGAGGGCAGTAGGGAGTCAAGAGCTTAGTGTGTGGCAGCAGATCATGGAAGTTGTAGATAGACGGCAGACCAAACCAAACTGCTACTAGAGCGATGGTTTAACTCAACTATGCTGATGTGACATAGAAATAACAGTTGATTTGAATGTAGACAATAAGCTCCACCAACAAATATTATAATCAAATGCATGTGCCCATGCTATATGCCGCCATATTGTTCTGAATTTGTTTTGTTACTCCACCTACATGTGGAGAACACCACCTACATGTCCCATGTTGAACTGATTTTTTATTAATAAAGAGAGAGAGAGTAAATAAATGAGTCATCTCAATTCTGAATAACTGTTCCAAACCTCCATCAGTGTGAATTCTGTACTGATGCAACCTGAATGACAGTGATGTAAAATGCACACTGTAGGACTGTTGTAATTAACCCCACCTATGTGGTGAGTTGTAAAGTTTGGGCACCTTTTAGCTGAATTTTGCCCTCATGTCTGTGCTACCTCCTGGTTCTCCCCTTAAGTTGTGCTGTCATAGAGAGTTTTGCCCGGAGTTGCTGCACTCAGACCACAATGTTCATTACTTTAAAGAATCCATATCATTGAGCATCCCTAACAGTCTGTCTTTTTCTCTCACTGTTTCTCTCTCTCTCTGAGCTACTCTGAGATTCCAGCTCCAGATTCATGTCTCACTCTGCTGCACAGATCATGAGGAGGGAGATCATCTGTGATTTCTCCCCATGCCTACTGAAGAGAGCAGCATGGACAGAAAGCCTGATCTCCCCTAAGGAACTGCAGATGCCTCTTCACATTGAACTCTTGATCTTATTTGTTCATAGTTTTTTCTCTTTTTCTCTATAATTAGGTAATGAGTTTTTCTTGCCACTGTCGTCTTTGGCTCATTGGGGGCTCGGACCCGAATTATACCAACTCTATTAAGCTGCTTTGTGACAACGTCAGTTGTAAAATGCACTATACAAATAAAACTGACTTGACTAGACTTGAATTTTGCACTACTGCTGAAAATAATAGGTTGTTTGCATTAAAATCCCTAAAATTATTAACCAAATGGGGCTCCTGAGTGGCACTATGGTTTCAATCACTGATCCTGGGTCCTGGGATCAATCACTGATGGTGCTACAGCCAGGTTCAAAAAAGCACAAATGACCTTGGTCTCTGGTTGGGATGGATGACCCTCCCTCTCCCTCATCACTCAGCACAATGCTAGCCAGCATGAGAGCCGGTTGGCTTACAAAGAGGAAGTGGTGGTTAGCTTTCTCCTCCAATTGCATCATGCTGTCCAATGATGCTGCGTTATTAGAAGTTGGAAAAGACACTTCAGAACTTCACAGAACTAGGAGGAAGCATGTGCTTGCCCTCCCTGTGCAGGGGATCTTGTGAGTGGAACTGAAGACGACTAAATTACCAGTCACCAAACCACCACCATCTTCTACAGAGAGATAATTGAGAGCATCCTCAGCTGCTGCATCACTTTCTGGTTTGGAGTCATGAACTGCAAGGCCCTGCAGCAGAGATCAGGAAAAGTCTCTTTTCTCCATCACTGCCATTTCACTTCATGCAGCATTGCAGGTGCCCCAACACACCGCTGACACACACCCTCCTGCTGTCCAGGTAGAAACCATAACTGTGTACTGGTCGGAGCGTCACTGCCTTTTGACACAAATGTCTGTCTTTGCACAGTCCTGCAATGTTTTCCTCAAGAAGTCAAGACAATAAAAATTCCGACTTGATTAGGGGAGGAAATCAGAAAAATAAGGTATAAAATAAATATGAATGAATGAATAAAGAAATGAGTAAATGACAAATGTGGTACGGCCTCCTCTTCTTAGCTTGTTAGCTACATAGGCTTTCTAGATGAAGAAGCAAACAGTCCAGCATCTGAAAGTTTTTTGTGACAACTGAAATAACCCTACTTAAACGGTAATAAACGCGTTATAGATTCAGCAGGTGACATAAACCACTATGGTCATAGAGGCTGCTAGTCACGTTCCTCCTCAAAATGTTACACCCTGTGTTATAAATGCTTATGTAGGCTTATATCATGAAAGGTTTCTGTAGATTTCGGGTAGTGATCTTTCCAGTGCCAGACAAGCAGAGACAGGGGTCACAACCATGGTGGTGAGGTCACACTGCCATCCTGTGTTAATACACTGGTGGCGTATACGCGCCCCATTGAAGGTTGTGCACTCTGTTGAACGGACAGATGGAAAAAAGCTGGAACATAACTGCGCATCTGGTTGGCTGTAATTCCCAGCGCTCAGCCTCGGTTCCTCTGTGGCAGGGCTGGGAGGGAAGAGAACAGAAACGTTCCTTACCAATGCACTTTAATGTACGACTTCAGCGTGTCTGGCCTAATTGGCAGGCTCCGCCAAAGACAGCCTGTCCCTAATGACGATAGCGATCTCTCATTAGCAAGCGCTAACCTTCACAAATCCTTCAACAAAGCAGGCTTAAAACGGGCCACTTCACCATCTACAGCAGCCAAAAGTTGGCAAGAAACTGTCCCAACTGTCAACTCAGAGCAGCAGCTCTCTCGCTCTCCTTTCCTCTTGATCGAAGAGCTCCTCATTACTGAAGTCCAAACCACTCTGAACACAAGGTCACGCTCTGAGGAAATCTCTCTTTAACGTCTTAATCTTCATGGACCCAGGCTTCATACTCCACACACTGCTAACACACACAGTACATGCAGAGAAGCTGCAGATAAAGTGGCTGAACACCAGGGGAATCAGGAGGTGTTAAAAAAACTAGTTGAATGTAGTTGAACGGCTACTAAATGCTTTACGGTAATACTGGACTCCCAGTAAAGACACTGCTGGTTGCCGGCTGTTAATAAAGCTTCCGCAGCATCATTACATAAATGAGTTAATCAGACAGCGGCGGTAGTGACAGCAGTAGCAGTAGTAGCATTAGCATTAGCAGCAGACCTATAGAATTAGCATGATTGACCGCATTCTAAGCTACAGCGCTACCACTGACTGAAGTTTGGTAAGCTATCGATGGAGAAATACATAGACCAGACACATTGTAAGTTGTGGCAAGGTTGGCTGTTTAATGAGATAAATAACATGGAAGGAAATCAGTTCTGCCTCCTTTCATGTCGAAAAGTGAAGTTGAGATAACGGGGGCAAGCTAACAGTGCTTGACTGTATGTGCACAATGCATTTAGATTGTAATAGCTTAGAATTGCCGCTCAGTAATTCCTCCCATAGGTTTGTGGTTATTTCCATACCAAGGTCCCACAATGCTAATCTCCGTGTATTGGCAAGGCAACGCAAGTTTATTTGCTACTTCCTCTCTTAAAAGTTGTGATGCCACAAAACCACACACCTAGCTTTATCTTCACTCCTCCACCACAGATTGTGGAACCTCATGGTTTAAGAAGTCAAGACATGACAAAGACTCAGCCAATCTTTATAACATAATGTCAGATAACTCAGCTCTTTCTTTTCCTTAGAAAGAATAGTGACGTTACACTATGTGTTAAACAGTAAAAGAGTAGGTTATAGGTGGGGTGCCATCACTCTTATTAGTAAAATGACCAGAACACCCCTTTGTGAACCTGCCATCACCTACTGTGTGTCGCGTTGGGGCTGGAACAGAAAGCTTGGAATTGTTGTAATTAATGTAATTATAGATGGTACAGGAATATGGCACAATAATTATACAGCACAGCATTGTAGAAATGACACATTTTGATGGTTTCAGGACCAAGTTTACAGTGTAACTGGATAGTTCTGTACTGGATCAGCAATAAACAATACACTGAATATTCCTGTAGTGGCCTCCACCACCTTATTGCAGCTAATTGCTCTGTAATTGCAGTTTGCTTTGTCGGCTTCACACAGACATGCATGGAGTGTGACACTGGTTTACTCATTAGCTAAAAGAGTTCACTAAGATCTCGTCAATATGCCGATCACGTACCATCAGTACAAGATTATGGCACATCCCCGTCTCTGAGGACATGGATTTATCGAATTAATTTCACAACTGTGGATGGATTGTTGAATGAAACATCCCCTTTCTCTTTGGGATTCCAAATTTTGCCCGGGAGTCCACATCCTATCCACTCTGACCTATTTATTTTATTATATTGTATGAACGAGTGTCCATTAACACAAACGTATAAACACATATGTATATTCATACATATATTTATAATTATAAATAGTATATGCATTTTATTTTATATGTACTAAAATACTTATATACACAATATATATATATATTTACACACACACACACATGTATAGTTAACACTTATATATATAAATATAAATCCATATTACATATTCATATTGTAGATTTTATATTATATTTGTTCAGTATTCTTTTCATTGTACATTTACATGTTGTCGTTTTCTTTTTTACTGCTGTGCTTGAGAGACGCCATCGACCGGAATCAAATTCCTTGCATGTGTTCACTCACTTACTTGAGTGAAAAGAAGTGAAAAAGAAAAAGAAAGAAGTGGTATAAAAAGCAGTTATTGGATGCAATCACAAATGTGAAACCTATTGGTCACTTACGTAAAATGAAGTAATGCAATGCTGGTTGGCAGGTAGGAAATATATATCATATATATATAAATGCAGAACAACATGACAGTTTATAGGGAAACTTCATTTACGTTGAGATTAAAACGTCAGTAATTATTTGATTATAATTATTGAAATTACAATGAATATGCAAAAAAAGTTGTTCCAGATCGCCGCCATCTTGGTCACATTGTATACAGTGTTAACAAATGTTACATACGTACTGTAGATGGAAAACATGGAACTGGGTCTCTCCAGCTAATAGCAGCAGTAGATTGTTTTGGCTCAACATTCATTCAGTAGCATTAATGTACAGCTGAAGAGGGAAACTCCGGCCCTGGACGGCTGCTGTTCAGCAATTCTGTTAGTTCCCCTCCTCCAACACACTCACTACACCTGACAAGTAACAGGTGAGTTGAACCAGGAAAGCAGCAAGAACAAGAAACAACAACAGTGAAGCAGTAAACAGTAAAACGGACCAAGAGTTTGATCAGTGTAAATAGTAATTGAGTAATGAAGATGTTGTGAGATGGTTAGAAGAACAGGTTTGGCTCCAGATCTCCTCTCCAGGCCTCCAGCCATTGCATGGATGTGAAACCCCAGCAGATCCTGTTTTAATGGAAGGACTGTTTGAGGCCAAACCAGGGATTTGATGGCAACTACGAAACTTGGACTTCCATAAGGAGATCTGGAAATGGTGAAGCCACATTCACACACAAAGTCAGTGTTTACTGTGTTACAATTATTTATTATTCTACTATATTTGGAGGTAAAAAGACTTCAAATGTAATTTTCTGAGGTGCTTTTGCACAGTACTGTACACTGTAATTTAGTTTTAGCCTTAGTGTATGATTATAGACTGTTCTCTCTAATGGACAGAGGTGGTTCCACAGTTTCTAAGACTGAAAGCCATTCAGACACGTAATTCAAAGCTGATCAACCATTGACCCTTTTAATCCCAATAGCTCTCTCCAAATGGTAATTTGGCTAAACTGGGATTGTAGCATTTACTAAAACAATGACAATTCTCATTTATGAATTGTATGCACCCAATAACTTCAACATTGACTAATACCGCTGGCTTCTAAAGTAGAGAGAGCAATGCAATATCACTGCTTTCACTTACACAGTAGATGAAAAGTCAAAAGAAGGCAGTTTGTAACCCTTACCCTGGACATGACCAATCACTTCCGGTCTTAAAACAGGCTTCCAACATTCACAATTTCTTTAAAAAAATGGTGGAACAGTTGTAACATTGTGCTAAACGCTGCATAGCAAACATCCTTGTCCTTCAATTACCAACATTACAACTTTCTAGGGTCTCAATGAAGCGAAGGTCACACCTTGTAAGTCAACATATCTTGGTAAAATTGAAGCCCCAGTACATGCACATCCCTAAAATTCCCCTCCACTGACTGGAGGACGTCTGGGAGGCTAACTGAAAAGGCTTCCCTAAAATGAATGCCTATTATTACTAGACCTCTCAAAAGGCAGGTGATATCTTCTCAAGTGGTTCAATTTGCCAGTGCGAAGCAATTCAACACCTGACTGACCTTTCAGTTCCTCATGATTTCCTCCTTATCCCTCCCCACCCCATAGAAAACGAGGTTCGGAAAGTTCATGTCGATGGTCCTTCAGCGTTTTTACAGGAGGAAGAAACTAAAGGCTGAAAAAAAAGTTCTCAAAAACAAAAAGAACCAAAGCTTTTGCGTTTTTTTCTCCTGAGAGTTTGAAGGCTTCAGGGAGACTCCGGGCCTGTCTGCCAAGGGAGGAGAAGCTAAGGAGATGGTTGGGCAAGCACACGAGGGGTTTTCCACCACACACTTCCGACAGAGATTCAGCCTGAGTGCTTGTCGTTTTGGCCAATTCCATTGGACATCCATTGGCCCCCATTGGACCCCCTCAGAAATCGTACAGGATATTCTCTAATTAGGACTGAAGAGAGATCGATGCTTCACTATGGAAGCAGAGCATGAAAGAGTGCACCATGGCTACTACTCGCGTTTTGCCAAAGAGACTGAGCAATCGGGTTTATAGCCAAGGCTTAAATTGGAATTTTGAAGTTGGTAGAACTTCACAGTGAGTTGGGGAAGAAGTTGAGAGCTAAAAGCCTTCAAACTCAACTGATATCTACTGCACGCTAAACTGGCCATAAATATTTGGATTTTGTCAATAGCAGCCCTGTGTACATTATGACAAATGTCCTTTTCCAATGGCATTGTCATGTGTGAAAGGTACCAGAACTCCTGGTCTTTAATAGAGAAGTTGAGGTGGATCACACATTCACTGAGATGTTTTAGGGAACCATGCCAGAACCATGTTCCACAAAATCCTCAACCCTCACATTCCAGACTTCATCATTTGATCCATCCAGCATCACCATCTTGCATTACAACCAAAACCAACAGAGCAACTCAACTGAGGTTCTCATCAGAGTTCAAACTCAGATCTCAGAGAAAAACCCTGAAGACAGGTGCTCTATAACTCTCAACTCTCTCTGAAGAGAGACTTCAGTTATTTCACTGGCCCCTTGATACACTCCCCTGCTCCTCTCCTCCTCTCCCGGAGCTCAGCTAGTCAGAACCTATTAGATCAATGCTGAGCTACAAACGCTCTCAGGTTGCACAGAGCTCACTGGCAAACAGTGTCATGGCTGCAACCTGTCACCACTGCCACAGGAATCTAATCAGCCTAATCCACGATGCAGCTCAGGACGTTACTTATGAATCATTAAAGATATTAAAGAGAATTTATTTTCAGCCCCACTACACAAAGTGTCTGCCAGATGCTTCACTGAGCGTAAAAGTAAAAGATAAAGACTGGGAGAAGAAGAAAAAGAGAAGATAAATACCAAAAAAAACAAAAAACGGTTGGAAAAGCAGCCATGACATGAAAGCTCCACAGGCTAAAGGCCAGGCCTAGGAATCTACTTGTGCACTGAGGCCTAACGGCAGAGTGACAGGTCTAGAACATCTGGATAACCCGAGGTCTCTCTGCGGAACAGCAGAACTTTCCAAAGTTGAGTTTTTGCAGTATGCCTGGCTGAATTAAAGATAGGCGTTGGGAGTTTGAGGATGACAGGCGCGGTAAAGCTTGTACTGCTCAATTATGGAACAGCTGTGGAGGAGAAGAGAAGAGCGACTGACAGTTTACTAATATTTTTCTTCTCACATCTTTCCTTTAATTCTATAATTCTAGAAGCATTATCTTCAAATGTCAGAAGTTCTTAAATGTGAATGAATTGGGCTCTCAAAGACAAAGAGTGGAATCTATGCACAATGGATGGATGGATGGATGGATGGATGGATGAGGATCATTAGATGAACTAAAGAAGTGACAGCAGTCTGAAGGGTGGTGCCTTCTATAAGCAGAACAGCAGGTGACGTATGTTAGAGAACTCTGTTGTGTATAGTGTGAATGGGCCTCAGATCTTCTGATGGAGCTTGAGCTTGAGTGTAAGTTCATATCTGAAATGCTCAGGCTCGTTCAGATATAATCCTGATACTCAGAACCCATGACCAGGTGTGAACAGGGTCTAAGGTGCCTCTTGCATTTTGATTGTTATACTGGATGGGAAAAATGTTTCTCAGAAGGCCATCCAAAAGCTCAGCTAGTTCAGACTGGTTTGGTTGGAGTAATATGCATCAATATGAGCATCAGTATGTTATTTCAGTTCTGAGGTCATGGCTGTATCTATAAAAAGTGGAAAACACCTGAAGAATGTGGCATTTTTTCGTAGCACAGATGAACTGGTTCCTGTCTCTGGGCTCTCCAATCATTACCAGATCTTCCCACAGAAAAGCTTGATATAATATGATAAAGAACTGAAATGTAGGTATAATGAGTCTGTGAACCCCTTAAAAATATTCTATAGTTTTATAAGAATGTGGCCTAAAACACCATGTGATCCTAAAAGTAAATAAATAAAACAAATGTATTATATTTCACCATGTTTTTATAGATACAGTCAAACCCCTTTAGCTCACCCCCCATTATCTTGCCAAAGAAAGGCTGCATAACGGTTTTCTTTCTGTGTTATTTACCTCATTAAGCTGCCACCCTCACCTCTCGCCTTCACCACAATGGGCAAAGTATCCAGTGTCTGCATTTCTCCATCTATAGCTCGCCAAACATGTGTCTGTGTTAGCAAAGTACCCTCTGTGCTACTGCTGGTGCCGCCGCCGCTGTTTTCTCATTATTAACTCATGCTACCTGCTGATGCTGCGGAGGTTTTATTAGCAGTCGGTAATATGCGTGATCGTCGCCCGTGAGCAGCTCGCAAATACTAGTTACCTTTCTGTGTAACCTTTCCCATGTGGCTTACCCGCAATCTTTCCAAAATGGACGCCACCTCCCAGCAAGCAACACTCTTCACCCCTTCTCCGCCTCCATGACCCACCCATTCTCTGCTCCAAACACTGTACAGTCCATAATGCATTGCTTCTAATGAAACACGCCACATCTCACAACACAGTGACAATTTTGTAACTTTATCCATCTTTATGGGCATCAACAACTTTTTTTGGATGTTCTCAGACACCTCCTTTGTTCGAGCCATGACACAATACATTTGTGGATGTATATGTTTGATTAGGATTTGCTGAAAACACCACCTGATTTCACCCTCAAATTACATGATAATCCTTAAGGATTCACTTACTTTTGTTACACACACATATATTATTAGATATTTTCTTTTTTTCAATGATCATTTTTGTGTCGTTCGTTTAACTAGGTTTTCATCTACTTTTACAACTTGTTTAATAATCGGACAATGATTTAGGTCAAACTCGTATCAAATCTAAAACTTCATAGGGTTCACAGACTTTCAAGCACCACTGCATATTTATGTAGAACACACATTTATGTTTCAGAATTTTTTAACATTTCCCATTATATATTTTTATATACTTATTTTTGTTGATATTGTTTCATATTCCCCACTTACTTATTCTCTCTTTGAATTTCAACTTTCCCATCAAAAATACATATAAAAAAGAATAAATAAAAGAAGATAAACAACTGTGAAAATTAATTAATAACTACACACTTCAAGCAGAAATTATAATGAGTTAACTAGTAAGATAAAATTACTCAAAATCATTGCTCAGTTGAGATGGATCTGCAGAGAATAGCAAATCCACACCATCAAACAGTGGTTCAGGTTGTCCCGTGCCAGCTGAGGGAGAATTAAAATCAGGATGCTGCCCCAGGCCTCCAGACAGACAGCACCTCAGCTGTACATGCAGATACATGTGTAACAAGATTAAATTGTGAAGAGTCTGGTGCCTTTTTGCTAATTATGGTCTAAAAAAGTTCAGGTAAGAACACATGTTAACAAGGGATGCTAATAATTGTGCTGGGCATTGTATATGTATGTGTACCCATGAAAACTGTAGCATAACTACATGTTCTACAACTAGAACGTGCTCATTTGTGTTGAATTCCTTAATTTTTTCTTTCTCAAATGCAAAAATACATGGAAAAAAAAGCTGACAGACATGGTAATGCATTTTATCTCTGAGCACATACTGTTTAAAGCAGTAAACTAGAACCTCAGTGAACTAACAGGCTTAAAATGTGACCTCCAGAGTCAGACGCTGCACAATTTCCCAGTGAAGTAGAAAACTAAAGCCCAGATATAATGAGACAGCAAGCAGACAGGTGAGAGACGAGCCCACTGCTCTGAAACACAATAAAATCACCTTCTCCCAGTGTGGTGGAGTGGCCTTCCCTATATGAAGGGCACAAACAGCTCAGTTTGTTTCAGATTTCAGATTTCTATTCAAGAACAAGAAATGACAAGAACAAGAAATTCCTATTGGCTGATGGAGGTTAGGAACCAGCTTATAATGGGCATTTGAACTGACATTATTTAAAATGCTTAATATTCCCAAGTTAAAGTAAAATATAACCCTTGCGCAATCAACGGAAATACTCTGCATAAGAAAGTTAGTACTACAGCATCCTCATTGATGGGGAAGAAGATGGGAGAAGTCCGAACTAGGCAGAAATATTGAAAAAGCAAACATTTTTCAGTGTAATTAAGTTAAATTAAGTGGTAAGTGGTAAAATGAGCTGTGGTGACCTACAGTAACTTTTACTAACTTCAAAAAAGCCACAAATATTCTGTGCCAATGCTTTAGAGGAGTCAGACCAGACCCACTGTGTCAAAGACAAAAACCAGTCGGGATTCTCACGGCTTTTCAAGGCTGATGAGTGGTGAAGTTTTTCACCCGAGATTTCTTCACACAGTCTCCAATCCCATCCCTCTTCTCGGCCTGCTTTATTAAAAATGCCAGCTTTATCAAAAAGTCCTGATGCAAATCTGGAGGTAGGCCGGCGTTCAATTATGCTTGAGAATGGCTCGAGAGAGGGGACAGGCAAAGTAATGAAATTCTTATAAAAAGGAGCTCAAAAGAGATGGAACCTCTAATATAGTCTATTTTTTGCCTTATATGGAGGCGCTGATCATCTCCTGCTACTTAAGCTCTAGTGGAGGTTCAGCAGAGGTGTCAACATACACCTGAAGGTGAATCAGTTTTACAACATTAGAATCGATAAATTAAAGCCAAATGCAAATGGTTGAACTAGATGTGTCGCAATGAATGGATAACAGTGATAACTGGCTATTTTAAGAGAAAAGATTGACAATAACACACATCAATGTGTTAATAACACACATATAATATCACTGAGAATCCAGCAGCATGCACCTATGTTTATACTTCAACAAATTACAAGGTAGTATTGCTCATTAACGCTGGTTTAAGAAGACAACTGCTACTAGCACAGGGCGTTGAGCTGGGGTTAGTTTGGGTGTAGTAGAGAGTGTGAGCTGGGGTTAGTTTGAGTGTGGTAGAGAGTGTGAGCTGGGGTTAGTTTGAGTGTGGTAGAGAGAGTGTGAGCTGGGGTTAGTTTGGGTGTGGTAGAGAGTGTGAGCTGGGGTTAGTTTGAGTGTGGTAGAGAGAGTGTGAGCTGGGGTTAGTTTGAGTGTGGTAGAGAGA
>JBBIGC010000041.1:1794864-1807573 GCA_037576955.1 Lepidarchus adonis
ACAATGTGGAGGAAAAGGTGGAGCTGGAACACATTGCTCCTCCACCCTCTGATGCAGTATTAGTACAGTACTGTAGAACAAGAGGTAGTACTGTATATGGAGATCACAATGTGGAGGAAAGTTCATTAAGGTCATTTCTTGTTAGGGTTAGGGTTTTAATTATCAAATTAAAAGCTGAATTTCCATGATTTTATTAGTACGTGTAACCCCATCTTTTTTTTCAGGTTTTGTGTTTAGTGTCTGTTATTAATGCAAAGTTTTGATCTTGACTAAATCTAGAATAATTTTGTACAAAATACTGATTGTAGCATTAATATTCTGCACATGTTTTAGTTTTTTCTATCTTTAACACTTAGGCTGAGTAGAAACCGTGAGAATTGAATTTCAAAGGTAATTATAGGAGGACAGATGATGCTGTTGGATGGGAGTAGTTCGACTCAACAAGGCTCCTCATGAATAAAGCATGAGTTTCCTGCCTGGAGCTTTGTGTAGAGCAGCCAATGAGCGGTATACGCTGACCCTCACGCTTTGAGCTTTTATGAGCCTGATTATTCGTTCTGTATTAGAACTAGGCTTCAGTCACTTCTGCTGTTGCATTCCATAACTGCTGTCCTCAGGTGGCATCTTCTTCATCCATGAAAGCTTTGTCCTGCAGCACGCCGCCGCCATCTGCGAGTGGGTCTTCACTGTGGTCATCCTCATCTTCTACGGGACTTTCACCTACGAGTTCGGCACGGTCACCAGCGAGACCATGATGGCTGGCCTCCAGAGAAACCTCCCCCATGGGTCCAGCGTCATGCTCAGGGGTGGGTCTGGAGGCCTAGGGGGCGGAGGGTCAAAGGGTCTGAAGTCGCCAGGGGGGAGCAGCACCTCTACACATTTGAATTGCACACCGGAGAGCATAGCTATGCTGTAGATTCACACAGACTGCCTGGAGACGAGTGTTTTTCCATGCCAGTTCCGGAGTAGCCCTGGATCGCAAGAGTGCAGAGCTATTCAATTCCGAATCCAGTTTTCCTGAATTTTGAAATCACTGGTAGTAAAATGTATGACGTAGAACAGGATTTCTGCACTGCTTGGCACAACATGACTGAACAAGTTCACCTCGTCTTGGACTAACGTTACCAGTTTATACCAACGGTGCCCACTCCTGGTCCTGGAGGGCCCGTGTCCGGCACAGTTTGGTGAGTTCCCTCCTCAAACACACTCCCTAAACTTGGCAATGGTGTGTTTGAGTAGGGAACTCACCAAATTGTCTTGGATACTGGCCTTCTAGGACCAGATTGTTATTCTTGGCTCAAAGTGCCCATATTATGGTGTTTAAAAGTGTTCACTGCCCAGGCCATATATGGAAACTTTTTTTTGAGGCACAGCATAGGGCAGCCAATAAGAACAGAGCTCATTTACATATCTTAAAAGGCACAGTAGCTGCAGCCATTTGGATAAGGGGCATTTACAAAAGAGATGAAACACAAGGCTGAAATACAAGTCCAATGGAAAATATGAGCTCTACCAGTGATTACAAAATCCAGTATCGGCATAAGGATTCAAGATCCTTGGGAATACCGCTGGGTTACTGGTGTCGTTAAGTGGTCCAGTTCAATAAGGTCGTGTCAGTGACACTGTGCAGTGTCCCCCACTCCTATCAGGTCATTTCCACTTGGTCCAGATTTGACTTCTTCGCTGGTGTACTGGAGAGGCATGATATTTGGGCCGAACAGAAAGCTTTTAGGTCTTTTTGTTAGTTTTTCTATTGGGTGGGGTGGTTAGGAAGATGTGGTTCAAGTTGGCTTCGCTTTTGGCAAGTTTTTGATGCACATAGTTTGTGAGGTTTGTTTCGTAGATGCCTGGATTGTAGAAGCCGGAGGAATGGTGGGCAGGTGTTTTTGTGGCTGGTCCTTCGGTCTGCTGGAGCTTGCTATTGTATGCCCCCTCTACTGTTCGACAATGGAAATATTTGCACGTTACACGATGAATGAAATTTAAGGGTTTTTTTTCTTTATGGATCTACTGAGACGTATATTCTGAATGTGTGAGTGGCAGTTGGCCTATAGTTAAGGATGTTACTGTATCTGTATGACTTGTGCACATGAATGAATTTAGCGAAACAATCTAAGAGCGTAATATAATAGAATAGTTTTAGACTGCGTGATATGGGGGGAAAAACTCGATATGCTTCTTGCACATCTTTCCCTATAAAATCATGGATGACCATCTTGTTCTGGTTATCACTAATAACCACTGCCTTTTACGAAATGTGGTTGTATGCCTGCATTTATATCAATTTCATTTTATTCCCCACCCATAATCTCTGTGTTACTGGTCATGATACACATTCACATGTTACTTTACCAGCAACTGCTTCAGCGGCAACTTGCTTCCACCTTCTGTTCTCCTGAGTTGTATTCGTCACCACAGAGTGATTGCTGATGTTTGCTTTTGGCCATAAACTGGGTTTACAAGATGAAACTTTTAACGAACTGGCTTCCGATCAGAAATACTCGCGACGTGCCATGTGATCATATCAAATGCAATTTTAGCCTTTGCATGAATAATAGAATAACAGGACCATCCCTTAGTCGCTGCTAACCAGTTTTACTAACTACCTAGCTAGCTAATCATGTGTTTTAGGTACTTCGCTTAAGGTTGTGCCAATACCTGCGATAATGCCACAGTAACACTTGGCCTTTTATGGCTTATTGCTTGTTCTACTTTGTTCTGCTGTATTGTGATCTACATAGTTACACTGTGATGTTTATTTTTTTCCTTTTAACTTGAAAATCATGTAGTGATGCCAGTGTAAGCCAATCAGCTCATCGTAGATCATTTTACACAGCCATATGAGTGCAAGGTTAACATTTGTGAAATTGGCTACTGTAAAATTAGCATAAGTGTTAAGCAGCCTGCAACTGGTTACTTGAAAGTTTCACCATGTAAAACTTAACCTAAATTAATTTGTCATGAAATCACGAGCCGTCATGGCAGCCAATGACTGATTTGAACTTTTGGCCAGTTTTTGTATTTCTTATACATCTGCTTTACCATGTTCGCTGTGTGTTCAGCCCAAAGCAGTTCTGTTCTTTCTATGTTGCATTGCATTGACTGTGGCTTAGGTTCTCATTGTTGGTGTGCAGCAGCAGAACATGGTAAACAGAGAAGCTTGAATGCCATTCTGGGAAATGGTGCCAAGGTGCTGCAGCGGCGATCTTTAACCAGATTTATGAATGACTGAACTCGAGAATTGTGCTGGTCTCCAGGCTGGTTCCTGGGAAACGGTGTTTAAAAGTCTGAAGAGAAAGGGGGCCTTAATCTTCTGTTTCTGCTGTATCTGTGAGTTACCGTTTAAATGGCTTTGTAAAGCGAACATCGGTCTGTCTGGAAAACGGGGTCACTACCCATCAAATATAAAGACGCCTTGGCTTTGTTCCTGAGGTTGTCCTACTGTTTTCGCAGGCTCTCAAAGCCTAACCATGTTGTTATTGCACTCTGAAAGAAAGCTGGGCATCTTCAGATATTTGACGGGTATTGTATTAACCCCAGTCGTCCTCGTGGTCGTGCTTTGCAATACTTTCTGAATCGATATCTTGGTGCAGGCAGATATTTGTGGTTGGGTTTATCCTTATTTAACCGCACTTTCTGGAGTCTTCAAGCAAAGATTTTGGAAAGTTCTCAGCTACCCAATCATTGTGCTTTTTGCTCACTAAAGCCTAAGATTAGATGAGGCTTCACTACTCGAGTCTGTGATCTAAAATACATTTACATTCAGTGAAAGAGAGAGAATCAGTTGCTAATGGGTCAATTTTGAAGATATGCTGCCTCCCAGAGGATGGATCGGGTGCAACCAAAACAAATCAAACCAAATCTAGCCACTTTTCAAAGATTAATAGATTTGATCTGGTTGGAAAAAACGAATGTAAAGAGTTTCTTAGAACTGTTTTCGAGATTGGACATTGGGCAGTACTATAATATTTTTGGTTGTTGTATGCATCTATTAACACAGCGGTGCTTGAATGTTTGTAAAACCTTTCAAATATGCTATATTTCCGCTTACTTCATCATATATTAGACAGAGGTATATAAATAGAACCCAGTTACACACATTGGACAAATAATACTTGGTTATTTATTAATTGAGGACAATAATCCAGTTTTACAGCGCTGTGAGCAGTTAATGTATGTGAACCTTTTGTGAAGCTTTCAGTATCTGATATGAACCCGGTAACTTTTGATCACGTCTTGCACCTTAACTCTGAGGAATTTATTTCTTTATTTCATAAAGAACAGTTTTAACTCTTGCTTTGTGTCCTTCTACAACATTTCTATTGGGTTAATGTCAATACTTTTAGTTGGTCAAAACTTAATCATTTATTCCACTTTAAGTGGTAGAACAGCTTGTGCATTTCAGCATTCCAGGATAAGCTGTCCTGGCCCAGATGCAGCACAGCAAGATCGTACCATGATACTACCACCACCATGTTTTATTGGTTTGGATTACATTCTTTTCTTCAACCTCCACTTCTCATTTAAACCAATACGGTTCCTTTTTGTTCCATCTGCAAATCATTGTAGCCTTTTGGATAGTCTGTGATTATTAGCCAATGTGATAGAACGGTTGATGGGCAGAAGTATTATTTTTGGAGACCAGTGGTTTTCTCATGGTGGACCCATGAACGTTAACAATGGCCAGAGTCAGAGCAGCCTTAGTTCCCTAGGTGGTGGTGATGAAACACTTTGCTGTTGCCGTGATCTTTGTAGCGTTAGCACTCCTGGAGAGAGAGACTGAATTTCCACAATTTGTATACAAACTGTCTGACACAGTCCAAACTTTAAAGTAACCGCTTCCAGTCTGATGAGTATTGGCAACTCTTTTTCTGAGGTCTCAGAAGGCTCATTTGTTAATCAGACTTCAGTTTAAAAATAAAACCGAGTATGCTAATGTTCGATTGATTGAATACACACTCTAATTTCACCTTGATGTTGACTGATTCCTAGAGGTTCACATACTTTTGCCACTTACTGATGAGATTGGATCATTTCCTTCAGTAAATATAGTATCTAATTTAATTTTCTCATTCAATTGGTTTGTGTGTCTGCAGGATTCAAGCCAAAAATTTGATTGTTTTAGGTCGTATTAGAAAATGAAAAAGGGTTCACATTCTTTCAAGCACCAATCTGAAAATAATAGCCCAGTCGTTACAGATTTACAGGACTTCAAAAACTGAGTGCTGCTTTTTAAATTCAAACTTTCACATACTAGTTTGTTCAGTCGGGCAGGACCAATTACAGTCATGGACTCACAACAGCAGTGACCTTAGACAAGTAGTTTTCAAGGTGGGGGTCCACAGGGGGCATCAGAACCTGTATCTCCACATTGTTTATTAAATCAGCTTTGGTCATATCTGCAAAAGTTATCCCTGTTTGTTATACATTCAGATTTTATGTGCCAGCCAATCACAGCCCAATTAAGTTACCTGTAATGTCAAGGAAGAGCGCCATGTCTCTTGAATGAGAAGGTTGGAGATGGTTGCGGAGAGGTTTTGACGACCACTGCCTTACACAGCTAATCCATGATTGGGGTGTTGCTGAAACATGAAGTTGGTGAAAGATTTATGCAGAAAAGCTTATTACACAGTTTTTGATGATGATGGCCTACCACTATTCTTTATTAAATTGTTGGTCTTTCAATACCACTGGTATAAAGTTTCCAACAAACAGACAGGTTACTAGGCTGTATGGATATATTGTGCTTTTCCACTAGACAGTACGCTACGCACCATCTACAAGTCCATGTTTTGTTATTTCCAGTGCCAAGGAAATCAGAACATTACTAAGTAATGGTACCCCAGCATGATATTTGGTCTGGCTCAATTACCACAGAGTTGTCAGATCATCTGCTATATTCACAGGTGCACAAACATGACATGGATCTGGATTGGTAGCTGTACTGCACCTTAATGGTTTTCTTTTGAAAAAGCTACGCCCCACTAGGGCTGGGACCATTTATCAATGAACAGCAATGGGATTGATGGGTGAAAGTGACATTTTATCAGTGTAATGGTAATTAACACATGCTGTGAAAGACTCTAAATGTCATCTGAACTTCCCACTGAGGACAAAATCATTATTAGTAGTACCAAAGACAACACTGAAGTAAATCGTTTCTAAATTTGCTTTGTTTTATTTGTCTTTGTCGCCCCCTCTGGTGAAAACTGAGACTATCCTAGATATACTGCTACTGTACAACGCCTATGGTTTTATAACCGTGAATCTCATTTGTCCCAGCCCTAGCCACCAATGAATCCAAGCCGAAATGTTAGCTACAGGAGCAGCCACAACTACCTTTTGAAACCATTGGTTTTGGTTGAAGTCACAACCTGGGGTGTAAACAAATCTACAGTGATTGTGTTGTTCAACTGCTGTTAGCGTATTAAGTATTTTTCATGGTGTGTTTACATCTACCTCTGTTGGTACTAGCTGATGAAGTCAAGATCTCAATAGAGACGAATCAATAGCAGTAGACATCACACGAAAACCAAAGTCTGGTGAATGTTTCTTGAATCTCGTTGGGCCGAGAAGCTTCTTTCCAGTGACGTACCTCCCGTTATGAAGAACAAGCAGATTCTGTAAAGATCGAATTCTTAAGATTTAATTACCAACTTTTATTGTGTCTGCATTTTGTTTAACCAAATTACTGAGGGTAGTTTGTTTCAGGTTGAAATGTATGCTTCTGTTACCCCCTTCGTGGTACTAGCCAAACCCACTCTTATTCTGAGCAAAGAGCTTGCCAACATAGTGCAAACGTGTCAGATCTGTTACAATCGGTGGAATTCACACTGGCTGAGTGCATGCCAGCATCAGCTCCAGGAGGGAATTTTTATTTTTGTGATGTATTTTCTGCCTGTAAGTTTATCTCCAAACAGGAGTTATTTTTCTGATGCCTTTAAAAGATATGGAAATATTTTTTATCAGCACGTTCGCTTCTCACAAGTATAGGTCAGAAGAATTGCGGTTCAAACTCCAAAACTGATACAGAAAAAAAAAATGCAGAGAATATTTTTTATTTTATAAGTCACTTGTGTAAATAATTAAGAGTTATGTACTGTTTTAATGATTTTTTTCCCTTGATCAAAGATTTATATTAAAAATGAGTAAAAATGATATATAAACGAGAGTATATGTTATGTGTATGTTTTTGTTTGGTTTTTCCCACAGTTTATGGAGAATTTCAGATGGAATTAATAACAAGAACCGGGGAAAGTGAAGGGAAGTTACTTCCATCAGTATGTTTGGATAATTTTTCTACTTATCAGCACAGTCTTCCTGTTTAAAAAGCGAATGATGCTGTTTATAGCAGAAAAACGATGACTCAGCAAATCTGTTATGCTTAACGCAGTAAACTGGACATCATATGAGGGTCAAGTCAAGTGACTGGTTCATCTCACTCAAATAGAAGTGTTATTGGACTGGTGGAAACTGTACATTTGGTTGTGTAACATTTAATCTGAGTTAATTTGCGTTGGTTTGGTGCATTAGGTAAGGTCAGCCAAAATTATTTCTATATTTCAATACAGCTTTTTATTTTAACTAAGAGTTTTTACTCTTAAAAAGGCAGAAACAGTGTGAGCATTCCTGAATAAACGATTATTATGTATATAAAAAGTTCAATCTCTCTTCAGTGGAAAAACCATAAGACAATGCAAGAATTGGAATTACTATTCGGCCGTTTTCACACATGAACGCCGGACAATGTCTGGAGAATTAGGTCAAGACAGAGTATCTCTTTCACATGTAGCATGTAATTGGAGCTCGCCTATGACGTCTCACCACAAACTAGGTCCTTAAAAGAAGTTTCCTGTCTGTCCAGTTAGACATTTTTATTGCCGAGTTTATATAAATGACCGATTTGGATTTTTTTTCTTTTGATTTCATGCCAATCATCAACATTCTCACTGAATACTCCAGTCCATGACCTACTGCATTAAAGATGCAATATCACACCTCACCCTGACTCGTCCTAATAATTCAGACGTAGGTGTTCACACATACTATCGCCTAAAAATGTTCCGGATCTCCGTGCATGTGTGAAAGAGCCTTTATAATCTCTACAGACAAACTAATCTTAGTGCATTTTGGTACAAAATGTAAATTTACATTTTTTTTTAAAATAGCAAACTGTTTTCAAGTAGAAGAGAGGTCTCACTCTAAAGAGCATGGTCCATTCTCATACAACGAACACGCAATTCAGCTGTCAAGGCAGCGTGTCCTCATTAAACCCTGCATTTAAAATGTGCGTATGTGTGAGAGGGTGATGGGATAGAACGTATGGTCAAGTATACATGGCTCCATGCAGATCCTCCAGACGATGCTCTCTCTGTCTTCGCCGCTCCTGTATGTGATGCCAAAAAAAATCATTAACAGATGTATAAAGCAAAGACAGAATGGAACAATACATTTACTGAAGTTATTTCTGGCTGCAGTGAACAAATGAGCCAACTAACACTGGCCTTCAGTAAAAAATTATTTAATTTTTATTTTTGGAAAAAGTTGACTTTACTTCTGTGAGTCTGAACTCTGAAGTTACTCAAGTGATAACATGTTTTGATCATATCCCAAAAATCCCATTCTTCCTCCCTGAAGGGATTTATTTTCCCATAAATTAAATACAGGCTTATGCAAAAGTTTGGGCACCCCTTGATAACAGACTTTGGTGATTTTGTCATTGAAAAGATTAACACAGTCTCTCTAGGACATGGAAAAAACACACAATATTTTCAGCAAACGATGTGTAGTTACATTATATGCCATAAATGTAACAAAAATTTAAAAATACAAACATTATTATGACAGTTTGGGCACCCTAAGAGTTCCAAAGTGTCTTTTTTTTTTTTTTTTTAAACAAGGTTTCAGACCTTAATTAGGTTGTTAGATCTGATGCATGGCAACAGATATCATTAGTAAATATAAGCTGGTGCCAATTTTAAAGCTTTACACTGACTCTTCAAACCTTGTGCACACACTTGTGGACACTCTACCACCATGGGTTCCTCTAAGCAGCTGTGTAAGACTCTGAAAATGAAAGTTCTTGGTGTTCTTTCATGAATAGAACACCTTGCCAACCATTAATCATGGAGATGGATCGATCATACTTTGGGGTCGTGTTGCAGCCAGTGGCACAGGAAACATTGCACGGGTGGAAGGAAGAATGGATTCCACTAAATACCATCAAATTCTGGAAGTAAACATCACACCATCTGTACAAGAAGATGAAGCTGAAAAGAGGATGAGCTTCTACAACAGGACAATGATCATAAACCTCAAAATCCACCATGGACCTCAAGAGACGCAAGCTGAAGGATCTGGATTGGTCATCACAGTCTCCTGATTTAAACATCATTGAACATTTGTGGGTAGATCTTAAAAGAGCTGTGCATGCAAGATGACCAAAGAATATTACAGAACTAGAACCTTTTGCAGGAAGAATTGGAGAAAATCCCAAGTACACAAACTGAAACGATTTTCGCTCCAAAAAGCATTTGCAAAACTGTGAAATCTGCCAGAGGAAGTGTTACTAAGTACTGATTATGTACGGCGCCCAAACTTTTGCACAGCGCCATTATAATCTTTTTATTTTTGCTCAATTTATGGTATAAAGTAACTATGCATCAAAGTTTACTGAAATTGTTTTTTATATATTTTTATATATATTTATATATTTTTTATATATTTTTATTTTTTCCATGTCCTAGAGAGACTGTGTTAACATCCTTTCAATTACAAATCCACCAAAATCTGTTAATCAAGGGGTGCCCAAACTTTTGCATAAGACTGTCTTCTAGTTATTCTGTTTATTATACAGATCCACACCAAACCAATAAAATAAAACAAAAATATTTATATTGATCAGCAATGTCCTATACCTCTGCTTTTTCTTCACTGAAACTTCCCCCCTTTTCCTGCTCTAACGTACTTAAAATATGAAACTTTATATTCAAACAGGCACATGTGTTTACTGCGTTAATGGCAGAGTGATATGAAACTGAAGCACAAAACCCTTTCCCATGATATTATTCATTTGCACTGGCCGTTATATAACAATGCCACACATCTGGGACAGCTTCCCATTTAAATACAGTGTTCATCTGCATTCTGGAGCTGTATAATCATTTCTGTTACAACCGTATGCAAATTACTACTACAACTATTTTAATGCCTGTCTTTGTGGTCAGAGTCTCCTTGCTCACCTTGTCTTTTTTAAACTCCTCGTAGTCGGGGTTGTCCGTCGGCAGCTCAAATCGACACAGAGGACAGGAGTTGGTCTACAAAACAAAGTTTGACAAATGGAGGATCATTTTGGTTGAAAACAGGATCAAATTATGTTTTTGGCCCATTTTTCTGTAAATCCCGATACGATACGCGGCTCACGATAATGATAATATCGCAATACCGTAGGTTTGCGAGAATCAATATATTGCACGACAATTACATAGTGACATAACAAAGAAGCATAGGAATGCATTATTAACTTACATAAGTAACAGCAATGCAATTATTACTTTCCCTTATTTGCTTTGTGACCGTGGTCAGAACCGTAGAGAAACCACTTCAGCTTCAGGGCTTCACTTTTGTTCCCCTTTGTCACTTTGCACTAACATCGTGTATGAGGTTTTTTAACATCTAACTCTTGCAGTTTCAAAGTTTAGAGCATAACACAAGCTGTTGAAGCACATCCTCAGCTCTCTCAGAAATCTTCTGCACTCAGTTGAGCAGCGCCACCCAGAGGAGAGAAGCGGTAGTGACGCCTGTGACGGCGAACTTATCGGCGAATGTTTAGTCATTTAAATATCGATGTTGCCGCCGGCGTATCGATTAACGTATTGCGTGAACAAGGACGACGATATATCGCAATAACGATATTGTGGCGCACCCCTAACTGATATGGTATCATTCTGAATAAGATCGATTTCTGATCGTTAGAAGATTTGGAGAAACACATTCAGGACTTGATATCCAGTAGGATGGACTATTACAGTGTTCTTCAATGGCCTCCACAAAAAGAACAGTAGAGTTACAGCTTATTCCAAAAGTACCATTCCTCCAATCCTCAGGTCCTTACACTGTCTTCTAGGCAGATACAGAGTCAAAGTGTTGCTTGTTTATTGGTTCCTCTGTGGTTTAGTGGTGTATATCAGGCTGGGAGGTCTCCTAGATCAACAGAAGCTGGTCAGTAAGTGATGAAAATAAACTGGGTGAAATGGCATTTAGTCGATGTTGGCACTAGCTCCCCAATTGTTGGTAGGTACTAACCACTGCAGACCTGGAACACTCCACAAGACCTACTGCTGTTCTGGAGATGCTCTTGGCATCACTTGCCAAAGTGGCTTACACACCTGCTTCCAGCACATGAGCTTCAAGAACTGACTGTTCACCCTGTCGTTCAGGTCGTTGTAATGAAATAACTAGATGGTCAGTGTTACTAAGTTCTCTTGCTAGTGGTGTTAATGTTATGTCTGATCTGTGTTACATATACTCTCCCACTCACCTTCCCAAGCCAGGGCAGGATGCAGCTGGAGTGGAAGAGATGTTTGCAGGGCATTTCACGAACCAACTCCTCCTCCTCAAACTCCAGCAAACACACGGGACACTTCAGTCCCTTATCTGGGCAAAAAGAGAGAAAAATTCAAACCAATCCCGGTTAGTGCAATGGGGAAATGTCAAATTAACAGCACAGGTTTTGCCATGTCCATCATTCCACGTTGTTCTTTAGTTAAAAATGGAGCCGAGAGGCTAAACATTTCAAGCTCTAGCCACTTACACAACATTACAATGAAGCGGACTTGTGGGTGTGGTTCAGGACACAGTATGACTTACTGTGAGGTAAAAAATGAACAAAATGACACCCTGTAGCTGAACCGTTCATTTTTACAATCACCCTCCTGCTCAGGAATCAGACGACCATCATATTTAATGATTAGACAGGTTCGAGGACAGTGACGTTTTGGGGATGACTACTGAGGCTGATATTAGCCTTTTAGCTCCATTTCTAAACTAAAGCCATAATGTTTCCACATCTCAAATTATTGTTCACAACGTGGGTCAATACTAGTCACGTATTAATCTGATCTAAACTGTTGCTTTAACACGCTTCCCACTGCAGAGCACAACCATCTAAAACGTAGAAGCACCTGATTCTTTAAAAGCTCGAACAAATCCTTTAATCTTGTGGTTTAAGAGTTTGGAGGAAAATCGAACTGATACCACTCCCCCTTTACTGTTGATGTAGTAGATCAGAAAAGACAGGTTTAGTGAACTGTATGTACTTTTAACTCTAAAACAATGACAAAGTTGCTACGTTTGTTTCTGACGATGCTAATGGACCTTTGTTCATGTCTACAGATCAAAATGAGTAGTACAGTATGAGAAACCACATACACAAGGCTATTAGAGATGACTGAACATATCAACAAGGGCTGAGGGGAAATGTGTGATTACCGTATATCTTCTAATAGCAGCCCGGCGTTTATTAAAAAATTGTTGGGGCTTCCCGGTGTTTAATAGAGACAGGTGTTTGTTGGATACAGGTTATTATTCTCCTCACAGACACAATGGTGATGGTATTTACTGCACAAAATGTGCTGCAGCTTCTTCACATTTATTTTGACAGAAGATAAAACATCACGACTAAAATCATCCCTCTGTCTGTTCGGTGGTG
>JBBIGC010000041.1:1807673-1821090 GCA_037576955.1 Lepidarchus adonis
ATCTCACCCACCAATCCACACACACTGCACTATTAACCCCCCATCTCACCCACCAATCCACACACACTGCACTACAGTGACGTAACCATGAATTTTGATAAGTTAAGTATGACGCAAGTCAAGGACCCTTTATGTACATGTGTTTATAACTTCTGTCTAACTATGTTAGTCTTGAAATGTCAGTGTAAAACATGTTTTCTGACTAACATCACGTCAGGTAATGTTTTTATCCAACTATCACTTTATAAAGTGTGTATAAAAGTTACTGACCGTTTCTCAGGGCTCCTTCGTGCACAGGCTTCTTTGTGCTCGTTATACTCCTCCCCAAAGTCTCCCTCATCTCCATCTGCGTCAAAATGGTCGCCAAAGTCTTGACCCTCGTCTGCGTCTGGTTCAATGTCTGCGTTCACGTCGAATGCATGCTCGCCCTGCTTCATCTTCTCCAGCAACTGGTTCAAGTTAGTGCTCTGTGGAGATCAGCACGGACAATATGCCCAAACATTTCATATAATCGCTCTTCAGCTGCAGGGCATAAGCAAAACGCTGAGAGGGCTTAACACCACCAGTTCTGACAGCTGTCAAAGAAAAATGTTTACAGGAGTAATGACGAAGCTGTGACATAATGGTTCGAGCGCACACATTATAATTTATTATTTATAAAATTGATGAGTTGCTGTAAGCCAAAGTCACTTGAAGGTTTCTCCAGATTTTAACGAAAAAAAGCCCAACATTCATCATAAAATGTAAAAAATCAATTCCAGAAGAAATCTTATTCTGCTGTGATAATGCTGGTGGTGACCCTTTATGCCAGGCCTGTACTGTTCCACTGGCTGAAACACCAGCTAATGGGTGGAGGATTAGCAGTAAGCTAACCACAGTCACACCCAGGTAGCTCGCCCCATTGGTCCGGGCCCTAAACTCGGCGAGAGACGAACTATTGAAACAGATTAAGGACCTGCACCAACTAAAAAAAAAAAGAGAGCCAGCGCCATAACGACGAATTGCCGCATGCCACCTCCCATCCAACCAACCAGCCGTCAGTCAAACAGCTGTGTTTCCTGTGTTGATTGATGGTCCAAGCACCAACCAGGCCGAGGATGCATCAGTGATTTGTCCATCCTACGTTAGTGACCTCCACCAACCAGAAGGTACGGCTCTGTACCTATAGAATTAGCACAACTGACCGCGTTCTAGGCTACGGTTCTAACACGATCCCAAGTTAAACAGCTAAACATGTCACATATTATCTTATACAGTGATATTAATATAACCATTAAGCACAATTGGCCATTTCGGCTACAGAAAGTCAAAACCCACTCCAGGATTTTGTTCCAATTGCTGGAAACCTTGGCTGTTGTTTTAATCCAGGGGTCGGCTCTTCAGTCACCTTGCTGTGGCTCTGTTTGGCCTTGACCAAAAACCTGTTATTTATTAATTAAACTTTTAATTCTATATTTTATTTTTGTTTATTTTGTTAGTTATGTTGGAGTTTGAGGTGATACTTTAACATTGTGTAATTACGTAACTTTATTAGCAGCGTAAATGCTCCAACATTTAGAGTAACGCCCCATAACGTGCTCTGGTCGCTATGGTAACGTTTAAACAGTCCTTTCAGAATAAGTTTTCAGTGCTGTTCTCAGGGTTTTTTGCCATGACTTTCATCTTGAATACCGGCAAAGTTGAGTCTCTAACATAGTTAGATGCTACGGATTGAGATCGTATAGATTTTTTTAAGTTGTAATGTTTTGTACGGCCGGTGGTTGAGGACTTCCTGAGTGTGTGAGTCCCGCGGATCTAATCATGAATAAAATCCCCTAAAAAGAAACATCTCTGTCTGCATGGACAGACGTCTTTACCTTCACTGCGACTACGCTGCTGATCTGCGTGTCTGATCTGTGGTGAGAATTGAGCAACAACAATGTTGAAGACATTTTAAAACAAGCACTCAGCCATTTCTGAAAAGCACCAACTAAAGATGGAGTAACCGCGATTATAATGAAGCAAACAACTGAACTCCAGCCGCTAGTTTTGTGGCTCATGAGATCGTAAGGAGGGGAAGCCGTTCACAGATGGAGAAATACATTAAAGAATCGTTCATAAAAATATCAGAGCTTTTATTCTCCAAATTCAAAAACAGGACTTATTCTGAAAATTTAAGAAACGTTTCTCTGCAAAAAGTCAGAAAGTATCATTAAAAATGGTGACAAACAAAAAGTCTAATTTTATGTTTATCTTTTTAAAACTGCTAAGCTTCAAGTATGTTTTTTATATTAAAGTGTGGCTACGTTTTACTTTAATTTTACACAAAAACAGGAAGGACTCAGAAAAGTGTGTGTAGTTCAGAGTCGGCCTACACCTGCACACTGCACTTCTGCTTCAAGTTTATAAACTGTTATGTTTTGCGGCTCCAGACAATGTATCTTTAGTTGAAAATGAGGGAAAATGTCTCTTGATAGTAAAACGATCCCCCGTTTTAAGCCAATCAAAGAAACCAGGCAGAAAGAACACATTTCACTTTTTCTGAGTAAGAGAATTAGATATTCCCCTTTAAAAGACAAAGAAAGCATTGTTTAACCTGGTCAGGTGTCCACTGGGTGAAAGAAAAATCCTCCAGAGATGGACAGATAGGCTTGTCCTCCATTGCTTTCAGGCTTCCTGCAAGTTTATGGAAAAACAACAAGTGAAGATGGGAATTGGCACCACAACCTGAAAGGAAAGCGCTAGACGGACAGGGTTTACCTATGAATGGTGACGCGGGCGTGTGCTGGACAGGCTCAGGTGCGGTGTGGGGCCGAGAGTGGAGCAGGGTCATGTGTGAGGGGAAGCGGAGCTCACAGCGACTGTCCTCACTAAACAACACGGACAGAAACACTCCAGCTGTGCTGTTCTCATCAAACGATGCAGCCATGCGCTGGAACATGGGGTCCACCTACAGATAACAGAACACGGGAGTCGTCCTTTACATCTGAACAGTTTAGAACAAACAGACTGATTTAAATTATGAAATAGATTTCAACTCGTCAAAGAAAAAGTCCTGAATATTTCTGATGCACTTTGCTGCGGCCCAGCAAGACTTGGCATGAACCTTTACCTCACACTTCATCTCTGATTCGGACAGATTGATGTTGCTCAGGTTCTGCTCGACTGTCTTCTTCGGGGGTCTTTTTCTGGGGGCCGGCTTGGCTCCAGTTCGTTCACTCTGAGCGTCGTCTGCTGCCTCAGCCCCTTCTTCAGCTTCCTGACCTACAAAATGAAAATAAAATCATTCAGTATCGACGACTGAAGCATCGATATACGAGTTGGAGGCGGCGGCACTGACGGAAAAGGAGGCAGAAGAGCTGGAGGTGGAGAGTTAAAGGAGTGAGGAGCATGGACAGGATTAGAGACGAGTAGATCAGAGGAACAGCTCGGGTTGGACGGTTTGGAGACAGAGCCAGAGAAGTGAGGCTGCGTTGGTTTGGACGTGTACGGAGGAGAGAGGCTGAGGAAGGAGCTGCCAGGCAGGAGGAGAAGAGGAGGAAGAAGTAGAGGTTTATGGATGTGGTGACATAGGGGCGGTTGGTGAGAGAGAGGAAGATGCAGAGGAAGGAACGGAAACAGAGGATCCACTGTGGCAGGGTCTTTTCCAGAAGCATAAAGCAGCTGTAAATTACATGATACAAATTCACACATTCAAACTTGTAAGGTCATAACCCAAGCGTTGCCTTTTGGAATTTATGAAGGTATTACGATGAGATAAGATAATCCTTTATTGTCCCACAAAATAAATAAATAAATAAATAAAATAAAATAATTCAAAAATGTTCCCAAAGAAGCAGACACGTCTTTTTTCTTAAGTAATTAACAATTGTGCTACTGTATAAGCGAGGGATGACACTCCTCTGTGCCACTAACTATGCACTGAGATAATGCAGGAAATTACCCTCAGAAGCGATGGTTTTGTTCTACTTTACCCCATAAATGCTCATGGGTTATTAACCTCACACACAGTGCAGCTACATCAATGATTGTGAAACTAGCAGTTAGCATTTAAATAATACTGTGGACGACTCCCAAGAATCTCTGTGACTTAGCAACGCAGATTCTCTCCTGTTGAAAAATTTAATCTTCTTTTGGATATTTGAGGCAAGCTACACGCAGATTTGGTCCATGGTTTATATTATTTTCTAGGCGACACTCATTAAAATGACAACATCCCGACATGCTGGTATTTTGGGAGCAGCATCACACGCAAAAGGTTCACACGAAGCCCAAGTGTTTCAATTTATTAATTAGCTTTTAAAAAAAATCTTCATTTAATAAGTGTTAGCCGTGTGCAGTGCAATAACGTGGTCAGAATATCAAACACTTTATCCAACATTCAAGCACTTTTTAAACCTTAAAAACATTACAATTCCAGCATTTTAAAGGATTTTTTTTCAAGGATTTAGTAGACTAGATGACTAGACGGAGAATAAGTTTAGCCATTCACTCAACACCCAAAGTGCAGAACACAATGAGCAAAGTCTCTACAGTCCCCTGACTGAATGAATGGCCAACTACTCGCCTTCTTTTGGTTTGGTCTCAGATCCCAGTCCTCCCAGCACTCTGTAGGCATCAGCATGAACCGCATCCACCCTCACAGCGTAGATCTTCGTGCTGGCATCCAAAGTACCTGCAGCCACCTGAACACAGTGTAACTCCAGTCAATGTAATTCAGTCACAAACACCACAGCTGTTACAAAAGCAGGTCGGAAAGAAAATACACATTTAAATACCACTAAAACATTTTTAAAAAATGAATAAACCACCTTGAAGTTCATCTCAGAATCTTTCTGCTTGAGAATGTCAGCCATATAATCGATGAGGTGCAAACCAAAGGCGTTCTTTGTGGTAATTTTCTGCAGAAACACAAACACAACACTGCAGACATTTCTAAACAGGACAGAAAGAAGAAAACTACATCATGAACACAATGACAGCTCCCCTAGGATTAAAGACAACGGTCCAGGTTGAGAAGAGCTCTGCACTTACGTTTTCAGTGGAAAGCTTGATGCAGGTGGAGTAATGCTCAGAGATCTGGGCAGATGACAGCTTGGGTACAGCAGCAGGAGTCCCAGCGTTACTGTAATACCAAACACAACAGAGATAATGAAGCTCACTGCAGAAGAGTTGATCTACAACCAGTTCTGTAGCAACAAGCATCGTAAAGATCAACCTTTCCCAAAACTGGTGTTGTCTGAAACGGCTGCATGTAGTGAAGAAGTGCTGTTCATTTTTATAGCTCACACACTATGCACATACAGTCAGCTCCACTCTTATTCACAGCTGGATGCATTACGAGCTGCTCCCAGCTACAACTAAATTGGATTGACTACATCTGGAGTCAGTGAATAACTGTATATCTTCCAATAGTAGCCTGGGTGTTTATTTAAAATTTTTTGGACCCGGCGTTTAATGGAGACGGGCTACTATTCTCCTCACAGATGGAACAGTGATGGTATTTACACACAAAATGTTGTGCAGCTTCTTCGCTTAAATGTTCTTTTGCGTTTTTTACCGCAGAGTTTGAAGTATAAATCAAATGACAGTTCCATCGCTCAAACTGCTTCACTCTGTGGGTTATGATTGACGTTGTTATGGGACGAGGTGCGTTTCTGATGGAGAGTGGAAAACAAATGGAGACATTTCTCCATTTCTCGATAGCATCCGATGACAAGAGTTTTTATATGAAAAGGTACGTACAGTATGATTCACTGCAGGAGAGAGGATTAGTGTACGGAAAGCGCGGTGGGTCACCCGTTTACCACAGACCGGCTACCATTTCTATCTTTTAAACCCGGCATTAAATGAAAACGGGCGTCAAAAAGAGACAGGCTATTAGAGAATAATAGCGCACACACACACACACACACACACACACACACACACAGTTTTGCAGCTCCATTTGCTGCAGCTCATCTTGTACATGTCTGTCTTGTCAAACCGAAACAATATTTTTGCACTAACCATTTTGCACAATATCACTTTAAAATGTCTTATGTCCTTCTGTGTCAGTGTATATATATAGATCCTTTCTTTATATCTTTATATTTTATTGTTTTAAAACGTATGTATAGTTGCCTTTAAGTATTTTGTTTTTGATGTTATATTTTATCTTCTTTACAAATGCACCAGGGTGGGGGACTGCGTGAAACGCTATTTCAATACACTGTGTACTGTGTATACGGCTGTATTAACAATAAAAACCTCGAATCTTGAATCTATACGGTAAATGTTACCCATTCCTTTATCTGACTTCTCTCTTAAGACCTCAAACAAACCAACACTGGTGTTGGGCATCAGTGAGATGTGGTGTGGAAGTCGGCCGCTACCTGTAAGTTCCAGCCTCGTTGATGGAGGAATCAGCTCCACTATGAAGGTCGATGACTTTGGACCTGCGTCTTTGGCGTCGCTCCTGTTCATCGTCATTGCCTTGAATGGACCCAAGAAGCGGGGTGGTGTTAGCAGACAGCGGCGCTTTGTGCCCAAGAGCCGGAGAAGACCACTGCCGTGGTCGGGATGTAGGAGTGTTCACTGCACTCATAGCTTCTGTGACCTGAAAAACACACAATCGGGCCATTACCCGCAGGAAATTCAAAGGGAAATCCACAGATTTTATTTTGTGCGTTATCAAATGGTTAAGACATTAGAAATGTCATAGAAAAAAATCTGGCGTGAAACCTTCAGCTTCAGAGAAACTTACTGACTCAAAGCGACAACAAAAGGAAATGATTATTAAAATGAAAAAAACAGAAAGCCGTTTAAAAATGCGATTTGCCTTTTCTTTGTTAAAATCAGCAAGAACAGGTCATCTAAACACTAAGAATAGTTTCACTGGCACGGGATAGTAAATAACATTGCTATACTTGTGCTGTAGATGTGATTCCTGGTTCCATTCACCACCACTGTAAAGGAATCTGAGATGGTAAGTTTCTCTACAATTAATCATTCCACTCCATAAACACTCAATATTTTTTACATTTTAACCACTGAATTATGGAAAAATTTAGGAAGCATTGGTGGACTTGTCCTTTAACATCCTGCTTTGTAAAAAGCACAAAGCACAACAGAGTAAAGCTTAACAGCCAATGAAGGAATGATCTAACTGCATTTGATGACTATTAGTATTAGTACTTTCTAATAAGAGCAGGTTTACTTGTAGAGCATATTTATGAATAAAAATCTGTTCATATAAAGTCGTTATAATGCTTTTCAGGGTGTAAACTTCATATATATATATATATATATATATATATATATATGCTGGTTTTTATGATGTTTATATTAACTTTAGATGCTGTATTGACAGGTTATATGGACCAAGTACGTTGCAGGAAACTCAAACATTTCTTGTGGGACATTTAACCACTATTTTTTCTCAGAATACGGTTATTTTCTTCAACGATGTGTGGTTTAAAGTTGGGCCACTTTGCTCATCCCCTGTCTACGACTGCTAGCACTGTTAGCAAACATTAGCTTTCATGTAAAAACACAGTCCTGCTAAACCGGTGACAATCTAACCTCGAAATGTAATATATACTCTTTCATCTTTGTACGGACAACGTTCGCGTTGTAAAAACTATACATTTTCCTTTCGAACTTTAAACTAGCATAAGGCTAATCGACAGTGGGGTTTGTTCCAACATTAGCCCGTGTGGTCCACCAAGGACGCCTAAGTAGTGCGCAGATCTTTGGCAGTCGAGCGTTCCAGTAAAGCTTAAGTGCACATATTGGGACACAGCCTGTTTATAGCCGTCGCTAGCTCGGTTCTTTGCAGCCGAGAATTAAAAAAAAAAGCTATTGGACTTACTGCTTACTGCACCCGGTGGCTCAATCGAAAACAATGGTGATGTACTTTTCGGGTGAAAAAAACTACCGCAAAAAAACCCACATACACAACCGGCAACAAACAAAAGCGTTGGAGGTTTATTGCTGCGTCCACTCACGCCTCTTCTCCGGCTCCCATTTGAAAATTAGCGCCGAACGGTTTACGTGCGTCATACGTCGGCAGTGACGACATTACGTAGAGCTGCGATTGGCTGATCTGGGATCAGGAAGATGAAATCCACACTTACAATGGCCTGGGATAAGAAAACTCAGAAATGTGTGTGTGCGCCTGTGCGTCTATGAGTGTGAGTATTGCCCTGATACCACATTTACTTGCATTATTTATACTCTAGTGCTGTTATTTATCTTAATTTATGAATCAACCATATTTCGAAACAGATAAAAAAGATTGAAAGCCCTGTGATATATATTATTCAAGGCTAATGTATATGATAAATAACCCTCTTTTGGTTTATTGCAAAATTGTTCAACAAAATCCTTGTTTTTTGTTTTGTTTTGGGGTTTTTTAAAAGAAAGAAAGAAAGAAAGAAAGAAAAAATCCAGTTACAGTTTAAGTTTTTAAAGTAAAAATCCTATGGATAGAGTTACTACAATTTAATGAAACTCTAAGCTTAATCCATTTCTGCAGAAATGGTCCTTTAGTTAAAAGAAAATGTTTTCTCAATGTAACTGCCGCATTGTGAAGTTGGCAATACGGGGTGGGGTGTCTATTTTTCACCCGTGCACATTCCCCTGGCTTTAGTTTTAGTCACAAAATCATCTTCAAACTCTGGTTGAACAATATCTCAGACACCAGGCAGCATCTTCATTACCATTTTCATCATCAGCATCACATGGAAGAACATCCTGTGAGGAAGCTTTTAGAGGAACCAGACGTTTGGTTCCATTCACCACCACTGTAAACAGTTCTAACTTTAGAATCTAAACCTAAAGTTTCTCTAGAATGAGACATTTCACACCAAACCCACTGTGACCCATTGTGTTAATCCACTGAATTATGGAGGTATTTAGAAAATTCCATTTAAACATCAAGCAAGGCTGCATCCCCCACATCACCCCCACCACACTCACCCTCACCCTCACACTCAGTTTCACGCTACCTGTGGATGTCTGTATGTCGAGCTCTAGAAGCTTTAATGGTATAAATATTGGTGTATGTGTTTGGCACGGTGATGCATTGCGTAGCACTAGGGCCCCACAGCAAGAAGGTTCAATCTCTGAGTTGCTCTTTAGTGTTCTCCCCACGCTTGTGTGGGTTTCCTCCAGGTTCTCCGGTTTCCTCCCACTGTCCAAAGGCTTGTGGTTTAGGTTGACTGGCTACTCTACATTACCCATAGGCATGTATGTGTGTGTGAATGATTGTCCATGTGTTGCCTTTTGATGGGTTGGCCTCCTGACCTATCTTGGGTTTATATTCTACTGGGATGGGTTTCAGCTTCCCCATGACTAGATAAATGAATGATTAAATTAATTTTGAATGGGGAGAGGAATTCTGATATGGCAATGTTTACTTTCTGAAGGTTTATTCTACTTTTTGTTTTCAGAAAAATCCTTGTGCCATTCACTAGATGGCAGTAAAGTACAAAACATGGCGTCTTCCGTCCCGGGCCGCACGCAGCCTGACGGCTTTAATAGTATAAACCAGAAGGGCTTTAGGGCTTTCCTCCCTCACCCAGTCTATGGGACTCTGTGAGTGATGGCGACGGAACCGGTCAGTCGGTGTATAATTAAGACTGGAACACACCAGGCCACCCGAAGAGATTGCGAGAGAGAGTTTACTGCTGAAAACTTTGTGAGGTCATAAATTAACAAGGCGTCTTGAACCACAGGCAATTATCTCCGGGCTGCCGAGGCCTCCGCACCATCGCGAAGCTCTGCAAGTCAACAGCGCCCTGCCTCATTAACACCCTCCGTCTTCCACAGGCTTTCTACGTTGCTTTCCTCGCTTTTGCAGTTCGTTTTTCACCCGCGGAGGTCACACGTGGAGGTCAAACCGCCAACCCCAGAGTCTTTCATGTCCGACGAAGTGGTTGTTGATGCAGTTAAAGGCCCAACTAAGACAAGCGGGTGGTTTAGGGAAAAAAACAAAACATTGTCTCCATCCCTATAGAATGAAATGTGCTCGTTATCTTGCTGTGCCTTGTACCGGCAGGGTCACGGACACCCGAGGCTCATTGATTGTGGTGATTGTAGGCTAACTTGTCGGGTCCAATCCCAAAGAGGAGCTCCTGTTGTACAGAATGGAGACACTAGCTTTGTTAGAAAGGCAAAAAAGGGTTGTAGGGTCAAGTCCCAGCCCAGGCACCAATGAGGAACCCTTGAGCAAGGGACCGTCCCGTTACACTGCTGCTCCGTATGTTGATGGGTTAAGGTCACAGTTTGTTATGGTGCACCATGTGTGCTGGGGTGTGTTCACAATAACAAATAGTCACTTTCACTTGAATTTAATATGTAAATGACCCCTGTTGTGACTGGCCAAGAGCAAGCAAGAAAGCCTGATTGGCTTTACTCTCTCTGGATTGAATTGTCCTGGCCTGGTCAAAACTGCTGTAGGCCAAGTAAAAATACTATGACCACTGGTTGGAGAAGTGTGTAACATTGACGTCTACTTAGTTCATTACAGAGGCACTTGTCAGGGGGGTGGGATATATCAGGTAGCAAGTGAAAATCAGTTCTTGAAGTTGAAGTGTAAGGATCTGGGCCATTTTGACAAGTGGTGGCTAGAACATCTCCAGATCATCAGCTCATGTTAAGTGTTCCAGGTCTGCAGCAGTTACTACCTACAAAATAGATTCCAAGGAACGAAAACTGGCTCATCGGCACCCAAGGCTCACTGATGCATGTGGGTATTGAAGGCCAGCCTGTACTGAATGGGGTCCAACTCAATGGAAGGTGGAGGTGTGGTGGTGGCCAAAGCCAACTTTGGTGGGGACGAAACGCTCCAGGACAGATCAAGGGAGTCATTGACAACATGGGTTGGGTGGGGTTTCGGTGAAGAACAACATTCTGGTTGACGAGGGGCTGGCTGTCGACGTTTTTTCCTTGGCCAGGGAGGTGAAGAACAAAAGTTTTGTCGACCAGTTTTGGTTAGGTGGGCTTGCACCAATCAAACGCCCATGCTGCATGTACCTAGAGGTGCACCTGTTGGTGGGGGCAGTCTCCAGCGAAAATGCTTCCAGCCCACTCATTACCTGCCAGGTGAGAGTGTGTTTGAGTGTCTGACACTGCTGGACTGCAGCCCTCCAGGAGCAGATTTAGGGACCCCTGCCCTAAAGGAATACGCCATTGTTTTTAATGTAATGGCCAGCAGGTAGTGTACGGTATTACTCTCGAGGGATGAGTAACACTTTACGCTCCCTGGGGGGGGCTCCCCTGTGGTAAGAAGTGTTGCACCCATATAATCCCTGAGAAGCAAGACGTGAAGACAAACTTTGGCGAAGTTAAGAGGCGAAAAGCACTCGTTTACATGTAGGAGGTTTATCGGCACTACAGCACCTGGGCTCAGGCTTGCGTTGCCGGTGGGATGTGCTCCAGAAAAGAGGCTGAAACATGACATTTTGGATCATTAATGCAGAAGCCACTGAAGACAGCAAGTGCAGAGAGAGGGCGAGAGAGGATAACGGAGAAGAGGGAAGTGTGAGGCATCGCTAATGAGATCAACACGGCCACATCTGCACACAGCTGACATACGTATCTTGCTCTATACTGACAGTTTTGAGCACATCATTACGGTTAAGCTCTCTGTCTCCCTCGCTACTGCCTTCTGTATTCCTTCCCATTCTCCGCATCACTCTTGATCCCCCCACTTATAGCACTCTGCTTACTCTCCCCATAAAACATCTTAACCAGCTTAGGTTTCAGCCGTGAAAGCAGGCTCCCATCGCCGCCGAAGTTTTGAGAGTTCCATGCGATACAGCACGAGAGAGGCCTAGGGGAAAAGGGATCATCCCTGGGAGTCTAGAGGGCAGGCAGTCATGGGAACGGAATGGAAAAAGCGGATGAACAGTTGAAGCAAGTATAAAAGTAACACATCAGCAACATTAACACCACTGACAGGTGATGTGAAGAACATGACGATCTGGCACTTGTCAGGATAGTGGGTATTTTAGGCAGCAAGTGAACAGTCATTTCTTGAAGCAGGAGTGTAAGGATCTTGGAGGTGGACCATCTCAATATCAGGGAGGTGGTGTTAATGTGGCTGATTGGTGTAACTCCGTTGCTTTTCCAACTCGCCTCGGCCTATTCAGCTTTCCATCGAGCTTTACACCGAATGTAGTTTTCCATTACTCGATTGATTCTCAGGTCACCAAAGTACTGCCATCCTTTCAGGGTTCTCCATCGCCCAAGTGTTTGTCATGTTGTCCTTGACATTCATTATCTACACTAGAGTGAGTACTAACTGAAAGGTAAAAGCGAGTCGCAATGGATAAGCAATATTAAAGACCAACTGTAGCAGTAGCTCTTCAGAGAAGGTCTGATGATTCCTGAGAACGAGTAAAATACAGCTCTGTACTTCTTGGTTCTACTCTTACTTAATTATTCTGCTTCTAACCAATCCATTAGTGTTCTCCTCCAAGCGTGTTGCACCTGTCCAATGGCATTTGTAGCACATGCTACACTCTAAAAACAAGGGTTCCTTTACATTCAGGAGTGCTCAGGTTCAGTTCTGGAAGGTTGGTCTTACCAGGTAAGATGAGCCAGGTGTGTCTGAGCGGGAAAATCACTTTCTAGGACTGAAGTTGGGCTCTCCTGGTTAAAGGATGGATTTGTGTGATAGAGATATGTGTGTATGAAAGACGTTCCAAAGTTTAAAAACCCTCCACATGATCTAAAGGTTCTTGGAAGAACCCATAAATTGGTAAAGCTTTATGTAAGTGTAAGCGAGATTTTCCACCACAAGCAGATAATGAAGAGTTCCAGATTTTCAATCACATCATGCTGTCCAGCGCTGCCCAGTAGATCGCTACTTTTAGAGCCGCTGGGACACCTCAAGGTTTTCTTCAATGATTAAGAGGCTTGGAGGCATCCTTGGGATTGGCAGCCAAGGTAGCTGCACAGGGCTGACACACATTCTAATTGAAATCAATACAAGCTGGGCAGCTGGGATATTGAAGAAGGTTCCTCGTGATTCAGACGATAAGAGACATCTGGTAGAGTTTTAATCAGGCATGAGATTTTGATCTGAACACAATCCTTCAACCTGACCAACAGCACCAATTCTGAACGTGATCCTGATCGTCACCATCTGGAGGCAGAATTAAACAATGTTAAATGATATGTTAGTGATAATGTTCTGTTACATAGTGAACAGAACAGCTTTTTATCAAGGTAGAGCATCTTGTGGATGTGGTCTAGTACACAGGTCCACAACCTTTTTCGCGCCACAAACCGGTTTAATGTCAGACAGTATTTTCACAGACCGGCATTTAAGGCGGCGCGGATAAAAACTACAAAATAAAATGATACGACCGACACAAAAACTGTGGTATTTTGTAAATATAATGATAAACGTGAATCCACTGTGTAATTATGTAACTTTATTAGCAGC
>JBBIGC010000041.1:1831158-1843120 GCA_037576955.1 Lepidarchus adonis
GTGGAAGAGGATTCCAGTGGCAACCTGTGAAGCTCTAGTGAACTCCATGCCCAAGAGAGTTAAGGCAGTGCTGGAAATAACAGTGACCACACAAAATATTGACACTTTGGGCACAGTTTGGACATTTTCACTTTTGTTGCCAGTGGTTTAGACATGGCTGTGTGTTGAGTTATTTTGAGGGGACAGCAAATTTACACTGTTAAACAAACTGTACACTGACTACTTTACATTTGATCAAAGTGTCATATCTTCAGTGTTGTCCCATTTAAAGATATAATACAAAAATGTGAGGGGTGTACTTACTTTTGTGAGATACTGTAACTAGACACTTGGTGTTCTTCCCTTCACCCGTCAGTGGTGTTAATGTTATGGCTGATAGGAGTATAAAATAATAGTATTATGTATATACAGTATGTTGGAAAGCACATCTGCCTGCAACAATATACAATGGTTTTGAATTAAATGTATTTCTTCCAGTGTTTTAAGCAACTGTTACAGTGAAACTCTCATTTGCTTTCCCTACACTTACATTTGATTTGTTCACGAATGGAAGGTGCTGAAAACAGAACTCCATTAATTGCAGGTGTGTCTAGTCAAGTTTTCTTGGTCAAAACCTTTTAACATGAGCAAAAGAACATTCGTGTAAAACTCTCCTGTATTTAAAATTACATGACGTACAGCTCACTGACCGGTCCATACAGTCTATACATAGAACATTCAAACCGACCCTCCCTTCAGCCGACTCACTAGCCCCACCCATTTCCTGTCAAAGTCATATTGATTGTTGTTTGTTTAAAGTTGAAGAACACTGGGACTGGCTGACTTTCCCCCCCAAGCTCGTCATTGTTTTCCTTGGAGTAATGAGGTATTAGATACTGACCGCGTGGGACAAGCAACCCTGTAGCAAGGTTATTTAGTGCACAGCATGGGGCTGATTGTCACAATCATTGTACTTTTGTATTAAACCTCAAATTACCCAAAATGCATTAAAGAGTAAAAAACCTGTAAACACTGAATAACATTCATATGGATAGAAGTAAAGATCTAATTGATTAGTTGATTTGATTTTTGAGTCTCCTGCAGCTAGACTCACTAATTACAGTGAAAGTGTAGTGAGAGGAATGGAAATGCTGTTGGCTCAGGCCATTTAAAGGGATGTACAAAAAATAGAGGCTAAATTAATACAATTCAAAAATTGTCATTTATGCCTAAAACAATGGATTGACTCCAATGGTACCAACCCCATCCGGATTTTAGTGGTCACCCCAAAAATGCTAAGGACCTTTACCGTTTACTGTAATAAAAAAGGATAAAAAATAATATTAGTAGTAGTAAAAAGTAATTATTTAATTATTAAAAGTAATTTAAAATGCTTGTTTTAACTTAAATTATTTGTCCTGACATATTGTTGCTCTGTTATTAAATAGTTAAACTTATTTAAGTGCAATATGTAAAAAATAAAGTGTATGTTTATTTCTGTCGTATGTTCGTTTCCAATGTTCAGAATAATGTTTTTCCTTGTTTATATCTGTAGCTGCCTTGTTGAGGTTTGTAAGTTGCCAAATTGGCTATTTTATTGTCAGCACCAGCATCTACGTATGTGAAAGTTTCAGATGCGTCTTTCAAATGAGGAGACTATTATGTGATCGAGTGCTGGCTTTGTTTTCTGATCCACAGAAACGGGAAAGCAGAAAATAAATTATTAGGCACAAAAGCACAAAAACATCCTTTATCTGACAAATGATGGTAGTCCTTTGATATTTTCATCCTGATTCACCACAATGCAGCAAAATTGTTTTTGTGGAAATAGTTGTTAGCATCTTTTCCAAAAAAGAAATCATTTGATCATTGAAAACTACAAGATTCATTGTTCGTCCTTCAGATTTAAGTATACTGCGCTCAAAGACGTGCTTAATTCAGCTAAGTTGACTTTTTAGCAGCGGTTGAATGTAATTATATGCTTTATAATTAGAAACAGTATTTTCTACAAGTGGGAGTATCATAGTCTCTGTCTGACATTAACAAAAGAATCCATTAGAGCTTTAAATGACTCTGCTGGAACTGTAAGTGGAATACTTTTGTATAAGTGATCTAATAATCATGTGCAAAAATATCATACATGCATAAAGAGGCTGCTTTTATGCTTTATGAAATGATCCTCGGAGGAAATGAGGAATATCTGATTTTTTTCTTTTTCTGACTGTGACTACAGCTGAAAAACAAGTTCATGAAGAAAATCCCAAGAGATGCTGAGGCTTCCAACGTGCTGGTGGGAGAGGTGGACTTCCTGGACAAACCTTTCGTGGCCTTCGTACGATTAGCCCAGGCTACCACTTTGGGAGGCCTGACTGAGGTCCCAGTGCCCACCAGGTACACTTTCAGAATTCATTCACTGCTTTTGTTATTCTGGGAGGTTTCATTGATAAAAATCAGGGTTTGTAGATGTAAGTAAGTGCAAAAAGTGCAACACGATTTACTAATAGAACTGGGAATAACAATAATGAAAGATAAAACCACAAAGGCAAAAATACAACAAAGATCTGACAATTTGTGACCAAGATGCAAGTGAATATATACTGAACATGATTACACACACCTGGACTAGGGTGGAGGCTAGGGATAGGTGTGTGACTAACAATGGGCGTGGTGAGAGCGGGGCAAACAGAAACAAACATGAGGAAACGTGACCAAGGAAAACAAGACAAGACAGAGCAAAACAGGTGCAATGTTTCCCCACTTCCCAAGTCGTTCTCTAGGATTTATAATGGTTATTCAACCACAGTAGATTGAGTTTAAATGTTGGCAAAGCCTTACAGTTGACAAAATGTCCAAGGATTACTTTCTTTTTAGCGGATTGCCAGCTAGCTAAATGCTAAATGCTAGCTACATGTGAAATTACAGCTTCAAAATCTTCTATGTCTACTGCTTTGATGTCTTTAGTCTAGACATATTAAAATTTGTACATTTGTGACAGTAAACCATTGTTGAGTTAATGCCATTGAGGGTTTCCTCCCTCTCAATGAAACATGTTGCATAGGTGCTAACAGTGCTACCTTCATTTCTGTGGAGAAATTTTACTTCCTGTTTATTTCACAAAACAAAACTTTCAAATCTTTTACACGCTCCATCTGTTTTCTCTTCTTTTGAAAGGATGAATTTATATTGTTATACCACTATCACTTCGTAGAAATATATACTGCATATATAACATACTACAGTTTGTTCACATTATCATTGAATTTAGAATAACTTTTAAAGTGAACTCTCTGTATGTAAAATATTCATATTGTTTTTATTTCATACGTTTTTATAACTCTTAAGCTGATTAAAGACCTTAAAGCCATTACTTGTGAACTTACGACGTTGCTACTCTTAAACTCTTGAATGTTAAAAACTGATGTTAATCTGAGCTTGTATTTAAAATGGCTTTTTTTCATGATAGATTCTTATTTGTGCTTCTGGGGCCTCCTGGAAAATCCAAGTCCTACAATGAAATTGGTCGCGCCATTGCTACACTCATGGTTGATGATGTAAGTATGCATCAATGTTTATATAATGTGAAAAACTTTACAATTTACAAAGTGGACAATGTTAAGCTCATACAGGTTAAGGACAACAAAATAAATATCAATTATATTTAAAAGTTGGTTATCTAGTTTATCCCTTCCAGCCTGCAATACGTAAAAAAGACATGAATATGACCTTTTTTGTATCATATTTCATATGTATATCATGTATCAATCAAATTGTGTTGCATTTTTAACAAGGAGCAGATAAAAGGTCTAAAATTAATTTCAAGTGTGCTATTTGCATTTGGAATCTGTTGCTGTCAACTCTCAATATGAGATCCAAAGAGCTTTCACTTTCAGTGAAGCCAGACATCATTAGGCTGAAAAATACAAATAAACCCATTAGAGATAGAAAAACATTAGGTGATGCCAAATTAACAGTTTGGAACGTTCTTAAAAACAAAGAACCCACCGGTGAGCTCAGGATCACCAAAAAAATCGGAAGACCACGGACAACAACTGTGGTGGATGAACGAAGAATTCCCTGGTGAAGAAACCCCCTTCACAACAGTTCAGATCAAGAACGCTCTCCAGGAGGTTGGTGTATGTGTGTCACAGTCAACAATCCAGAGAAGACTTCACCAGTGTGAATACAGAGGGTTCACCACAAGATGTAAACCATTGTTGAGCCTCAAAAACAGGAACAACATCTAAAAGTCTTTACAGTTCTGGAACATCATCCTATGGACAGATGAGACAAAGATCAATTTGTACCAGAGTGATGGAAAGAGAAGAGTATGTAAAAGGAAAGGAAGTGAAGCATGGTGGTGGCAGTATCATGGGATGGGCCTTAATGGCTGCCAATGGAATTGGTTCCTTTGTATTTATTGAGTATGTGACTGCTGGCATACGCTCCAGGATGAATTCTGAAGTTTTGGGACAATATTATCTGCTCATATTCAGCCGAATGCTTCAGGACTCATTGGACGGCGCTTCACAGTGCAGATAGACAATGACCCAAAGCAACCAAAGAGTTTTTTAAGGCAAAGAAGTGGAATGGTTTGCAATGGCTAAGTCAATCACCTGACTTGAATCCGATTGAGCAAACACTTCACTTGCTGAAGACAAAACTGAAGGGAAAATGCCCCAAGAATGAGCAGGAACCTAAAGAACTGCAGTAGAGGCCTTGCAGAGCATCACCAGGGATGGAACCCAGCGTCTGGTGATGCCTATTCATTACAGACTTCAGGCTGTAACTGACTGTAAAGCTAAGTATTAAAAAGTGAAAGTTTGATTCATGATTGTTAGATTGTCCCATTTCTTTTGATCCCTTAAAAAGTTGGAGGCACATATACAAACAGTTGTCATTCCTGCACCGTTCACCTGATTTGTATGTAAATAACCTCAATTGAAATCAGAAAGTCTGCAGTTAAAACACATTTTGTTCTTTTCAAATACATTGCTGTGGCCAAAAAGATTAGAATTATGTCGATGTCCTAATATTTATGGACCTGACTGTAACTCAGGGTTTTAACATTTGCGGGAGGATACACAAAAAATGGGAACACTGGCAAAAAAATGGTTGGAGATGTTGTGGCTAATTTGATTTATGTTTGTGCAACTAGTGGCAACTAGCGTGAATTTGGCTCTTAATGTCCAAAATGTCTGTTTTTAACAATTGCTTCAGACATACAGGCTAAATGGAGACTATTTTCTTTGGTTTTGAACAAGTGGATGGTTCCTACCACATCAGTAAAACGTTCTCCTTCTACTGCTCCTGCATTTTCTAAACAGTTTGCATGAACGGGCCAAAGCTTGACCAAATCCAGCCTCAGGTTCAGACCCACTGTTACTCAGGTCAGGACTGTTGGAGCTTTAATCGTGTGTGTTCTTCAGCTGTTTAGTGACGTAGCGTACAAGGCCAGGGACCGGGAAGACCTGATTGCAGGCATCGATGAGTTCCTGGATGAGGTGATCGTACTTCCCCCTGGTGAATGGGACCCCAAAATTCGCATCGAGCCACCAAAGAAAGTGCCGTCTGCAGACAAGAGGTACAGCAGGATTTTCATTATTAATGGCATTGGTATTGGAGTGTGTCTGGTTTCTGGAAGCCTCTTTGTGAGCTATTGGAAATACATTAAGATTCCAAGTTTCAACCCAATTTATCAGAAACTTCTCATTAATTCTTGGGTTTCTGAATTGTTTTGCATTAAAACAAATTACAGTTTTAATGCTTGATGATTGTTGATTATTTTAGTTATTTCTTGTATTATTAATATACACTACCAGTCAAAAGTTTGTATACACTTAGTGTGTATGTTTATAAATTGCCAATACCTTTTTCGTTGCTTTTTATGACAAATAAACCCATAGAAATGGTCCTGAATAACTAAACACAAAATTGTGTTTGTATTTGACCAGTTCTTCTTAGAAAAAATTACTTTTACGCCATAGATATTTGCTTTACCTCTGCCTGCATTATGTAAGCTTATGGAGATAAAATTATACGACAGCAAACTTCAATTTGTAGACCAACTACATCATGTATGTACCCAACCTTGAAGACTTTGTAATTGCTTCTCTGTAAGAACCATCTGACAGGTATGTGAAGGCAATATGAATCTCTCGTCGTCACTGGCGTTCTCTAACCAATAATTTGAAGACACTGATGCTGGTAGTTAGTATTTATCCATTTCCTGCACCATTTATCCTTCACTTATGCTACACTTTGCTGCTAAGTTCATATCCATCTCATTTGTTTTCCCCGAAACAGGAAGTCTGTGTTCTCTCTGAATGAGCTGGGACAGATGAACGGGTCGGTGGGTGGAGGGGGAGGTGTGAGCGAAGATGAAGAAATGCCTGTGCCCCATGAGCTTGGAGAAGAGCTGTCCTACACGGGGAGGTAGGTTCTTCTGATGGCCCTTCCTTATTCCAGTGGGACATTCAAAGCAGTTTTGATAGTAGCTGTACAGTGCTCATAATACTTGGGACAAACTTTTTTTTTATTTACCCCTCTTTTCTTCAGTGTAAATTTTTACATCAAAAAATTCAGATGTGTTGGAAGTGCACCTTCCAGACTTTATTTGAATTTACTTTCACCAAATTACAACACTTTTTATACCAGCCCTCCACCATTATGTTTGGGACAATTGACTTCACAGGTGTTTGGGATTACTCAGGTGTGTTACATTGCTTCATGAGTTCAGGGGTAATATACCTAGGCTTGCTTCCACCATTTGGAGTCTGTAGTTGCCATTGTTCACATGAAGAGAAAAGCTGTGTCAATGAAGCTGTTATGAATAAAACCAGACATCAGTCAAACTTAGCAAAATCAATTACCAAAATCATCTGTCTGGAATATCATTCCAAAGAAAGAATGCAGTGTTGGGCTCTGTAGTCACGAGGGGACCAGTAGGAAGATCTCCACTTCTGATAATAGAAGAAACCTTACAATGGTCCAGAAAAACCGTCAACCTTCTGTCCGTTCTTAAAGAGGCAGGTAGGTCTGACTACAATAATAAAAATCTACTCTAAAAATCTTGGGACGGGGCAACAAATGGCTGGAAATATAAGTGGCACTAAAAGGAACATTTTACAATCATGCTGTTTGGCCCCAGGTCAGTAACATAAATAGGTATAAAAAGGAAAGTTCAGAAATCTGCAAAAACTGTCTACAAGTTGTGGAAAGATTTGTTCCTCAACATCTCCATATACTATCATCAAAAGTTTCAAAGAATCTTGAGAATTCTCTGTGCACAAGTGGCAAGACCGAAAATTAATATCAGATGACCTCAGGTGGTACTGCATTACAAACAGGCATGATCCTGCCTCTCTCTCTCTCTCTCTCTCTCTCTCTGTCTCTCTATCTATCTATCTCTCTCTCTATTTCTCTCTTTCTCTCTCTTTCACTCTCTCTCTCTCTCTCTCTCTCTCTCTCTCTCTCTCTGTCGCGCTAACTCTTTCTCTGTCTGTCTTTCTCGCTATCTCGATCTCTGTCTCACTCTCTCTCTCACACATACACACACCTTTCACTTAGACATTCCAGTGGGAGCTGAGCAAAGGACAAACCTCTGTTTAATAATGCATTAAGAGCCTGTGTGTGTGTGTGTGTGTGTGTGTGTGTGTGCAGGTTCTGTGGAGGCCTGTTTCTGGACATCAAGCGGAAGCTGCCCTGGTACCCCAGTGACTTTTACGAGGGCTTCCACATCCAGTCTGTCTCGGCCGTGCTCTTCATCTACCTTGGCTGCATCACCAACGCGATCACCTTCGGGGGCCTCCTGGGCGACGCCACAGACAACTACCAGGTACACGCCGGGGTTTCCTGCAGGACGCCGCCAGCGTGACATTTCCTTTAAAGTTGAATGCGGCATTTAGCGATGTCACAAGGACTGACCCAGAGGGAAGCCAGGAGAACTTAGGGTCTGGTTCAATCTCCACTTGCCTGAGAATTATCTGGAACTGTCAGAGCCCGTGAAGAACAGTTCCGTTGATGAAGGACTCGCTCGCACGATGAGGCGTCAGTTATATCCCCTTTCCAACCAACATCCCTGTTTACTTCTAGCAGTAATTACCTCCTGAGCTGCTTCCATCATGTCTGTGTCCATTTCAGTCCATTTTTACACAACCTGCTCAGTGTAGCACCAGTGTTGTCCTAACATCTCTTTGTAGACAGTTGTGCGAAAAAATAAGTACACCCCAAGATGCAAGCATCTTCCCCCTCCTCAGGACAGTGTCTACAGAGGAAGGCAATTACACTCCGACATTTCCTCATTTACATCTTTTAATTTTGAACCCAGGGAGCAGCAGGGGTTTAGGTGCCTTGCTCAAGGGTTCTTCGTCCAGCTGCTGGTTCTGGGAATCGAACCCGCAACCCCTCGGTCATAAACCCACTTCCTCTAGCCATTAGGCCATGGCTGCCTGTAATCATTTGCTAAAAACTGATTGGGTTTCATTGACTAGAACCTCCTGCTGGTCTTAAAGTGCCTGGGGGTCTCTTTGTTAATGAAGGTGGATGGTGTCATCATGCCAAGGGCTAAATAACTCTCAAAGGCCTTCAGAAAATATGGTTGAGTCAAAGTATTGACAAATTCTCTCAAGTGTTCAAAATACATCAATCCACTGTAAGGAGAATCATCTACAAGTGCAATAGACTTCAAACGATTGCTGATTTGTCCAGCACCTGATTGGCTGGTTGTTGATTGGTGTATCTTTCACTGTGAGAAGACTGTACTAAATGTGTTCTGATTTAAATCTTCCATCTTTTTTGTCCCTCTTCACCAGGGGGTGATGGAGAGTTTCCTGGGGACGGCCCTGTCAGGGATGGTCTTCTGCCTTTTTGGCGGTCAGCCCCTCATCATCCTGAGCTCCACTGGACCCATCCTCATCTTCGAGAAGCTGCTCTATGATTTCAGCAAGTGAGAACACCTTACATCAGTCAGTCATCACTGGCGTATACAGTGGAGGAAATAAGTATTTGACCTCAAAGTAAAGTCTATAATTTTAATGGTAGGTTTATTTTAACAGTGATAGATGGAATATCAAAAAGAAAATCACATTATATAAAATATATACATTGCAGGAAGTATAGATGTAGTATATAAGTGATAGTACATGGATAGTATATAAAGGTAGTATATAAGAGGAAGTATAGATGTATTATATAAGTGATAGTACAGGGATAGTATATAAAGGTAGTATATAAGAGGTGTGATGCATAAATTGCATAGTGCAAAGGTGCAGTAGAGTCAGTTAACAGTCTGTGTGTGTCGTGGGGGAAGTGGGAGGGCAGGCAGTGTGTTTAATAATCTTCATGGGCTTTACTCTCCTCTTACTAAAGGCTCTCATAAGAACAGTTAATGATTTATGACGTTGGCACAATTGGCTCCGGTAGGGCTGGACGATATGGCAAAAAATTATATCGCGATATATATTGATATTGAATTATTGTCCAGCCCTAGGCTCAGGGGAAAAAAACATGACAGATAATTTTTTATTTGTAGAGAAATGTTTTGCTGTAAAGACAAAATATAAAATAACTGCTAATATCGTGGTGAATACGAGGTGTAAACGGTTGTTTTTTAACAATGCTTTTTTGTATACTCAACACAGTATCCAAAGCCTAAGAACTGCTATTTAGACCAGTCCTATAGAACAATGGCCTAGTGTTATTTTTTCTACTGACTTTCTCCAATCCCATCACTCCTTTCTGTGTCAGGAGCAACAGTATTGACTACATGGAGCTCCGGCTGTGGATCGGCATGCACTCATGTGTGCAGTGCCTTTTCCTGGTGGTCACCGATGCCAGCTACATCATCAAGTACATGACACGCTTCACAGAAGAGGGCTTCTCGAGTCTGATCTCCTTCATCTTCATCTCTGACGCCATCAAGAAAATGGTGGGGTCCTTCAAGTACTATCCCATCAACACCGACTTCAAACCTGACTACGTCACCGCCTACAAGTGTGAATGTGTCGCCCCTGACCCAAGTGAGTCCATTCTTGGAGCACAGCCAAGCCCCTCTGACCTGGTACAAAGTGTCCCGAGACTCGGGAAGCTTTTAGTGCTTTATGTTCCAAGGATTCAGTCTGGGACAGGATTGATCCCAATACTGGCCCCTTGACTTATCGATTCCTGAACGCTAATGTATTTGTAATGAGGCAATGGAGGCCTAGAGGTTAGGGGTTAGGTGTTGATAGCTGCTCCATGTGTCCACATGTGATTGGTCACTTATGCTCATGGCAGATTATTTAAACATCCAATAACAACCATAATTAGTCACTATCTTAAAAGGGTTAAATGACATTTTGGTGCTTTTGGCCAGTTAGAGGTGGTGCACACCATTTTTTTTACCAGTAGGGGTAAATATTGATTTATGATGATTAAACCATATGTCCCTGTTCACTTTGAACATTAAAATTGATTTTAATCATGCGTCTCCTGACTGTACAGTGGCAAGTGTTAGACACACAGTACTTTTAAATGCTATTGAATTGGACAAATATTAATATTAAATCATTATAAATTGCATTATCACAGTGAATAGTGATTTTATGTTTGATCAGCTCTATTTTTCCTGCTTCTGTTAGTGTTCTATCACCCGAGCTGCTATAGTACATGTTGAGTAGGTGTGTAAAAGCTCTGTGAGGTTTATAAGCGAATATCAGAGGTCAGAATAAGTCGTGTACCCCTGGGGCTTTTCTAAAACATGCAGTTAGCCTGACTGAATTCATGGAACCAGAACGCTAAAGAGCAGCAGTCACAACGGTTTCCAGTTAATCAGTCAATCTTACACAATCTGCTTATAAATGACTTAAGAATCAATTTTATTTCTACATATTTAATACATATGTTGTATTAGCCAAAATATCTGAATCTCAAGAAAAATCGGTCTATAGTCCACTATTCATATTTATAAAGATACATGACATACACAGTGCTGTGAAAATGTATTCGCCCACTTTTTTGTCACACTTACATGTTTCAGATCATCAAAAAAAAAGTTTTAAATGATGATTTTTGACTTTATTAAGAAAATCTGCTTGGCCCAGTGTGAAAAAGTAATTCACCCCCAAGTGAACATGTTTAACAAGATAAAATGTGTTAGGATTTACCCTGCACTCACCCTCTCTCCCTGTAAAGTAACTGAAACGTAACCAGTGGAAAGCTACGTAGGTACCCTAAGTATCAAGGCTACTAGAGTCGTAAAGGAACAATAATCTCCCATATATAAAGCACTATGTTATCACATAACCATGTAAAGTGACCCAGCTGAGGATGTGTGACTGTTGTAACTGATTTGTACTGTGGTTGCTTTCACTGCAAACACCCAACATGGCCGCCGCTTCAAACATGTGAGTATCAGCTCTGTGGTTTGTCTTTCTTTAAATGAAGTTAAATTATGTATCAGGCTGCATGCTGATTAAATACAGAAGCATCTTCTGTCAGAAATGATGTTTTTGTAGCTTTGGGACCTCAAAATAAAAATTCCCTGATTGTAGTTTTTTCTCAGCCGGAACCCATCTGTTGTCTCCTGTAGTGCAGATGTGGTGTGACCCGGCAACAAAATTGCAATTTCCATCTCAAATTCATCTGTTCATCTTTATCATGTTCGTTCTTGCTTCTCCACCCCCTCCACCTGTTTGTGTAGTGGCTCCAATGATCTTCGCTGTTGTAGTTCCAGTGCCGGATAACTCTTCCTCTCTCATTGGTGTAAGTGCTTCTTCTTCTGTTTTGTCATATGGTTTTTAAATTCTGCCTCGGCCTTGCTGGAATCATGTGGGATTAAGAGTTTAAGCCTCATGTCACTTTTTGATTTGTGTCTTTAAAATGAATCATTTATATTCAAATGGGATTTCGCGTTCAGCGATAGAGTCTTGAGAGGAATTGAAGGACGCGATGATGAAAGTGGGTTCGATGTTTGCTGTCTCTGTCTGCTGCCAGTTTTATTTTGGTC
>JBBIGC010000041.1:1861926-1885061 GCA_037576955.1 Lepidarchus adonis
CTCTCTCTCTCTCTCTCTCTCTCTCTCTCTCTCTCTCTCTCTCTCTCACAGTTATCCTGCTGTATGTGACTTTTTGACAAACAATAACTTGCTGTCTGTAATAAGAGCACACGAAGCCCAGGATGCAGGGTAAGAGTAGAATTTTGTCTTCTTCTAGTCCATAAGTGTAGTTCTCATGCAATGTCCAGAAACTGAGAGACCTGGCATGACACGTCTGCACCTTTATGTGGCTCTTAAATGGCTCATTTGTTCCCCTCTGCAGTTACAGGATGTACAGGAAAAGTCAGACGACGGGCTTCCCCTCGTTAATCACCATTTTCTCAGCACCCAATTACCTCGACGTGTACAACAACAAAGGTAGGCCCATGCCTCTCAGCTCTGTGCTCGCAAACACCACCATCTAAGCCATGGGCTCATTCTGTCGTCTTGTTTTGATGTCCCCACTCATATGTGCTCTAAATATATATTTGCTCTTAAAGGGGAATTCCACAATTTTCTAAGTTTCTGCACAGTTCAGTAGTTGAGACGTAACCTGTCATTTGCAGTGGGAGAAACTTGCCAACAGTTTATTTACAGTGAAACAGGGTTCAGTGCAGTCATTTTAGTTAGTATCCAAGACAGATGAATCTTTCACTCATTGACTTTTCTAAAATGAGAATACTGCTGATGTGCATTACTTTAATGGCTTAATAGGAAAAATTACATATTTTATTACATATTTCCCCAACGATATGCCGCCCCACATTATATGCCCCATTGCTGCAGAAAATGCTCATTTGCATGACCACTAATTTGACCCTTGAAGATATTTGCAGCTCTATACCAATAGTGACATTACACCGTAGTTGAGCATAAACAATTACATTTAAAAAAAAAAAAGAAGGAATTTACAGATCATGTCGCAACACAAGCACTACGCTGGAGAATTTAAGCTCCAGTTATTTGCTTTCACGAAGCAACATCTGAATCAGATACCGGTGACGAAAGCAAAGCGGCACAAGTAGTTATTTGGTGACGATAACAATATTTTTACGGATTTGGTTTTAAAGGATTTGAGGAAAGGTGTCCTTTTACTTCACGTTGCTTTTCGAACTGTTCGTTGCTACAGTAAACAGAACATTTAAATTCAACAAATCATTTGGGGTCTTTTTGTACTTAATTATATTTTTAGTGAATGTGTTCATGTTTTTAGATAGAGCACCTCATTTAAGCAAACCGCACCCAGCACCAGGTTTGTAAAATTTATCTATAAGCCGCAGGTTATTGTTGGGGAAATACTGTAGTAGTCATGACTGAATAATTTAATTGCTACTGTTAGTTTTTTGTGTTTTAATGAAATCATCTTGTGTTTTAAGAAAATACTGCATGGTGAAACTGATTGTTTTTGAAAGTTACATCAGACTGACAGTCCTGTTAGCAGAGAAGCTTGTGTTTTTCAACTTTGAGGCTGATGTACAGTATTTAACAAGTGATAGATCCACCAGTGAACGTAATAATTTCTCATTTTTTTCTTTATCTTTTGACCTGCATGTTTTCTTCTGTCCCATCCTTCCTCAGCTGCCGTGTTAAAGTACGAAAACAACGTCATGAACATCAGACAGTTCAACTGCTCCCCTCACCCGTACTGGCTTCCCAACTTCATGGATGTGTTTACATGGTCCCTGCCTTTCGTGGGCGAGAAAGGTATACATGCTAGAGCAGAACAGGAGACTACGCAGACTTTCATTTGTGGAACAGTTCGGCTTGTTGACTGTGTGTGGTTTTAAATGGGCACCCTACACGCTTTCAGGCCGATCTATTAAGGTAACTAGGTCAGGTGCTCTTGTGCAAGTCAATGCTGTAAAGCAGTGTCTTTTAATCCTGCTCCCCGGGACCGACTGCCCTGTACAGTCTGAGCTGCTCCGGGCCTCAGCACCTGATCCAGCTCATCATCTGATTACCAAACCCTTCTTGAGCTGAAGTGTTGAAGCAGGGAATGGCTGTAAATGTGTTGGATGGTGGTCTTAAATGTAGTCATTGCAGTCATATGCCGGTGTTAAAAAAAACATACAAATAAACATGGTTTATGCAAAAGTAAAGACTTTTTTCTGTACTTAGGGTTCTGCAATAATACATTTCAGATTATAGGGATTTAGACTATAAACAGAAATTATACACAAACTTTTTACCTTCTTCTCTATTAGAAATGATTAGAAGTTTTCAAATTTGAAGTTCATTTCTGAACTACAGTAATAGTTTTAGACATTAAAAAAGCGTAGATTTCTTTCATCATATTTTTAGACATTTTATCTGGAATTATTAATCGTCATAAAATGAGAGAAATTGACCATGTAGGTAAAATATCTTCAGTAAAAACATGTAGAAATAAATGTAATAATCTCATCTTCTAAAACCACTCTAATGGTTAAAATGTATGATGTTTTCACTTGCACAGATGTTCCTTGTTGAGTAGGCTAGCAGGATTGTGTCTATTAAGTGTCATTGAGTGTCGTCCTATGCAGTAGGCGATGTGAGGAGGAATGCCCTCCCAAATTAGTAAAATTACTTGACCAAACTTGCCAATACTCCCTGGTAAAGCAAATTCTGAATTGGTCACAGCTTGAACACATTTTTCATGTTCACCACTTTAGCATATAGTTAGACTGTATTACATAGCATTATTAGCAAAACGTAACATTCAATAAATTAACATACTGTATATCTTCTAATAGTTTATTTAAAAAATGATTGGGGCGGCCCAGCATTTAATAGAGACAAGCGTTTGTTGGAGACGGGCTTTTATTCTCCTCACAGACGGAATGGTGATGGTGTTTACTACCACAAAATGTCCTGCAGCTTCTTCACATTTATTTTGACAGAAGATAAAACATCACGACTAAAATCATCCCTCTGTCTGTTCGGCGGTGATACTCGTCTGTGATTGGCTGTTATTGTGGGAGTGGTTTAGCACTGAATGCAGTGATAAGTTTAAACAGAGTCTCTTAATATCCGTCAATAACCCTCAGATATTGTGACAGAAATGAGTAATTACACACGTTACACTCAGAGGTTTGTTTAAAGCCTTTTCATGTTTTTTTTAGGAAGTAAATTCTGTTAAAACACGGAGGTAGAAAGTGAAAGCTCGGAGTCGTGTGCCTGTGAAAGTTGGGTGGGGAGACCGGCATCTATTTGTCACAACATCTTTTCAAACTCTGCGTTTATTGGAAACAGGCGTCAATAAGAGGTCTGTTATTAGAAGATATATGGTACATATATACTTGCGTAACAGTAGGAACACTCGAGTTCACCCCTTTCTTGTTCTGTGTGAGTGGACAACTAAATGCTGGAGTTCAATAGACCCTTCTACACACTGTTCTGTGATGAGTGGAACGGTCATATTAATTCCATTCTTTCTTCAGTAAGTTAAATAAAAAGTGATTGTAGAGGTTAATGAATGTCTCAATTATCTGATTGTTTACAGTGACAGAGATGCTGGTAAATGTGCTCAACATCTGCTCTGACGACGAACTCATGTCTGAAGGAGACGACTTGTGTGAAGGTACACATTTGAACCCTCATTATATATTGCTCTGTATATAACTGTGGACATCTTGCCTTTTTTGATGGAAAATCAAAATCGGGTACTGTTTCCAGCTGTTACTTTTCAGTGAATTTGCCATTGTTACTGGAACTGAAATACACATGGTCTGTATTGGTTAATCTTCATGTTTGGTTTATCTGTGCTTGTAAAAAGCTAGTTATCCTAAAGCTTTACTCTTGAGTGCACTCTGTTTTAATGTGTTGTCATATGTTGTATTCATTTGTTTGCTCTATTAATACATGTGCTTTTACACGGATTATATGAATCATTAGTATCATAGCTGATCCTGGATTAGTAGCTTTCATATCCTAGTGACTGCACATGGGTGTGTTGAGCACAACTGACCCTAGATCAGAAGTGTCTAACAGAGAAGTGTGCACTTTACACAAGCACTGACCGCTTTAGTAGAAAAATCTGCCTTGTGCTTTCACTCACTGGCCACTTTATTGAAAACTCCACCTTGTGCTTCCACTCACTGGCCACTTTATTAGAAACACGATTTTGTTTTATTCCTCTGTACGTCCCATTCACATTAGTTATAAAGAGTTTTGGCCTCTATAGCTTTTTAAAGGAGACATGTTATTGTGTAGCCTATAAGAAAAGCGATTGTTTACATGTCCGTTTTAAAGGCACAGTAACCAAACGTTTTAGTTGTTGGGAATAAAAAGGCACTGAAACCTGTGTAATGAATATATATATCCGTAGGATATGGGCCCTTTAAGTAGAGGAGCCTGTGCACAGGCACGTATTTCTGCAGTGTGTCTCTCCAGCTGTACAGGCTGGAGGAATGTGTGAAGCGTCTCTTGTTAAGAAAAAGGCAGCTCATCAGTACAGATGCCACGGCCCATCACAAGCGTCAGACTGTCATTTAATTTACTTCAGTTCCTTTTTCTCTGGAGATCTGCAGACTCTCACTGCACCACACTCTGCTGCACACACACAAAAACACCCTTTATAGCTGTTTCTAAACAGCCCACTGCACATCATACTAGACACCTTCAGTCTTGATAACACTGAGTTAGAGCTGTCGCTGAGGATTACATTGGTAAAAGAGTAATCTAATGGTTATTTTGATGATTGAGTACTTTTTTGAACCCCGAACGAACCCCTGTACCCCCCCAGAAAGCTCTGAGATGTTCCTCTAGTAGCTTTACTTGGAAGCTACAAAATTTCATCCAGTAGAGAGACCAATAATGTGGCCATTATTAGATTCTTTTAAAAGAAAATATGCATTTGTAATAACACGTATTTATATTGCAGTTTACATGACCATGATTAGGTTCCATATGCAAGGCAAGTTCATCAAGGTCATTCCGAGATCTCAACATGGATTAAATGAACATACGAAAAGTAAGCAATGAAATAAGAAATAAAATTAGAAATGAAAGTAAGAATTACAGTAAATTTGAGCAACTAATGGTGTCCCGTGTTGTTTCCTGGTGACTCCGTCATCCGGATGGAGCAACTCCTCCCAGGATCTCTTAAAAGTCTAAACCAACAGAGTTTCCGAAAGAAACAACGGAAAATGGTGAACTAGTTTGTTTGGCTCTGGTTTTCACAGCTAATGTAATCGCAGACTGCAGACAAGACCTGACCGATGAGGAAGACCGTCTGAACAAAGTCAGTTAGCAACAAAGTTAATTTTTGGTGTAGATACCTTGGTTTGGCGGCTTTTTTTTCTCTGACTGAAAGTATAAAGTCTTGTCTCAATTATCTACTTGGAACTGAATAAACACACACTCACTTTTCTTTATGATTTTAAGAGGTTGTTGGGTTTAGTCTGTAGATATGTGATTAGTGTAGCCATCAGGGGTGTTTAACCCAGTGGGTTTATGGTATTTAGGTGTTGAAAGTATCACATGACCACCCACTTGTACATTTGCTACAGTTGTTGTGTTTTAGGCAGCATTGTCTTAAATGTGTGTGTGTGTGTGCGTGCGTGTGCAGGTGGAGCACCAGCAGCACGTAAGGAGGTGATCAGAAATAAGATCCGTGCCATTGGGAAGATGGCTAGAGTATTCTCTGTGCTCAGGTTGGTCACTGTTCCTATTTTGTAGAATATTTTCTTTTTTTATGATTAAATAAATAAATGTACTTTTATTTTTTTGAAGGCATTTGGAAGTTAAAAATGTCTGATATTTTCTGTCCAATGTTATTTTGCAGAGCACCCTCCTTTGCCCTAGCTCTCAGCACTAATCGATTGTAATAGGGCTTATTTGCAGGGCAGTTTCTGCCAATATCAAATCCAATGCCAATAAACACACATGAACAATATGTGAAAATCTTGACTGAATCTGCCTGTATTCTCATTATGAAGAAATCTAACGTTTAATAGAAATGTATTGATATTACTACTATTATAATTTAATTTTTTTTTACATAAATATTTAAAAAATTTAATACATTTAATAAATATCTCCTCACACAGATACAATCCTGATTTATTAGGACTAATTTATTTATAATAAACAGAGGGATGGAGGGAGGGGTTGGCCTTATGTCCTGAAGGCCCTAAGTAAATGCTGGTACCGGTCCAGTGACTTTGAGGGTACGAGGTGTCTGGAGATCATTCGCTCTCTCTCGGCTGCCCGGGGAGAGGGGCCTCATTACCAAAATGGGACACAGAGTTGAAAATAGATTTGACTGTTTATAAAAGCTGTGAGGAGCTCTCTGCACAAAGAAGTTTTGTTTGAAAATGTACACACGCGAGACGCACGCTCCCTCTCCTCCATTAGGAATAATGAGCCAGCATCAGTGAGTCATGAGTGGAAATAGCTGTATAATTAATTGCATTAGACATTATTGCAGATGAGGAGAATGCTCGAGCCAGTCGGACTCGTTGTGGAATCTTTTGTCTCTGCTTTTTCAATAACCATATTTAGATTAGGTTGGCAGCGCTGCAAAGTTTCAAATTACCATTTAATCCCCCCAGTCCAACCCACCCACCCTTCTGCTTTCTCCCCTCCTGCTAATTGATTCTGCATCTGTGTGATTCTTTGAACAAGCACTCATGAGGTGTGTGTGTGTGTGTGGGTGGGTGTGTGTGTGTGTGTGTGTGTGTGTGTGTGTGTGTGTCAGGGAGGAAAGCGAGAGTGTTTTGACTCTTAAAGGGCTGACCCCGACTGGGACCCTACCTCTGGGAGTCCTGTCTGGCGGCAAGCAGACCTTACAGAACGGTAAGTGTGTGTTCCCTGGTAAGTGTGTGTTTATTTCCCTGGTTTTCACCCCACACCTTGAGACACCAAGCTCCCTAGCATCATCTCCACCTCTTCATGGCCTGTTAGCTGTGGCAGATGAGTGTCTTAACATATTAAAGAGAAGGGTTTGGTTTTAAAATCTGTAGGACACCTGGGTAGGAGGTAGTGTGTAAGTTGGGGAGTTTGTTAAACTGGAGTAGAGCTTGAAGATTACAGCAATGACAGTAAAACGTTACAGGGTCTTGGTTCTATTGTACATGTTGCCAAATATGCTGCATTCAGTACAGCGTTATTACATGGGCTTCAAAAATGTTTATATCCTTATGCTAAAAACAAAAACAAAACTTCCTTTACATGTATCTTGAAAAAAATACTAAAGAATACAGTTTTGTAAATGAATTTGCAGAGGTGGTCACACAAACGTCTTCATCTTGCTGTAAAGTGCAATAGTGTTTTAAAGGTACATTCATCCAGATTAACCAAGAGTAGAATCAAATGGTGTGCTCATTCATGTTATCCAGATTCCTAGATTACAATTGTAAAATCTTGCTCTCCATCCATCATCTGTGTCAATCTATAGCTAGCATTTGTATACTGAGTGATAAGCTGGTGTTGGGTAATGCACAGTTATCCAGCCCTATGGAGTGTGTGGAGCCAGACTGGACAGATCTGTAATGTTTAAAATGTTACTAAATGCTGCAACAAAACAAAATTAGCAAACAAAATTATATGGTATGATTTTATGTAAATAATTATATTTATTAAGTGTTATATAATATTATAATTGAGAGAATTTTTTTTTTTTAAATATCTTAAAGCTAGTGTATAAATAAATGTGTGTGCATTTAATTAAGAATATTGTTTTTAGAAATATAGGGGGATGTGAAATTTGGATATTTTACTTCTTTTAAAATATCTGGCCAGGTAAACGCTTAATATGAGCATTTACTAGCATCTCATTAACAATACATTTTCTCGAGATTTGTGAATATGTTTTTGTAGGGATGTAATGCAGATTAGAAACTACAAGAGTTGCGTTTTAAACTCCGAAACTGCAAAAAGAGCACACAAAATACAGGAACATTTTATTTGTCAATAAAACTACACTTTTTGCCATGTTTGTGCAGTAAAATCAGTGTCTTTAAATGACAGACCTACTTTCCTACTTACAAAGTAGAAAATGGTGACAATGGGTGAGCTGCATTGTAGAATATTCAAGTAAAAATAATCTGAAATATAAAGCAAGTGAATGTATCTTAATCTTATTAGAAGAATTCTGTGCCCTTTCTTTCCCTTTTGGTACTTCATTTAGCTTGTTATACAACACATTGTCTGACGAGCAAGTATAAATGTCTAGAACTGATATTTTGGGCATTTTCAATCCTCATTTAGGTGCTCTAAGTTTCTCACATGGATCAGGCGTCTTTTAAGAATAAGGCTGATCATCTAGACATTTGTGAAAAGCTCTAGTTACTGGGACACAGATAATCCGATCGTTGTTGTTGCAGTAGCATCAGCAACCATAGCAGTAAATGGTGTGTTGGTGTGTTAATGTCATTTAAAATGAATGACAGTGGGATGCCCTCCCTAAAAAAAATCAAGCTTGGTATGCAAAACTATCAGCTATTAAGCAAAAAAATGAACTGTGACGTTTTGGTGTGTAAAGGTCTTGACCAAGTCGATGCATTTTCCCTTTACTTAATGTGCAGAAAAAATCAGTTTATACTCTACAGAAGAAGAAAAACACTGAACTGGTGTATAACGTTAGACCTTGAGTATAGGCCATTCAACAGCTTGGATACCCACTGACACTGTTGTTATGCAATACCAGTCAAAAGTTTTGGACAAAGTTTTTTATGTATATTTTTTTCTTTTCCAAATGACAGTTTTTGGTTTTTAACTTGACATTTATAAAAAATAGTTACCTAGTCTACAAATGGGCTAAACAATGAATCGTGTTTATTTCAAAATCATAATTTGAAAGATAATTTTAGGTATCCTTTTTAACTGGGGGAGTTCAATAATAATAATGAAATCTAAAAATGCAGAACTTGTGAATTAGCTTTCCTGCACATTTTACTGTAGCACTCAAGCTTCAAGTGCATTGGGTTTAGTAAAAAATGGCAGGTAATTTAGCCTTTAAAGTGGAGATGGGGAAAATTGCCAATTTGGACAGTTCAGGCAGAAATAAAATCATAATAGCATCTGTAAAAGCGATGACTCTAGGGCCCCTTCTGTTCTTCATATTGTCCTAATAATGGTTAGTATAACAAAAACCTAACAAAAAAACAACATAACATATTAAAAACATAGAAAACTTACAAATTAAAAACTAAGAACATTTACAGGTGCCAGAAACCAATTCTTCAACAAATTATGGATCAATTTCAGTGTGAAAACTTTTATATTTTAGAATACCAGTCATCTGTCAATGAAGCACTTCTTAATTTAAACTTCTACAGCAAAATTTTACATCTAAAATAGGAATTATTAAATTGTATTGGCTGAAGTTTTCTGCATTTTTAACTCCTAAAATGGTAAGACATTGACCATAACATTTTCCTGTAGCTCAAGCTCTGTTAGAGACGTTTTTAATAAAGTGCTAAAACTTCAGACAGATGTACTAGAGTGGGACTGTCCGGTGGAAGGAGGGTGCAGAGTTGGTCGAACTGCAGTAGGCCACAGTCTCTCACTGCTGGTCTTCGTAAACTCCACTGATATGGTATTAAAGATAAACCAATTGAGCTTCAATGTCTCCATACTTGCTTGCTCATATTCATATCCATAAACACACACACACACTTGCAAGAGTTTGATAGCTTTGAGAAGAATCTGTCTAGAAGACAATTCCTGAAAACAATCATTAACCAGTTGTCCTGGGTTAACATTAACCGACTCTTGGTCGTTTAGATAAATGGATCTTTTGGGAATGTCCTTAATTTGTCATCTGTGAATTGTCGTCTTGTCTTTTGCCAAAACCTTTATGTAAGGAATGAAGTAGGAACTCAAACTGATGTCTAGAGCTAGTCACCTACGCCTCTGCCTCATCTGTGTGCATCCTCCAGATTTGACTAAATTCCTCTCTTTTCTCTCTTTGCCAGTTTTGTGATGTATTTCACTTGCTGCAGGAAACTGCTGAACTAATGACCCCATGCTCGTTTTTCTTCTTCTTTTTGGTCTTCTCGCTAATGCAGCCACAGTCTTAGCAAAGGAGGGCAAAGGTACGCTAACCGCCTGTCGTTTCTGCAGTGTTTATCAAATTACCCCCCAAACCACTGTGGTTTTCTTTTTGTCTTGTGTTGTGACCTTGTTCCCTTTCCTTTGGCATTGTGTTCCTGTGACTCTATTAATGTGTTAACGCTATACCATTGTTTTAAAAAATGGCTCTTCTTGCACAAGACAAAATACAAGTACTAATAATATCTATGTAATTGTTTTGTAATAAACAGCTCTTACCAACGGTAAGCGATACCAACGGTCCAGACTCAAGCCATTCTGACTTGGTCAACATTGACTTAACAATTGACTCCAATGTGGTTTGGTTCTTGCTTCTATTGATGCAAGAGTGAGACGTTCTGACTTGAAAGGTAACTTGACTGGAGACTCCATATTGAGTTGACTTGAGATTGTTCTATATTGATTCAGGACTGGACTTAAGTTTTAGAGCTTGTTGCTCATTTCCATCTTTGTAGAACGTTTGGAATTTGCGACCTGACCACACTCGACTGACAAAAATCAGTCCTTCCTCACCTCAGTTATGTCAGTCAGCTTTTGATCTTTTTTAATGAATGCAAAGTCTTGAAAAACAGCTTTGGCTTTAATGCCGGTTATCCAACGCAAGCTAAGAATTGCTTGGCAGGGAATTTAAGATGCTTGATGCTCTTCAGTAGTAGATAAAGAAAAGGAGCCGAGTGTCCAGCCACCTCTACCTGCTAGTTCCAGGCCCTTTGCTAGAGCCGGCTAATTCCCGGGCCAAGCTCTTGATAGGTCGAGGAGCCAGGTCCTCCCACCGCTGGGTATTTTCAGATTCTAATCTTGTTACATTTGGCGCGTCTCTGGAGACAGCTTCTTTTCAACCCTCCAACCAAATTCCCCTCTTTTTCTCACTGCCGTAATGCAACGGGCAGCAGACATTACTTAACACACACCCACATGCTTGCAGAGCGTTAAGTGTGCCACAGTAAGACACTCCAGAGTCACTGACCTGGTTTCCGCATCATCGAAGAAGAGCGGGCCGCTTTCCTGCATTTTCCCTTTCACTGAGAATGAATGGGCTGGTTGTGTTTCCCCTCTGGACTGAGACTGATTATCCTTGGCAATAGTCCAGCATGTTTATTTAGAATTACGTAAAAACTGCTGTTTGTGCAAGAAGGTCCTTTTCTGTTTCAGCATGTTTTGTGATCTATGCCCTGTGGAAACTTTGTCAGTGTTTTTAGCATGTCCTACCTTGCATGCGTGTTGCTTGTTTTCTACCATGGCTGCTTAGACAAAGTATTTGCGTTTTTTAATTTTTTAAGAAGTATCAAAGTCTTGCTAATCTCTTGTATTGGTTTTAAGCAAGCAGACTTTAAAAGCAATGAACTGTTTGTGTGGGTGTGTGTGGCACTCCATATGAGTGTTTGTTTGTGTTTGGCCTCTCTTGCCCTAGCAATTTTAGGGAACTTACTTTTTCAGATACCTGAATAAATGGCATGTTCTCCTAAACTGTAAACTATTGTTAAAATGTTAAAACTGATTCAAATCTATTTAAAATCTATTTATTGTAGTGAGTGCACGCAATTCTTACTTACTTGTACCGTCGTATGCAAAAGTTTGGGCACCACTTGATATAACAGATTTTGGTGATTTTGTATTTGAAAAGATGTTAAATGCAATCTCTCTAGGACATGGAAAAAATACACAATATTTTCAGAAAACATTTTTACAACGTTACTTTTTATGCCATAAATTGAAAAAATAAAAAATAACATTATGGCGGCACTGTGCAAAAGTTTGGGCACCCTACATAATCAGTACTTACTAACACCTCTGGCAGAATTTACAGCTTACAGTCTTTTAGTTCTTGTACTTAGGATTTTCTCCCATTCTTCCTGCAAAAGCTTCTAGTTCTGTAATATTCTTTGGTCATCTTGCATGCACAGCCCTTTTTGAGATCTACCCACAAATTTTCAATGATGTTTAAATCAGGGAACTGTGATGGCCATTCCAAAACCTTCAGCTTGCGTCTCTTAAAGATTCTATTTTAACTTCCATCAATCCACAGCACTTGCTTCTAAAACGCATCAGGCTTCTGTAGATGTTCTGTTGCATACTTCTGACATTTGATTTTATTATGGGGATGCAGGTAATGTTTTCTTCTGCTGACTCTTCCATGGAGGACAGTGGAATGGTACACCACCACTCATGAGTCTGTTAAATCTTCCTGCAGGTTTTTTTTTTTGCAGTAAAATGGGGATTTAAATGAGTCTTTCTGACCAGCAAACGAGCAGTTCTCTTGGTCTTTCAGATCTCATCTTGACCGCCACAGTTTCCCTGAACTGCCATCTCTTAATGACACTTCTCACTTAGGAAACTGCAAGCTGATAACACTTTGCTCTCTAACCTTCTCCTGCATTGTGGGCATCAATAACTTTCATTTTCAGAGTCGTACACAGCTGCTTAGAGGAACCCATGGTGGTTGAGTGTCCACAAGTGTGTGCACAAGGTTTGAAGAGTCAGTGTTTGTAAAGCTTTGAAATTGGCACCAGCTGATATTTACTAGTGACATTTACTAATAACGGCTGTTACCATGCATCAGATCTGACAAGCTGATTAAGGTCTGAAACCTGGTCAAATCAATCTGAGACTTTGAAACTCTTAGGGTGCCTAAACTTTTGCACAGTGCAATAATAATAATGTTTATTTATTTATTTTTGTTTAATTTATGGCATAAAACGCAATTATGCATCAGTGTTTGCTGAAAATATTGTGTATATTTTCCATGTCCTAGATGTAAGAATTTAAACAAGGCTTATTTCTGCATTTGGCACAAGTCTGATATGTCATGGATCATTGAAAAGCTAATTTCCTTTAGAGTGTCACCAGAGTATTAATTTTTAATTAATGTTTAATTTTCTGTACTGATGACAAAATTTCCACTAACATTGCATGTTCTCCATGAACATGTTAGGGTTGTTCCTCTAAATCAGCTTCTTCCCACACACTGAACCAAAAATCTCAGCTTTCATGACATTTCTGCTATTCTTAATGAAAAAAGAATGACATTTTAATAATGTTTAATAATATCTGGAGTTTCTTAATAATAATAATAATAATAATAATAATAATAATAATATAGCCTAAGCAAATATTAAATCGTTCAACAACAAATCTTTTTAACATCCAAAGACATTTTTTTGTAAATACACAGACTTGAGGGTAATAAATTATGGATGTGATTCAATTATCATATCAGTACTATCATGTATTTGCTTAAAAAAATAAAATCTGCATAGAACGAATTTTGAAATTTGGCAGATTTGTATTTTGGACTCCTCGGAAGAGCAGAGCTGTGCAAAAATGTCTGCATTGTATTAGTTTTTCTGCATTTTTAATCCTACAGAAGTAAATGTTTCTTTATTATGCAAATTCAGGCAGATTCAGTCTAAATTTCTACACACTCATGTTTGTATCAGTGTTTGTATTTGCGTTTGGATCCACACAAGGTGGTATGCTCAAAAAACCTACTGGCACTGGCCCACACTTTGCGATCTGTGTATCCCTATGGATTATCTTTCATTTGCACACTTTTTTTTCTAGGAAAAATGTCAGAACATCTGTTATTTTTTGTGACAAATTCGGTAGTGTCTTGCTTGAACTAATTGCTGTTGGTGTGATCTGTTTTCCTAATGTGTTTTGTACGTGTGTATATTTGCAAATTTCCGTTATGGAATATTTATTGCTTTTACAACTCTGATGCACTATTAATTCTGATGTCCTATTTCTCTGCGGCATTTCCTCTGGTAAGCATATTTTCTGAAGCAAATCTAGTTAGAAAGTTGTTGTTGTGGTCCACATTCATTCATTGGCATTTATACATGTTTGAGAAATTTGATCTGTTTAGGGATGTTGTACAAAAAAGGAAAAAACATTCTCCGACACATTCGCCAAATACGTCATAACCGTAAATTGTTTGACTAAAGTAGAAAGACCTAGTTTTCTACCACCATATTGAAAAGTCACCCATGTTCTCTAGAGTGAGCTTCTTTACTGAGAGTGCTGATCTGCTGTTTCAGCGTTCCACCCTTCTAATCAATATTTTTATGTCTTCCCCATTTACCCACACCTCTGGGTCCACCCTGTTCTTTTTTTCTACCCCCCGTGTCGTCCACTAGCCATCCAAGGCTTCTCCCCCACGAGAAAGATCCGGAACTTTGAAGAGGCGCGGGGCCTGGACCGGATAAATGAGCGGATGCCTCCACGGAAGGACGGCCAACAACCGCCCGGCACAACAGTGAACGAGAAGAATGGCACTGAGACAGGGAAGGCATAACGGGGACCTTTCTTGACCACACATCTTTCCATCTCAGTGTTCTCTCTCTCTCTCTCTCTCTCTCTCTCTCTCTCTCTCTCTCTCTCTCTCTCTCTCTCTCTCGATGTCTTTCTTTCTTTTCTCCCTCCCCAAGCTCTTCTCTAGAGACAGAACTCTCCCCTGCCCCCTACAGCAGGGGAGGGCCCAGGACATGCGGAGAGACGCGCCACAAGCCCAGAGAGAGATGTCACTTTACATCTACAACCCTGAGAGATTTTATTTATTGAAATGAAATGTATTAGCTGTATATGCTAGAAGTGTTTTAAAATATGATTGAACTTTTAAGACATGCTCAAGATGGCCCCACCTCCCTGACTGCAGAAACGAAATTCATGCTTTGCCCACAGTCGAACCACAATAGGCCATAGTTTAATGGCCAAGGTGGTTTGTTTTGTCTCGTGATGCTTGATGAGGAATCCACTTTATGTAGGGACATTATTATGGCACTAGTTGCACATAAAGGGAAGGAAGTAGAGGGAAGGGTTCAACTTTCTTGCAGCTGTAGTAAAAACATTGACTTTTTTCTGCATTTCTGCTTGATTAGCATTGAAAGCCAGAGCTGCAGCTGCTTCCGCCTCAGCTAGTTTGCACATTAAGAATAGAGCTTGCGTTGGTAGTTTGAAATGCTCACCTGTTTGGATCCATACATGTTGGATGTGCCCAGTCAAAGAAGCCACAGCACTATTACAGCTGCTTGTTACAGTCGGCAATTTAACGTTTATAAAACTTGAAGCATCATTAAAACGGAAAACTTACATCAGCCTTTTTACTGCCATGTCCGTTAGTTTTTTTATTTGTAAAAGAAGGGAGTTTGTGAGTCTTTCCAGCACTTTAGTCTGTAACATTGTGGATGTGTATGTCTTAAATTAAGCAGTAGGTGGCAGCTGAAGGTGGCTTCGCTCCGACTTGGCTCGGAAAGCCAAAGCTTTATGTGAAAGTTTTATTTTAGTTTTGTATTGTGAAGACTGGGCTGCGACAGCTCTGAGCGTATTCCTGATCACTACTCTGCTAGAGAGTTTTGGTAGTTTATATAGTGAATGGCCTGTACCAAATGTTATAATGGGGTGGATTTCTTTTTGAAAACCCGTTCGTTGGTCCCTTGAGATTCAGAGCTGTATCATGCACATTACCCAACCCGCTTATAACATTAATGTAGCAAGTTGAACTTGTAATTGTCACCATGTGGTTTCTTCCCATGGGATCAATCACGCCGCATCTTTGGAGATGGAAGATGAAGTTGTGGCTCCCTCTGCTGGAGAGCTGAACACTTTTCCCTGTTTCATATTTGAGACTAAAGGGGAAGTGTTTAGGTTAGGGTGTTTTCTATGATTTGGGTGGTTATAAATCAAGAATTTGGTTATTTTTAAATAACAGCTATTTGGTTTATGATTATGTTAAGTGGATGTAGCACATGAGGATGTGTACATAATAGCGTTCTACTGTTAGTGACTGGTTTTGGCGTATTTAAAGAGATACATCACTGAGTGAAAATTATTTTTTAATAGAATATTTTAAATGCTCTGGTTGATTAACAATGTTGATGATACTGTTTCTTACTCACTTTGTGATGCCTAATGTTGTAGCTCTGTTTAGAATAATTATGAATGTTTCCTAGTTTGAGCTGAATTACTGGACCAGTCCTTAAACCAGGAAAACATTGACCAGTTTGCTTATCTTCCCATCCCAGGAGGTCTGACTGAAAAATGACAGGGTGCTCTTAGTACAAGTATTATGTATTCTTTATTTTATTTTATGGGGAAAGGGAATGACTTCATGGCTTTGCTGCATATTTACAGTGTCCTCCATAAGATTAAAAGATTTTCCCCTCTGCTTCTCAGTATTAAATGTGAAATCAAACAGTTCAGGTGTGATTAAAGTACACATTCCAGACTTTAAAGTTGTTCACATACATTTCAGTGTCACCATGTCGAAATTAAAACACATTTTATATGTAATCCTTCTCATTTCAGGGCACCATAATGTTTGTAAATATGTAATGGTGTTCATGGTTGCTCATCCCTTGCATGCAATGACTGCTTCTCCAGGTGCGGAGTATCTTCTCTGGTGATGCTCTGATAAGCCTCCAGTGCAGCCACCTTCAACTCCTGCTTGTTTTGGAGGCTTGACCCTTTAAGTTTCTTCTTAAGCATATGGAAGACATGCTCAATTGGATTTAAATCAAGTGTCTAGCTTGGCCATTGAAGAATTTTTTAAGCTTTGAGATGTTGCCTCAGTAGTAGGTTTGGGTTTGTTTTCTTGTTGCAGGCTGAAGTGCTGTCCAATGAGTTTAGAGTCATGTACTGGATCTTGAAAATATGTTTCTGTACATCTCAGTGTTCATTATGCAACTGCAGTCACCAGTTACATCGCCAACAGACATGTGTGTGCCCGCACCTGTGGCTGCTACACATGCCCAAGCCATAAGACCTTCACCTCCATGTTTAACAAATAAGCCTTGAATCTTGGGCAATTTCTTTTTGTCTTCCTATTTTTCTTTTGCCATCACTCATACAGATTAATTTTGGTCTTGTCTGTCTAGAACACCTTTTTAAAAGAACTCTCCAGGCCTTTTTAAGTATTTTTTTTATTTTTTATTTTTGCAAGCCATGATCTCGCCACCCTGTTATTGTGGCTGACTCTAGGGGTTTGTGTCCTGCAGTGTTGCCACTTTATTTCTAATTGTAGTCTCTGACATGGACACACCTGTCTCCTGAAGATTTTTCTTTACCATAGTGAGAATTCTTCTGTAAACAGCAGTGGAGGGCTTCCTAGGCCTACCAGTCCTTTTGATTACAGGGCTCCACCAGTTTCATTGTTTCTTCTTAATAAAAAATACAGTTTATTGTAATCCTAATGTTTGAAAAATGTCTTGTTTTTATTTTAGTTTTGGTTTTCAGCGTCATTAACTTTCATTGACACAGCTTTTCTCCTCATATTGAACAATGGCAACTACAGACTCCAAGTGCTAGAAGCAACCCAAGGTGCATTGAAACACCTGAGTAATCAAACATCTCAAACATTATGGTTTCCCTGAATCTGTGAACCTAAATGTATTCAAATTAAAGTCTGGAATGTTCCTTTTCATCACGTCTAAGTTGTTTGATTAGGATTTTTACACTGAGGTGGAGAGGGGTAAATCAAAGCAAAATGTGCTAGACATGCATATGCAAAACACAGAAATTCAATAAAACAGAAATGTTAAGTGACAATGAGGCACATGGAGCCTAAATCTGCGATTTCAAGTGCAAGTCTCTTATATTTGCTAAAAACTATGATTTGATGAGGTTGGGTTCAAACTATTGCATTTACCTGTATACAACACAGTCCCTTAGATACAATATAATGTGCAGACCACACAACCACTCCTCGTTGATCATTTGTTTCTGATTATTGGAAAATACTGACACAATTTGACCGAGGCAGGGGGCTTATTCCAGTTTGAAGGCCATTTCAATGATGAAGGGCGGAGCTGGGCCTTGGTCATTAAATATCAAGTATTGTCTGGACTTTTATCAGCTTTTCCTGTTACAACGGAATATTAGAACAGAGAAAACTCACTTTGTAAGTTTTAACCCACACAGCCCTGCGGGGTCCTCTCGGTCTAGCCCTTTGTGGAGATGCACTTTAATGTACAGTTTGAATGACCTGCTTTGACGAAGTGAAATTTTGAGGTACCTCTCCATCAATTGTGCGCATATTAAAGAAACATATCAGTCAAACCGGGTGGAGTGGGTTCCCAAGTATGTTGGTTTCCAGCTTTACATTGCTCAGATCTAGTCCTGGGTTTAGATCTAGAACAGTTTAGTTCTTTTCTGTAACCTGCTTTAAAAGGACTGTACCAAGGGAAAAAATGATCAGTGTAGCCACTAAACACTGTTTGAAACCTACTGTTCACTGCCTACAACACACACGCCATACACATATAACTGTATAAAAAGCTCGTTTTGAATCCATTGCTTTGGCCCATTTGCATATACACACATTCACACACATTCGGTTAAGACCCGCCCCTTTCACGCTGCAGTTATGAGGCTTTTTGACTGAGGCACAGGGAAGCCATTTTGAATAGAAGTCATTTATACACATCAATCTTTAAGGCACAGCAGCTCTGATGTAAGAGAACTTGGAAAATGGGTTGAGCAAGAATGAATCACAAGGTACTTGATCTCACACAGGTTCTGCAAGTTAAATACAACAGACGTGTAGGATACGGGTATTTTAACCCTCCAGGCCTAGTCTGGCCGTGATACAGGGGCAGAAATCCCTGATTCTGTCTTTAATTTGCAGGAGTGTGTATGTGTTTCTGCTCTGGAACACTGGGGCAGTCTCCCTTTGTATGTGCAATGGAGAAGCTTTAGTAATGTTTCCTTTGAATGGTAAATAAGGGACATGGACGCAGTGGAAGTGGTGTCCCACTCTAAGACATTCAATTTATTAATAGTCTTTAACTCCGGTTAAAGTTTTAATGGATGGATGAATTCTTCTGTCAAGTACTTTTAATTGAAGGCCCCCATTGAATTCTTGGGTTTATGTAGATGTATCACTTGGATGATAAAAAAAGAAAAGAAATAAAATGGAATACAGAGGACTGGAAGTGGTCATGCCTGTTTTTGTTGCGTTAATGTTTTCTTGACTATTTTGAGCCAGGCTTTTTTCTTTCTTTCTTCCTTTTCTTCTGGACCTTTGAATGTTAGGTGTTTTAGGAGTTGTCCAATTTACTACTAGCCACCTATCAGCAGCTCATACACTGTCGCATCATATTTGAAAGCCCCTTTATAGCTGCCGCAATAAAACAATTACATTTGGACTTTAATGCACATGTGCCTCAGAGTCCAATACGGCATGATTGACTTCATTCTCTGGGTGGAAATGGTTGTTGACCATCCACCCAGTGTTGGTGATATTGATACTGGGAGAGTCCTAACTGATGACGAACTAGATACTACAAAATTAGTGCGAAAACTTGGGGAAGAAAATGTCGAATGGCTGTAGTAACAGAGCAGTCTTATATATTACTGCAGCTTCAGCACAACATTGTGTAAATGAACATTATTTTACCGGAATGTCTTTTCAAGGCAGTTAAAAGCTTCAGATTTAAGCTGCTATACCAATACTGCAAATATGAATACTAATAGAAATTATTGCTGCCTTGAAAATCATACAAAAACAGATTGCGGTTTAAGCAAATTAATGTTTTAGGTTTAGACCTCCAACAAGTCTCAGAATTTGAGCATTAAAAGCTTCAGTTTCAGCACGTTGGAATTTTCAGCTTGGGCTAGATGTATTCCAATCAACTATAACATTAACACCACCAGACTAATATTGTGTAGGTCCCTCTCATGCAGCCAAAGCAGCTCTGGCCTTGTTGAGGCCTGGACTCTGAAGGTGTGCTCTGACATCTGGCTGAGAGAAGTTTAGGTCCTGTTGGTTGTGAAGTGTAGCCTCCACAGACTTTATCCTGCACATCCCATGTGTGAACATCAATGAACCTTGGCTGCCCATTACCCCGTCACCAGGTCCAGTGTGTCCTTCATTGGAGAACTTTAGGTAGCTACAAGCTAAAGCTTCCATGTTGGAGATGCTCTGACCCAGTCATCTAGCCAGCATGATTTGGCTATCCATGAATGTAAGAATGATGGGACCTCAGGACTATTTAATGTCATTTTGTTTAGTAGAGTTTTATTTCCAGGCAACTAAAAATAACATTTTATATTAAAATGTAACATTACTCAGTAAAAAAAAAAAAATCTTTCACTCACATGGCGTTCTCATGAGAAAATAAATAATTCTATGACAAGGTATTTACAAGGAAGGCTCTGATTGGAGCCGTTAAATGAGAATGAGAATGGCTTTGCTTGCCTGAGACCAGAGTTTTTCTCAGTAGGTGGCGCTACTCACTCGTGTTGCATGACTGAACAACTTGCAATGTAGCTCTAGTCTCAAGTCCTTTGTATGTAGGACCTGCTTGTGAAAGTGCTGTGGATCTTCAGACCCAGGTTTGGCTTCGAGAAGTCTGTTGATTGGTTTACTGGAGCAGCTGTGGATTCGTGAAGGCTCTACGTGAAACCTGAGGTCCTGCTTGTGGATCTGGTCAGCAATAGTAAGAAGATGGTCCGTCGTTGGACAGAGGTGAGGATTCAAACCCTTGGTGGAGGAGTTGGTCGAAGTGCCTGGAACAGAGTCATGACATGTCAATCACTGATGTATTTTGCCATTTTTATGACAAGTTTAATAGTGTCAGAGCTGCTGAAGGTACAGTGTCGTGTAGTCGTGTAGGGGCGTAGTTCACAAGTGTCCTCACGACTCATTTCTACCTAGATTATTTTAGCCAAAAAAACCCCATATTTTTCTTCGAAACATTCATTTTTGACGTTAGTATTAAATAAGCTGAAATTTCACACAATCTGCCACATCCATGAACTTGCACATGCTATCAGAAAATTTTATTTTATTTATTTTTATTAGTTGTCAAAAAAAGGTCAATTTCTCAGTAAAAAAACAAAACTTATGTTAAATTAATTGTGGAATGAACAAATTGATACAATATTTTGGACAATGCATGGATACAGATCGATTAATTGGTACACTCCTAGTTGTTAGAGGACTATACTGTGTGTGTACTCTAAGGCATTGTGGGTTGCAAACTACATGCCTGATCAGCAATAGGGGGTCCCCATCCGTTTTCTAGACTACATTTAGTCACAAAAACATAATGAGGGACACTGGGATTGATGCAACCCCAACCAAAAAATTGGGACTCCTCGACAGGTCCAGATGTTTAGCATGCTAGATATGTCAGACGTCTAGTAGAGTGAACTTAGGTTAAGACTTTTATATAAAGCAGGGTCTTAAAATCTGAATTTAAGGTTTTCAAATGTGTTTAAAATGTTTGGATTTTATGCATTAGGTCTTGGACATGTTATATTTAGGTCTTAAAAGTCAATGTGTGTTTTGGTAGCTCAAAATTCTCGAATGGCACAGAGTCCAGATGTAGCTGTACTGAGACTAAAACTGTGACTGATGGCTGATATAAACTGCAATCTGCTCAGAATTGATCTCCATAGATGAAGATGGATGGTTTGTGTAATAATGTGTTTTTCAGAAGGTTTATACAGGTTCAGTTATTTGACTACATTAGTCTGTTTGGGGGAAAGTGCCGGTTTAACCTGCTGCTGGAGAATGATGATGCATTTAGTGTTAAAACCAGTTAAACTCAACATGAAGCTACTGCACATTGGGCATGAAGACACTAAAGCTGTGCACGTTTGGTGTAAAGGCACTAAAGTCACATGAGAAATCAGCTAAAATTCTCCAGAAAACACCCCGCACTACTGTAAAGTTTTCCTTAAGTGCAGTAGTGAGGAGATAGATGTGAAATTGACCTAAAATCCCATTCCTGATGGTCTTAAAGTCTTTAAGCGTAATGTAAGTTGAAAACTGCAGAAACCCTGGTAAGTGTTAATGCCTTTTTGTTGGTATGTGGATGAATAGTCATATCAGGTGCATTAATGGTTGTATAATGTGGATAAAATTGGGATAAATTACCTTTTGTGCTGCTCTGAAGTCTGTGTGCAGGGCTCTGGGAGGCATTTGAGCCTTAGGCGGAGGAGGTGGTGGTGGTGGGTCTTTGGGACGTATTCCCTGAAAATCAAACGCATCGTTTCCTTCGATTTTCTGCTCGACAGATACACCACAATGTCGGGTTCTGAACGTGTGAGACATATTTACCATGGGCGAGTTCTGCTGAGGAGGGTTCACTCTCTGGGCCCGGAGGTAAGAGCTGTCGATCGGCGCAGGGTCTTTCTTCTGTATCTGACCGCTGGTGGGTGAGATGGGTGAGAATAACACTGAGACGGTTGGTGTATTTGTGTTTAAGAGAACGTATAGTCTGGATGTGTACATGCTTGTGTACATCTCTGCTCACCTTGTCTGCCGTGGGCTGCTCTTCCTGCGTTTCATAAGATAGATGCCCACCCCAATCAGAATGGCTCCCAGTAGGATGAAGATCACCACGACAACGGCTATTACTCCGTCTAAAAGTAGAGAGCACAGTTGAGCCTCCCCCTAAGATGAAGTTCCCACTGAACTACACCGAGGTGTAGTCTGTAGCAGAGATCAGACCCGAGCCTATAGATCCTCTCAGTTTCAGCCTCCACCAGTCAGGGAGAGAGAAGTCCAGACTGACCGTATGGAACAGTACAACACAGATCAGACTAACGTTGACCAACAGCGATGGGTGAAGGTTTTGTCTAGAACTGGTATTTTCAGATGTGGTATAAATGAGAAATAACAGCCTGTTTAATCTCTTAGAGTGAATGTGATCAAAGCTTGGAGTTTCAGTTGTAGTGCATCTATCTATCTATCTATCTATCTATCTATCTATCTATCTATCTATCTATCTATCTATCTCTCTATCTCTCTATCTCTCTCTTTCTCTCTCTCTCATCAACTGTCTCTCTACCTGTCTGACTGTCTATTCATCCATCTATCTGTTTGTCTGTCTGTCTATCTATCTGTCTGTCTGTCTGTCTATCTCTCTCTCTCTCTCTCTCTCTCTCATCAACTGTCTTTCTACCTCTGTCTATCCGTTTATCTTTGTCTAATCAACTGTCTCGCTACCTGTCTGACTGTCTATTCATCCATCTATCCATTGGTCTGTGTGTCTAATTAACTGCCTGCCTGTCTGTCTATCTGTCTGATCAACTGTCTCTCTACCTGTCTGACTGTCTATTCATCCATCTATCCATTGGTCTGTGTGTCTAATTAACTGCCTGCCTGTCTGTCTATC
>JBBIGC010000041.1:1903009-1926719 GCA_037576955.1 Lepidarchus adonis
CAGTCTGAGAGAGAGGTGGAGGTGAGCTCTATATCAGTTCTAGATAACGCTGTTGTAGTCAGTCTGAGAGAGAGGTGGAGGTGAGCTCTATATCAGTTCTAGATAACGCTGTTGTAGTCAGTCTGAGAGAGAGGTGAACACAGTGAAGGTGAAGCGATGTCTCAACATGAGTCGCAGGGAGAAATGAATTAACGGCACTTTTAATGGCGTCTAAGTGAGATTGCTTTAACGCGTTAACTTTGACAGCGCTGCTTTAAATAAACATGTCATTTAGCTGATGGTGTTCACACTGAGCTCCCGCGGAACCTGAAACAGGCTGGAACCACGCGGGAGGGTTGCAAGTGTCTTTTATTCAAATTCACAGAGAGTCGATCACATGATCCATGTCACAAAGAGGGAGCGGATTCTGCTAGAACAGGAACGAGTCTGCTCCCTTAAAGGGAATACGCACACACACACACTCACTCACTCACACACACACTCACACGGACATCAGTGCAACAATGAGCAGACTGAATGACTTGAGCTTTGAGAAGAGCAGAGAAGTCTCATTCGTGCACAACATCACCATTAATGATACTGAACATTATATACACTGAGCGTGGACACAGCCTGTCACTCTCGTTCAGGTGATGAGGCTGAAAATGGGCTTTTCCATGGAAAATCGATGTAAAAGAATTTGGATTTCCTCCTATCTGTTTAGAAATTCTCACTTAAACACTACAAAACCATAAAATCTACAAGCTGGTGTATTTATTATGCTAAATTACACACAATATTTGATAATTGACAACGTCCAATTTAAATCCAATCAAATGAAAGGAATGGACCAATGTTTTCTATACTGTGTCTGTGAGTTGTGCTCCCCTTTGTATTCAATGAGGCAAGAAACTCATATACTCTTAATGTAGCAAAAAAATCTTTTGTCAGTTGTGCTGTAATTTCCTCACCTGGACTGTTTTACTGCTCCACAGTTTGAATTGTGTTGATAGTGATGCTTTGCTATACAGTCAAATGCAAACGTTTGGTTGAATGACATCATTTTATTTACGTGTATGGAACCAGTGGTGATCAAACCTTTGCATATGACTGTACATCATAATCTGGAACACAGAAAACAGAAGCATGTACTGACTCAACTCTAGCCATGATGCTAATAGCTAAATTATGGCTTTGTGCTAAAAGGGCCCATATCATGCAAAGTCAGCTTTCTAAATGTTTTATGAAATACAGATATTGTTATAGTTTTACTGCCTACTCCCAGCCCTTAAAATCCTTTATAGAAATGACATACAAAAACATTTATCCTACAGTAGACTGCTACAGTCTAGCTCCAACAATGCACATTGAAGTTAAATGGACGTTTCAGCCTGACCTGCTCCTTTGCTGTCATATGGGGGTTTTGCTTTACCTTTTTGGCCAGTATATCAGCTCATTCACCATCTTAAAGGTGTAGCATCAGACATTGGAAAAGTCATGTAAAAGTGAACATGACTGATTTTGAGTAGCCACTATTGAGCCATTATAAAACGAACCCCACAAAATATGAAAAATGTAAGATATGGGCCCTTAATTTTACGTAATAAACCAATATTGAGAGATAGCTAAACTATCTGAATTGAACGTGAAGCAGGTTCAAATTGACTGGTTTCCTAGACCCAAAACGAGGTTCAAACCTGGGAAACCTGCCCAGTGTGTCTTTTTCTTTCAAATATAAGGGCTTTGTCTTAGGTTGTGTGATTAATATTATTATTATTTAAATTCAAACATCCATTTGACATGAGATATATAATGTAATACAGTCATTGCTCATTATAAAATAAAACAAAAAAACAAATTCAGACACCAAGGCAAACGTAAAAGGCATTTAAACATACATGATTAAGGTAATGAAAGTAAAAATAAATACTCTCTTCTAATAATAAATAATCTAATTTTATTCTTTATAAAATGACGTTTGTCTTATTACCACTGGTTATTGGAATGGCTGCTCTATCTTTATAGTTACAGGTAAAAGACATTTTTAGTTTGTTACAGTCACGGCTGAGTAAGTAGGCTCAGGATATAAGTTATACATCACCACAAGACTTTTAACTAGACTGAATCTCGAACCTAATACACTTTAATTCAGTTCAGTTCAAAGGTGTAGTAGCTGCAGACTTCCCTTTATTAAAGACGTGTTGCAAAAGACCCTGTTGATATGCTCACAAAGAAGAAAATGTGAGTAATATCGCATGTGTACGGCAGATTGTGGCGTTTTTCTCTTTCCGTGTTGCTCTGGCAATCGACCCATTTAATCGCCGACAAAGAGAAGATTTTTTTTGCTAGATATTGCTGCGAAACAAATCTCCAGAACGTAACAGAACACGTGGTTACCATTGAGCTGTAAATATCGAGATGTGGCATGAGTGACGTGGTCCTTGCTACCCCCCAATTTCTGTCCCGACGTGGGCCGGCTAGTCAAAGACAACGTAGCGCTCGGAAGAGTAGCAGCAAAGTATGACGCCGACTTTCGGAAAAAGAAAAAAAAATCCTGTTGGTCTTTCCAGTCAGGCCTGAGAGATGAGGAACAACAAGATGGAAAAAGGGTGAGAGAGAGAGAGAATGAGAGGCAGAAAATTCAGGGCAAGCTGATCAAAGCTTGTCTGACATCAATCCAATGGTTTTGTTCTTCCACAGCTTCACTGGACACATAACTGGTTCTTTAAGCTGTGGGAGAGGGAGAGAGAGAGAGAGAGACATGAATACTAGCGACAACACAGATATTCTCTACAGAATCAAAGCACATACTGTATATTTTAATAAAAGACAGAACAATAGAACAGTGCTTGTTAGATATGTTATTGGATACGTTTTATTTATATATATTTATATATAAATGACCAAAACAATTTCAACTGTGTACTGCTCTGAGCAACCAATTCTTAGAAAGCAGGAGAACTGTGAAAGTCCAGGCAAGAAAAGTGCTATTAAAACTGTATATGTTGACCATGAAGGCAATAGGAACCCACATAACAGCTAAGGCCCTAGAGGTGTAGCTCACACGCAGCAGTGCGGGTGCACCACTCTCCTCCAGCAGAAAAGCCTGAATGTCTATTTGCTGCCTTCAGCTAGATACGTTAGATATGTCCATCCCAGCTTCTTATTGTACACAAATGGCTGCAAACAACCTCTTCAGGGTTTATCCTGCCCAGCTCAGAAGAGCCGGAGGTTAATCAAGTGTCCTCTGAGCTTTCAGGTTAAGAGCTCAGAGATGCTACAGAATGTCCCCTTTGGTTAGAAGGAGCCACTTGTCCATTAGGCTGCTGTAATGGTGAGGTAGATGCGAGACTGCTGCCAGGGAAAATGGCATCTTGTGCAGAATTACATTGAGCAGACAAACTGGATATGATAATGTTCTACACTAGAAAGACATCTTGCAAAATATCCCTCTTGAGATAAACAGTATATTTTTATGATGTCCATAAACATATTTTAGGAACAGCATGTAGGACCATTAGGAGTGGCTTGAACTGAGATACATAAAAAGACTGCCGGACAATAGAGCTAGCAGGACAATGGCAGTAGAAAAAGCTGAGCATATTTTCCCTGAAACTACCACTATAGTGTAGACCAGTGATGCCCAAATCTCCTCCTAGAGTGCTGGTGTGGTAGTTCCCCTCCTCCCTCACACTCACTATTCCTGGCAATGAACGGGCACCAAACTGTGCTGGACACCGAATTTTGGCGCCTCAGATGTAGACAATAAACAACATTCCTGGAGCGTTCTGCGTGAACACACTGGGATTTAGGTCAAGGGCATACAGTACCACTTGCTGACTTTATCAAAGGGATGCGGATTACATTTTAACACTAATCCTTCCCTCCGTCCCTGCTGTGTTTCTTGAGACCTGGGAGTTGGCGTAAGACCTTTATTATGCTCAGTGACCCTTGCGGTGCAGTGGATGCACACTCTGATGTCATCCTTGATTTGCTGAGCTTTAAGGAAAGAGAGTTTAACGTGTCGACCCTAAGGTCAGCGTCCTCGTTGCTGATTTGAATCGATTAGATTCACGTTTGGCTGATGTGCATCTCCGCACTGTGTACCTGTAATTACAGCGGGTCTGCATCCGATAGCCTCAGCGGCAGTAAAGGCACCGCAAGCAAGAGTTTTAATTACAGTCTGCAGCCTCCGCTCTTTCAGACGCATGTGTCATCTTAACAAGCTGAGGCTGATAATCCTGCTCCTCAAGGTGGGAGAGGGGGAATTGCTGCCTCGTATGACATTTGAGAGGGTTCTGCTCAGCCAGGTCGGTGGGTACAATGCGAGTTGTTTATCCACCGCCTTAGCAGCAGGACCCCCAGATACCTCTCCAACGGACAATTTGCATCTCGGTCTATTGTGTCCCTCGCTTCCAAATGCCAGAACTTTAAAGGGCAACGCTCAGTCGATAAAAGATTGTCTCTCTAAAACAGCTTGAACTCGAGGGAGTCGAATCCAAGCTGCCGGGGCTTTTGTGCTCAGATTCTCCTGTAGCCTTCAAGTGAAAGTTGCACCTTCTACATCGGGTTCTTCTCGCCGCCTCTCAAGCGGACTCATCACTAATTTAGCCACCTGAGTGGGTGTGAGTTACCGAGTCCAGATGGGTGAAACCGTGACAGCTAGCCCGTCATCCGAGTGTCCCCATCTTGCTGCTCGCACGCACTGTTTGCATATTAATATGCTATATGACAAATCGGGTCGTCACGTTACAGTGGCAAAGTGGTCATATGAGCCTCGGCCAGGGGCTCATCAATATGCATGGGTTATGATTGTTGCATTCAGAGTAGGGTGTGTGGTTACTGGCTCTACAGCCAATCACGCAGTGAAATCTGCAATCGTTTGCTGAAAAATTTCATCTGAGATATTTTGGATCAACAAATCAAGTGGCAGTTTGCAAACAAGCTAACGTGCCAGCGTCAACGTGCAATTCCACACTCAAACTGCAAAGGCGCTACAGTGCTGTGAAAAAGTATTTGCTAATTTTGCGTATTTGTCACACGTTTCAGATCAAATGTTCATACTTTACAAAGATAATCTGCGGAAATACAGAGCAATATAGTGTTTAAATGCCGATTCCTTTAGGGGAAAAAGCTACCAGGCCCTATGTGAAAAAGTAATTTTCTCCTAAATCTAATAAGTGGTCATTTGATCTTTGGCAGCACGAACTCATTTGAGTTATCTGGCCCAGTCTTCTTTGCAGAATTGTTAATAAGTCAGCTACATTGGCCAAGTAGGTTTGCGTCATTTAAAACTTTTTTATTTACACCTATTTTATTTCTGTCTAATAAGAAATCACGAGGGGTGGGGACACTTTTTCACAGCACGGTATGTGGCCCCACAATGCATCTGTAATTAGCATGCATGGGATAACCTACAAACCATACTAAATGATTAAAAGGCATTTTGAAGTTGGAGAGGTCAGTAAAAAAGGAAATGAAAGCTCAATGATTAAGAGATGAGGGTCTGTCTCACCAAACATTCTACAGGGGAGAAAATCTACTCTGGAAATAGACACATTTTACATTTACAGCATTTAACAGACAGTCTCATTCAGAATGATGTACAATGGTGCGTTGAAGCCCATTTACTACTGTCAAAAACAATAAATATGAGGGTTCGCTAGTCCCCTAGACACTCCTTTAAGATTTCAGGATTCAAGATTCTTATTTGTGTCACATGCCAAGCAGTGAACAGTATCAAGATTTTGAGGTGTTGTTAGAAGACAGCAAGGGTCTCAGTGGTTCTGATAGCAAGAGGGTGTTTGTTTCGCTACTAGGAGCCTTGATGCATCTTTTTCTCTTCTTTTGACTGTTGGAGGTTTGAGACGAGCAGTGCTTGATACAGCTTCATTCTTGGTCTTGATCCTGTAATAATGATGTAATGAAGTTGGCGATATGTGAAAAGAATGACAGCTCTTCATCCAGAGTTTCACCAAGATACTTTGGTGTCTTTGATGGGGTGACAACTACCTTCTCAAAAGAAGTGGCAAGGTGCCTTGGCAAAGATTTTCCATTGAAGAGTTGGTGCCTGGGCTGGGACTTGAACCTGCAACCCTCCAATCACAAGGGCAAGGTTTTCAACACTAGGGCGTTATTTATTGCTAAATATCCTTACATTATTTCTTAAGTTAGCGTTGTATTCCTCTCTAGCTATCTGGTGTTGGCCTGTGAAGGAAGAATCCTGGTCTTAAGGTTCCTTCTTCTTGCCTTCTTTAACGCTGTAAAAAGCTGCACAAATATTGTACAGATGCACTCCCTTGAGATACTACCATAAATGTATGCGTAGTTTTACAGAACAGAAGAAATGCCACACGAAACTTCCTACTATTACCCCAAGTTGAATAAATAGAGCAAGATATGTAATCAGCCACACGTCCCATATCTCCACTTGCCATGTTTTATGCAATCCTCTCTCAGATACATGAAGGAGAGAAGCTCATTCAGCTTTCTTCCATGAATGCGGCCAAACTCTTCAGTGTTTGATGTGTATGACGGCTATTATCGACCCCAAAAAGGTGACACTTCCAGATCTGTAGAGGACTTGTTAATGCAACCAGTACCTCTTCATTTTGCTGCATTCCATGTAACGATCGTCAAGCCCCCCGCTTCAGAAAACCTCGGCCTGCCATATGGCCCGCTCCGGTCAGAAATCTCCCCATGGAAGCCCCAGCTCTTCACAAAGTGAATAGCTAATCACTTGAGGGGAAAAACACAGATCGACTTGGCTGGCGCTGTTCTTTGTAAATAAATTAAAACAGAATGATGAAACAGGTGGCGTGCATTAGCAGGTGAGTGCACAGTAGCCTGTTTACTGGTTCCCTAGAGTTGTACTGAAGTAATGGAGGATAAAAAGAAGCATCGCAGCAAGTTTTGTGCATCTTTCCATTTTGGCCTGTGGTTTTCTGTTTTTGAGACTGACTGCTTTCTTTGGGCTTTGAGCAGAAACAAAGCTTTTTCTTCCCTTCTGTCCATCAGAGATTGTTTATCTCCTCTCTTGGCGGAGCGAGGCGAGTGTTCCCGGTTGTTTGTTTTGCTGGACTTGCTCCGCTGGGCGTTGAAGTGGGTGTTTTATAGCTCGACTGGGCCGGCTTGATGATAAACCCGCAGCATGAAGCTGTCACCCAGAAATGGAGCCCTGTTCTCCTCCTCCCACAACTCCCAGACGTGGCTGGTCAATAATTCAAATTAAGTGCGCTACAAGGAGGCCAGAGTGTAACCTTGCATAATAACATTAATGGCTTTAAATTGCATGCTCAAAATCAATAGTCGCCAACCCTCTGCAGACATTCCTCCCTCCCTGTTCTCTGTACACCCACCCCCTACACGTGCCATCCCCCCAAGGCTTTTTCCAGTGCTAAGCTGTAGCATGACTTCCAGATTTGCACGACTAAAGTGTTCTCTCTAGGACGGGCCATATGTTCGATTAGGTCCAATCTGCCCTACACTTCAGTCCAAAAAAACTGCCCTGTTTTTTTTTTTGTTTTTTTTTTAAATACCAACCAACACATTCCTAGTCTGCCAACTCATACAAGGGCATCTCCCGAAAAATCTCCTGTTTTTGAGGCTCATAGTCTGTCCGTGCATCATAGAGACATGACGACGTTCGTTACTATGTCCTGAATGAAATACTGAGCAAATGATGGTGGTAAAGTGGCCATCCCGAAGCCCTTCCTACCTTGGCTTGCTCTCTGTGAGCTGGGGAGAGGACACCAGACGCCTGAAGCCAGATCCATCAAAGTCAAACATCAAAGCGTCCCGCTGTAACACACTGCGCCCAAATCTGGGAAGTCAAGTGGGTGGAATAAAGGGGGATTTGCAGGCATGAGTCAGAACGTGGCTACAGCTGTCGTGCTTAACAGCAGCGTTGTGACACTTACAGTACCCATTTTCCCTGCCGGATTTGCAGAACGTGCAGAATGTTTTTCGGAAGCATGTTGACAGTTAATGGGCGTTGTGTCAAAAAATGGTAGGACATACAGGGTAAAGCACATTTATACAAATATGATTAGTAATGTTACACATCTACAGCAGCTTTATCTACCAGCCACACTACTCTCCGACAAGTGAAGTCACACTCTTACTGTGGCTCTCCCCACGTACGCTAATGCTGCATGACAATGCAGATCCCCCTCCAGACGCTCCTTCCTTGCCATCGATACCAAAGGGGAAGCAAGTTCTATCTTGACAGGATTGTCTCAGCTTGTTTATTCAGACTATGAAAATCAATACTTCTCGTTTTAGCACTGCTCTCCATGGGCGCGTGTTTATTTTCCACATGGTAGATAAAATTCTCCTGGGGGAGGCTTCCGAGAGACGCCACAGTGCTGGCGGATTGGGGTCAAACCACTGGCACCATAAACTACGATACAGTAGGAAGAAAAAGAGAGGAATGGAATTGAGACCAGCTGGGAGAAGTCGGCCGCCTAGTCCCTGGGGAGAATGGTAATAGTAGGAAGCAGCAGGTGAGGGGACTGGGGTTTGGACAGGAGTAGCTAAGGGTTGGAGGAGGGGTTCTCATTTGGTCGTTTTTGGATGATTTTCCGTGATTTTAGCCGAAGATAATGAGATTGCAGACACCGCCACTTGTGTTCCTGTAATCGTGAGTCTTGCACACAACCATATAACTGATCTGCGACATGGGTGTTCACACTATAAGATCTCTCACTGGCTAGAATGAGAATCGGTCCGACCCCCAAATCCCAGTACGGCCGGAGGTATTCCACCGCCAACCGTACAGCCGCTGAGTTTACTCTAAAGCCATGACAGTCACCCTCACAAAACTCTGTGGCTAGATAGAGCTCACTTTTAAAGAAGACCTACCCTCGCATCTCAGAGTAGTTCATACATCAACTGCTGAGTCGCCTTTGTCTCCGATTTCTAAAGTGCCTCTGCAACCTGGAACACTCCACAAGACGTTCTGGAGATCACATGTGGCTCCTGCTTCCATCACATCAACTTAAAAAGCTGATTGTTGCCAATGCAAGGAAATAACTAGTCAATGTTATTCACTTCACCTGAGAGGCTTGTTAAGTTGACTATCAATTGGACCAAGGGTTGCAGAGCAAGGATGCTCATGGAGCATTGCTCTATGAGGAGCAGCTGAGCTTGCTGAGAGTTCCCCTTGGTTGGTCAAACAAACATTCCTTGCGTAAGTTGCGTGTGTGGAGGAGGTGGCGTTACGGTGGCTGGTCCATTGATAGATGATCTAACAGGGAAAATGGTGATGGGAGGATAATGAGCCTGTCAGATGGGCTTGACCTGTCAATAATGGCGGCGAGGAGGAATGAGCTCTTTGTCCTCCCTCTTAATTAGGTAAACACATGTAGGCCACGACCCCTCGTGTACAGCACTATCAGGGTGTACAAATGGACAGCAGCTGTGTGAACAGGCCGTTAATGGAGGACGATGCTGCGTCAGCACACTGATGCACACTGGCTGCCATCGAACCATGAGTGACCATACGAGGCCATGACGAGAATTCATTAATCATTCATACACCTCACTGGCCATGTTAATTAGAGAGCCCTCCCCCCAAGAGCCTTCACACTGGTGTTCAGTCAGACTGTAGCCCATCTGTTGATGCAGTTTGGAGGAGGTCATAGAGTTGTCAGGTAGTGGAAGCACAAGGTGGGTGTTTCTCGTGGAGGGGGTGGGGTTCTGTAAACTAATGTATAGTTTGAATTAGAGGCATCACTGTCTATAAACCCCCATGAATGAGAACCGACAGGGCATTAACCCCCATGCTCACTTCTACTGTACTCCTACGCCAAGCCCAAGCCTGACGTAGCTCAGCGTCTCTGAAATTTTTATATCAGTCAGTCACTAGTCGTGTTCACCGCTACCCTCAACACAGCCAGTAAGTCTACACCCTCCGGCCATATAACACACACACACACACACACACACACACACAGACAACGCTGTCAAAATCATCAAACAGCTTTCCCTCGAACCTCCTGTGATTCTGAGAAACACGCTTCTTTGAATCAGAGTAATGGGGAAATGGTTCTTAAGATTGAATTGCGTTAGTAAAGAAAGGAGGCTCTTGCTGGAGCTGAGGGAGGGTTGCTGTCTTTCATTTTGCCATTATTTTAAAATGAAACAAGCCGTATATGTCCTTTAGTCAAGCCAAGTCTATTTGTACAGAGCTTTTTACAGCTGACATCACAAAGCAGCTTTACAGAAGTTACAGAATCCAGGTCAGAGCCCCTACTGAGGTACGAAGAAACCTTGGGAGGAACCAAGGCTCAGAATTGGAACCCATCCGACTCTGGTTGACTGCAGAGAGTAATAACAGACAGAGAATAAATAAAAACTAAAAGTAGCAGTGAGTCCAGTTTGAAGAGTTCCTTGTGTACAGATGAGCCTTTGAGTTAAGATCAGGTAAGTGGTGCATGGTTCTGTTCATATGGGCTCTTCTCAGTAGGCGTGAGGGGGGCCATCGTGTCAGGACTGGTCTGTATCACCATAGTACGGGCAGCAGAGTGAAACAGGACCAGTTGTACCTCAGAGTATCTCAACAGACACAACCAGCGGTGTATTAAAATGACCCTGTGGATCAGATGAGCACTAGTGAGCTTCTAAAGTATTTGTTTGAAACACAATGCTCACAAAACAGGTTTGTTGTTCTAATTTAAATGTGCAGGACTGGCTGCTGTTTGGCACTAGTTGAACAATCCAGTTTTGTTAGATATCATCATTAAAGAAGCTTACTCTCCATGACGATAATGGCTACAAGATATCACATATCAGGAGGTGGGAAAACTGACAGATGTAATGTTGAATCCGAGTCATTCCTTCCTTCCAATCTGCTTATTCATTTTGGGTCGTGGGGAAGCTGGAGCCAATCCCAGCTGACTATAGGCACAAGGCAGGGTTCATCTTGGACAGGAGGTCAACCCACCGCAGAGACAGACCACCATTCACGCACTCTCTCACACGTACTGTATAGGCAGTAGCCAATAAACCGCAAGACTTTGGACAGTGGGAGGGAACCCAGGACCTTCTTGCTGTGAGGCGACGGTACCAACTACCGCACCATTTTAGAAAAGGTTTGGTTTCAGAGTGTACTTACTCTCCAAACGCATGCGAAGCTCAACTTTCTTTAGCAATAAACTGCATTAAAGCCGAACACCAACTGGTAATGAGACTTCTTGTGGTGCCTTCATGCTTCAGCGCTAGTACTTATTGCAGTTTGCTAGTTCCTTCAAACAGAGACTAGTGAAGGGCTGTAGTCCAAATCCCTTTCCAAAGGGGCTTCTACTTATGACGGCTGGTCGCGACAAGGTGCTCGCTGCAGGACCCCCCGAGTGCAACCCGTTTGCTGATTTATTTATGTAAATAACTTTTCTCCAATTAAGTTTGCATTACAGGGCTGGTGAAGTGCAACAGCGCATGAGATATTTTAATCTGCAACACCTGTGCGCCCGAATCTATTACAGCCAGCGTGACAGTTATAAAAGCTGACATTTTACAAAGACTGCTGAAAGCGCAGCCTGAAGCGTATTAGCCAACACACACACACACTTCTCTCCCCCTACTGAGCCTGGGCACACTAGCATGACTTGACCTAAATACACTCATCTGTGTGCATGAGCGTGTGGGGTCATACTGGCCAGGGCCCAGTTCCTCGCCCCGGGGCCGTCCTACTCCAAGAGGCTCCTGTGTGGGTTGCGTGGTGAGCTAGTGGGGCAACAGTTGCAGGCAGCAAGATGAATGTGTGCGGAAACCCACCGAGGAAGGATACACACACATCTCGACAGTTTATTGCGCAGGGATTGAGGGAAGCTTTGAGCTAACACTTCCCATTGCAGAAATCCATAGGTGTGTCTTCAACCTCTGACAACAAAATGACTGCAAAATCAATATACTCTAGCAGCACCTTCCGATTCCAAGCCAGTCCATTTACGAGACCTCTCTGCTCAAGAGGCACCAAGAGGTCATTGCTAATCATTTCAGTACACTCGAGTCACTGATCAATAAGTGTCATCAGGAATGTTCTAAAGTTAGTGTAGATGAGTTCAAAACTAGTCTTGAGTTACAGAGTCCTGAATCTCATCTCTGAGGTTCGACTGTTTTTTAAGTGTAGGCTAAAAACTTACCAGGTGTTTGATAAATAAAATTTAAATTCCTGATAGATGGAGGTCACAGAGTAGGAATTTCATGGACATAAAGAATTAGAGTGAACTGCGATGCTGGTGCGGTTGCCCCATCACTCTCACACATTCTCCCAAGTTTGATGACGGCTAGTGTCTTGGGACGCTCTCATGACCATGACCCCCGACTCTGTCCTTTTTAGCTCGGCTGCTATAGTGAAGTTCGCCGGAGTTCTATTCATAGTCCTGCTAAAAGACTTAAGCTGCTTTGTGTAAAAAGTGCTATAGAAATAAAACTGAACTGAATTTCACCTGAGGTCAAGACTCTAGTTCAGGTTTGGTATCAGTAAGGTGCAAGTCTTGAGTCATTGAATTCTAGTACCTGAGGTGAGTCCCCCGTCTTATAGGTCCAAGTCAAGTCTCTGAGATGTGTGTCCTACTCCTGACTCTAGAATCCAAGTCAAGTCTCAAGTACCCAAAGTGTGAATTAGAGTCTCCAGTCCAATTTTGAGGTGTGAGAGTCAAGGCTCAAATATCTAAGTCCAGAGATTCTCTTGTCTGGAGTCGGAAACAACTTAGCGCAAGACAAAAGACTCAAGTCTAGTAATTATGGTGGCCATAGCTTTGTTTGTATCTAAAGCAACTATTCTGTAGACCCTCAAATAGATAAAATATGCCTTTACCATTAAATTACAAGGCAATCTGGCTGCATACAATAGCATAGAACATTAGAGAGCTCTTCTTACACATACATCCTTAACACAGGTGCTAAGATTGCCACACTAGTGCACTGGATGATGAAGCCTGCCAGGAACAAAGAAACGGATAAGGATGAATCATGTCCTTCAGCACCAGTCTTGGACCATTATCCATTAATATGTGGAGCTGATTCATGTTGACCACGATGGGCCAGCACCCACCCACCAAACATATGCTACGAGGTGGCACGCATAGATAGCAGCCAAGACAAGCACATGGCTCATTCTTTTAATTCAAATCACACATGTTGTTTTTGTGGCACAGCACCAGTCCTCCACAAGGGAGGATGGCGAAACAAGTAAAAATGTGGAGTCACAGACTGACATGGTAAAAGCAAACACAAGGTAAAACGGTGGATTTGGACTGCTACCCTCTGGGCTCATGCTGAGGCGGTCTACCCAACATGGGCAACAGTGAAAGCCTGCATTGCATCAGTGTATTGTCTGTAACAATTATCCAGATGGAAGGGCCTGAAGGGCTGTGAATGCTGACTAGCTGCTCTGGAGGCAGCAAGCAGTCTTGTTTTGTCCATCAGTGAAATCAGTTCTGATGGCAAGTACTGGCGGCTTGCCTGTGATTCTTTTTCTGATTCAGATTTAGGATCTAAGAAGGAAAATCCATTTTGTTAACAGACGTCGTCCTACAAGTAGCTTTCCTGAAGTGTGGGCCCAGAAGAAACACAGAGAGCGAAGGAGACAATCCCTAAGAGCATGACCGAAACTCAAACATTCCCTAGAGCAAGAAGAAGAAACACAAAGGGGAATCAACACACTCTCAGAGGAGTGAGGAAGAACCACTAAGAGGTATTAACAGAGGGGAAAGGATACTCAACAGGAGAAACCACTTAGAGGAACCGGAGAGCTGGGAGAATGGAAGATGGAAAGAAATTGAACAATGCACTTTCGTTGGGAATGTCAGGTTAAACAGAGTCACGTAGACCATAAAGCCGGTAAAGATCTTGAGGGTTATGTGGGAAACATACAAGATGGTAGATAACTACATAATACGGAGGTTGTTCATTAAAAATGGAAGGCAGGATTGCGTCTAGGCTCCAGCAAGGGTTGGCAGCCATAAAGCTCATTACGAATTAGAAGTTTACGTGAGATGCTAACCTACTTTCTTTCTGACTGATGAACTGTGATGATTCAGGGCTGGATGCCAGCTAATCATCTCAGATTTAAAGCTCATAAGGATCCGATCCCACTCGTACTTGAACATGTTCCTAAGGCCATAAATAGCTGGTCTGGGATCCTAACAGATCTTTGTTAGACCACCTGATCGGAAGTGTGAGCACCGGTCGTGGAAGTGCCCTCGCAGGCTGCACGGGGGTGTTACTGGAGAAATATAGCTCAATTAGGCAAATTTGGGAGTAATGGTTTCCGATGCATCTGCAGTTTAGTGATGGGTAAACAAGGCAAGCCGGCAAGCGACAGAAGCGCTGCCAAGACATATGTTGATAAATTACATCCAGCTGCTCTCTGGTTCTCCTTACTCACATCACTAAATCTCTACAAACTGACCGCTTTAAGATGCTGGTTGACCGTTCAGTGACAGTTACGACCTTGCATCTTCAATCTGGGGACGTGGTCACGAAAACTACAGGTAGACATGATGGGGAGTCAACTCCAAACAGAAACAATCATGGCCGCCCATAATTTCATTGATGAGCTACAGGGGTCTGTTTGTCTCTGATGTAGCATTCAGTGTTGTAGACAATAAGGTATTTCATACCATGTAAGACTATATCCTCCTCTGTCTGCCTGATCCATTCCGCCCTGACTCATGCAGCTGGCACGGCTCAGGCAATGACCTAGATGGCCCTGAAGCCCATCAGATAACATTAGTGGTTGGCGCTTATGCTAGATGCTAGAAGTGATTAAATGATGATCTACAGGTTTGTCTCAGGGAAGCTGATGAGACATATAAACAACTGGGGTGGATGCTAACAATAAGCTAGCAACATCATGCTGCATTTAGCCTTTAGCAGCTGCCATCTTGGATTTGCTATTTTGTTTCTTACTCTTACCTCTGTAGAAAAAAAGATTTCTGCATCGTTGTCATTTGCACAACGTTGAAATTTCACCATGTCAGTATCACTCACTATCTTTTTTTATACATTCCAACACTGGAGACATGACTGGATGCCAAAGTTACAAATCAACAAAGCACCAATCAGATGCAGCTAAATGCAGCTGAACTTGTATTGACGTCATGTAGAATCCGCCAGCCAATGTACCGTTGCCCAAGTCTAATGCAGGACATGTTCTGTATACTCTACGAGTGGCGTGCAGCCTGATTGGACACTTACTTGTTTTGGTGCTTGGAGCCCTGCAGGTGTGCGTGGTACTGTGCAACGGAGTTGAGCGTGACGCTGCACACGTCGCAAGTGTAACTCCGTTTCAGGCCTGGAGAGAAAACAAGAGACACACAGTTGTTTAGCAACCAAGCCCAGTTCAACAAGAGCGTAGTCTTGTGCGGACAGACGCAGTTTCATAGTTAACGTTTGGCAGCAACCTGTTAATTTACAGTGGGGCAAATATGGGTACACCCCAAATAAACCCACCCAAAGTTCATCTAGACAAGCAAAAACCACCTTACTCTAATGGGAGGCAGATCATTCAGTGTCCAAACTTTGGAATTCTTTTCCCCTCTTCGACACCATTTTCTTTAAAAGCTTAAAACCTCTCACCTCATTTTATTTAGTTTGTGTTCTGTTATTTCTGTCAATGTTATTACTTGTTGTCTGGTGTCACTGATTACCTGTAAAGCGACGTTGGTTTTGAGAGATGCTATAAACTTAAAAAACATATTGTTATTATTATTTATCATTATTAAACAGCCAGCTTGAGAAGAAGCTGGTTAGCTGATTTTCTCTTATTTTAATTTTATCAGAGATTCCAGGAAACAACTTTGACGTCTTGGCTTGTAGGAAACTGTACAATTTTAATTTGAACAAGCATTGCCAGATGAATACATATTGATGCTTAAACTAGAAACCAATGGTACTTGGTTAAATGTCCATTATTTCCACAGTGGATGAGGAAATAGCTTAGGGCAATTGTTTTTGGAACTGCAGAAACAACTGTTCATCTTATTGGCTGCTCCAGCATGGTAGTTCAGCAGCTCATCTTTTAGTCCAGCATGCAACTTCAGCCCATTGATATCGTCCCTCCTATTATCCTTAGGAGATGTCATGTGACGATGCATATAGCAGGATATAGAGGATGATGGGTAACGACTGGTTCAGTCCAGTGTTCTTCTAAAGCTAGAGTCCTAGTCCTTTAGTTCTAAAGTTGGGTTAATCTATGGTCATATTTACTCTTGCAAAGGTTATATTTATATGGGTATTTTCTAGGGATCAGACATACTCACTTGTCTATCTATGGATGAATGCTTGTTGTTCGTCAGGCGAGTTCCCGCTACTTTGAACTCTATGTTCACATTAGTTTAGTTTACCACCAGTATTAATTCTAAATTTTCTAATTGTCGCACAGTTCAGCACAGCAAGCAAGTCCTGCATCAAGTCAAGAGAATTATTTCCATTACCTCCCATACTGTTAAGGGTCTGTACCATTTTATAGGTTCTTCCAAGAATTTTGACATTATTTGGAGGTTCTTTAGGTTCTTCACGCTTGCATATTGCATATTTCATTATGACATTCAGTTTGACATTTCATTATGTCCAACCACAATAAAACTGCAAGGCATTAAATTTTCTTATTAAAGTTACAGGGGTCATTTGGAGACATGCCATGGTATATTAATTACAGCTTAATTTCTTGACCTCTCTGCTCTTGTAATAATGCTGTTGCGTTTGATCATTAAGAAGAAGTGCAAAGTCTACACAGAAAGTCAACAGCATGGATAAAGGTGCCGGAGATTTAAGGTTCCCAGATTCCAAACATACAGTCTTACGCAAAAGGCACCCCTTGATAAATAATAGATTTTTTAATTGAAAAGATGCTACACAGTCTCTCTAGGACATGGAAAAAAATACACAATATTTACAGCAAACATTGATACATAGTTACTTTTCATAAATTTAACAAAAATAAAAAATGAAAACATTCTTATAGTTCTGTGCAAATTTGGGCATCCTAGGAGATTCTTTTAAGAGGTTTCAGACCTTAATCTTATTGTTAGATGCATGAAAACAACTGTAGTTTGTAAATGTCATTAGTAAATGTCACTAGTAAATATCAGCTGGTGCCAAATTCAAAGCTTTACAAATACTCTGACTTTTCAAACCTTGTGCACACACTTGTGGCCACTCAACAACCATGGGTTCCTCTAAGCAGCTGTGTAAGACTCTGAAAATGAAAGTTACTGATGCCCATAAGAAGTCTACAAGAAGATAGCAAAGCGTTGTTAGCTTGCAATTTCCACTGTGAGAAATGTAATATGTAAGAATCGTTGTTTTTTCAGGCATCTGATTAGCCAGTTTGACTTAGCATTTAAGGTGTTAGCCTTAGCCTTAGATTTGGCATGCTATGCTCTTCACTGTGTTTTTGTTTACAAGGTACATTTTTTGTGGGTGCTTGTGTGGAAGGGCTTGTTTTTTTTAATAATGAAAGAGGGATTTAAAAATACCCATGAGCTAGTGGACTAGGTCTTGGTACGCCTGCTAGCTAATGTATTTTGAATGAGCTATAACTGTCTGTGGACTCTCGTAGACAGTGATCCAGACTGCTGGAGATAAAGCTGTGGACTGACCTGTTTAGAGAATAATTGTGAATTAAAATGGAGAGAAAATAGACAAAATGGCAGACGAGTAACACCTCATCATGTGTGGAAGCACAATGTACAAAGTTCCATGTATCATAGAAACCTGGCAAAGCCTGAGAACAGAGTGGCCAAAAAGGAGGAGAAGGAGTTCTCTCTCTCTCTCTCTCTCTCTCTCTCTCTCTCTCTCTCTCTCTCAACATTTTTGCATTTAAGTCACATGACAGGGCAGTGGTGTCCTAGGGGTCAGGACCTTGCCCTTATAAACCTCTCAATTACAACCGACTTTTTGGGAACAGTCTTGTTGCCGTCAATCGCACACTGCTATGCCCACTGTGGTGAAATCACGGTGCCAAATCAGATGGGATGTTCCTGTGTGAAGAGGAGTAAACCCAACTTTAAGGGCATAACACGGCTCAATCTACACAAACCTATGTTTTATTAAAAAACGCTTCTATTTCGGCACAAAACTGCAATGGAAACCCGCCCACCCTCTCTCTCTCTCTCTCTCTCTCTCTCTCTCTCATCCACTCATCCCCGGATCAACAGAGGTCAGCGTTCCTCCACGTCTCCCAGTTCTACCTGATCGTCTCTCTAGATTATCACTCCCCGAGGACGCGTGCGCTGAGAGAAAATCAATTAATTCTGCGCTGATACTGAATAGGTACACATTATTTTACCAGTATCTCTGTAATCTCAGTCGAGTCCGCACTGTTCCGTGAACCGAGATAGACGCCCGACAGGAGCTGCTCCCCCTCCTCCCCGTTGTGTGTGTGCATGCGTGCGGTGACATTTTGAATGTTGAGAGGCTTCGCCTTTCGTCACGCTGCTTGGGCTATTGGACGAGCACAGGGAGGACGAGCCGCGGCGCCTCAGCCGAGAATTTCAGCCGGAGGAACGTTGGGGCCGGTCGCTCCTTGGTTGACTTTGGAGCTGGCTGACAAATAAAACCGTCTCTGACCCTTTGGCACGCTCCCTCCTTTTGAGGATTAAGCACTCTCGTAAAATGTTCTCGCAGGACTGAGAACAGCTCGGACGGTCTCCACTGTAAACCAGATCTTCGTCCAATCACCCAGTCTAATCTCCCCAACAGCCTGATTCCAACCACAGCCTGATTCCAGCACCTGTGCTCTTCTTCGCTAAGTGCTGTTGATCAAAGAATGGTGAGCTTCTAGGTCAGCCCTATAAAACCCAAAGGCCTGATTATTTTTCCAACAAAAAAATCTTTTTGACCAAAAAAAAAGTCCTGACATGGAGGGAAAAGTGGCTGCCACTGCAAAAAAATTTTAGACTAAGAATTCTATTTAGTTTTTGTTATTTTTCTGCTGAATCTTTTCGTTCTAAAGCAGCAGGATTCAATCCCACCATACTGTACTCTAGAGGATAAACTTCACGCCTGCAAGGCCCTGGCTGAGGCTGAGGCTCCTTCCTGGCCTTTTCCAAGAAGGTGGAAGCATCAGCGCATCCATCAGACTGCAGTTCTGCACCAACAGATTTGTGCATTAAAGCAGCGAGGGTCCCAGTTCGTCTGTGCCTGTCCTGCGCTGGCACCCGCATCGTATTTATTTCTCAGTGACAGAATGGCTGCTGTTTACTATCTGTATTACTTACTACAGAGAAGAGGGCATTATATCTTCACCACGAACAATAAAACCACTCTCTCGCTTTTGAGCCAAGATGATAAATCCAAGCTCTCTTTTCTCCGCCAACTTCATCTGTATACGTTAAACCATTATCCGCCATGACTCTGTTCTCTTTCCAGAAATCTCAATGCAGTAAAGCCAGAGTTCAGCGCTAGTCTCAACTGTTCGTCCAGTAGATCAACGGGTCCAGGGGCAGTGGTGGCCTAGTGGTTAAGGCCTAGTCGCTGCGACCAGAAGATAATGTGCAGCTTGAGTAGTCAATCAACTTTGACACGAGCAATTATCCAACACTAGAAACGAGTGGGGGTTATGGTCACTAACAATACACAGGACTAATTTTTGAAGAGTGTAAACTTTCTCTCATTGGACGGGGTCCATTGGTGAACAAAAGTTGAAGAACCCCTTGTTTAGGGAACCAGAAATGGTTCTTCTATGGAATAAGTCAGGGACCTTTTTGGGAAACTTTCTTTATATTGTGAATGTTTCCTTAATGAATGGTGAAGTTGATGTCTCATGACCATGACGTGCTGATCTGATGGTCTTGAAAATGACATTGTGGTATTTTCAAATCATGTTTTTATAAATGAATAAAATGAAAGAAGGAGGCCATGTGATGACCAACCATCAGAATTTGCTCTATGGCTGTAAATGATTGAATTCCATTGTGTCTGATGCATGACGCTACTGTCAGCTTCTAGTTAGAAATCATTTGAAGACCACTTAACATTAATTAAGTGGTGCAGATCCAAACAGGTGCACAAATGTGCTTAAAAAGAAGAGCATTAAATACTCACATCTGGCATATGGTTAAAAAAAATAATCATTACGGAATGCTGATTCATTTTATGTAACAAATAAAACACACCATCCACATCATATTGAAATGGCCCACAGCCAGTATTAGCAGATGGGAAATATTACGACACAGTCTAATTAGCAGCACACCTTCTTGAGTTCTCATAGGGATTTAGAGCTTCTTACGATGCTAGATCTTCCTCAAGTCTATGCAGCTACTGAGAACCTTCCTACCAATGGAAGGAGCTGCAGATCTGAACCACAGAGTAGTAGCCTGATGTGAACTGGAGTAACAGCCTGAGTAAGACATTACTGACCATGGGGAGCAGTGATTAATCAATGAAATAGATCATGTATATTAAAGCTGAACGTTCAGAAAGAGAAATCATACAATTTCCTGGATTGTTTTACATTTGTCTCTCACAGTTGGAGTGAACCTATGATCACAGACTCTCTCACATATTTAAGTGAAAAAACTTGCAAAATCAGTGGCTGCCAAATCCTTTTTTTTTGCCTCACTGTATGTATGTGTATATATCCCTGGTTCTGCCTCAGTCAGTGGTTAAAACATGGAGTTTCACATTCATACAATAACTGGAGGCACTGAGGGGAATCACCTACACTGTTCTAACATCTCCCAACACACATCAACTACTTTCTACACACAACTCATCTACATTTTTTCTACATGTTTTATTTTTTATGTTGTGTTTTCGCTGCAGAAATACATTTGCTACTGAGATAAACAGAGAAAAACAATTAGTTAAGACTTAAAACGACTTTACTTATGCCCTTGCACTTACAGTAGAACCTAACTCAAATCCGTACAGCTTCTTTTCTTCACATGTGCCACTCTGTCACTTGATTCACACTTTCATTTGTTTTTTTTTTATGTCACTTGATGTTACTAATGAGTGGAATCAATGATCCATCTTATGTCAGAATGATAATTAGCTCTGTCCATGTTCTTCAGTTTAATATATATTTTTTTTTAATTATAAAAATAACCATATTGAAAAAACTTAAAATACAAAATAAAATATAAAAAATCTAATCTTGTAAAAAAAACATTTTTAAATGAATAATATTCTCAGAAAATGTTATCAGTCTAATTAGGAGACCTAACTTAACAGGGAGCACAGCAGCCAGTTTAGACTGAAACATTCCACTCGTCGCATTCCTCCTTTCCCAGATTGCTCATCCAGCTCAGTAGTCACTCAGGTGGGAAATGTACTTTGTCGATGATTGTAATATGCTTCTTAAACAATAGAGGACACAGTCTCGAACATGTCCATGTGGATCTTATGGGAAAAGAAGGATTGAGTTACCGCCCACCAGGCAAGGTGAAAGATACTGGATCAGCTCCTCTTCCGTAAATCCCAGTTAATCCAATGGTATAGTGGACCTTTCTTTGTGGAACTGGAGAAACTTCAATCACAGGCCACCCTCAATGCCTCCACCCCAACCTACCCCACCCCCACCCGGGACGGCGGAAAACGATTAGAGATTGTGCCAAATTACATCTCCCGCCATGTCCCTCCAATTAACAGGCCGGGGCTACGGTGCGCCGAGAGACACAATTTGTCGCCGGCGTTGACTGACAGGCAGGGAGATGGCACTAAATGAAAACGCTGGGGAAAAAGAGGGGAGGTGTAATTGCTGATGCAATCATATCAGCCTGATGTGATTCAGAGTGTGAAGCGGTTGATAAACACCGAGAGTCCTGACAGATTGGCAGCTATGTAAGAGCTGCTCCATTGCCTTAAGGAAAACCATAATTGCAGAGTGGCCGGACAGGACCGCGTCACTCAAGGTCAAAAAGTGCCGTATCAGCTGGAGCAGAGGCCCAGAGGCAGCCTCACCAAGTAAGGTGACCAGCCAGTAATGCTGACCACAACTGTTACAGAGCGGCTAGCTCACCATAGTTCAGTTACATTTATTCATTTGGCTGTTGCATTTGTCCCAAGCGACTTCCAGGTACAGGAACGATCGAGCATTAGTTCAGACATGACAACACTGATGTGAGAGGAAAAGAAGTTCAACACTTTACTCTTAGTCTTAGAATACAGTGAAAGTGCTACAACATTACAGTCTGAGAGGCTAGAAAGAGAATAACACTTTTCATGTTGAGTATTAAGTGCTTATCAGCAAGTCTATACAGACGACTGCTACAGCATGAACAACATGAACTATTACTATCTAGAGCTAAAAGAGTCCAGGACATTCCTCGCCGTCTTTAAGTGCTTCAGATAAGCACAGTTCATTAGATGTAGTTAGAAGATTTTACATCATGAGCTATAATTATGATGGCTGAGTACTAAAAAAGAGTACAAGACGTTATACATCATCATATAATGCAAGACGTTTTAAATTACATAAGAAAACAGTTCTGTAGATCGATTGTGTGTATCTGTTCAAAGTCGGAAGTAAACTTTATTGTTGGGCTTAGATGATGAGGTAGGCACGGAACAGTTGAGTCTTCAGGTGTTTCTTAAAGGCAGAGAGTCTCTGCAGTTCTGATGTGTCTGGGAAGGTTGAATTCTGTCTGGGTTTCAATTGGCATTGTCAGATCAGCCATAACATTACCACCACCTGCCTAAAACTGAGTAGGTCGCCCTCATGCTGCTGACCCCTTCCTATCAGAGCCGCTTCCAACAGAGCCTTGGGTGCCCGATGAAGTCGCCAGGCAGGTACTAACTTCTGCAGACCTGGAACACTCCACAAGACCTGCTGTTCTGGAGATCACAGGCCCTCAGATCCTACGCTCCAGCTTCTATCACCTCTACTTCAACAACCGACTGTTCACGTGCTGCACACTTCACCCGGCAGTGTTAATGTTTTGTCTAAACAGTGGACTCCTTTGGACGAACACAAAATGGTTTCATAATCAAGAGCAGTTGGATCCCTCTGCAGATACTGAAAGTGATGCCTCGCTCTAAAGCCTCACGGTGTATGAAAGAGATCATGTTTTTTGAAGCTCCCACTGGTAGAGTCGTCCACCATACCTCGTGCACTCAGCAGTTCCGATGGGAATTCAAGGCCTAAGCGTTCGCTCACACAAATGATCAAGGATGAATGTAATGCCGGTGTTGGAGCGAGAGGGTGGATGGGGACGAAAGTGCTGGACACTGTGCATAACAAGAACCTGTGCTCGCATTCCAAGTGTTCCTGTGCTTCGTCCATTATCCAAGAGAGTGGTGAGCCCCAGGAGAGCAGCCTGTTCTCTGCTGAGCTCACCTCTGCTTTATTAATGACTGCAGGTGGCACGACGGGGAGTGCGGAATACAGAGGATGGCACGGGAGAATAGACCGGACAAGATACAGCAGCAAAAGCTTTCACAGATACATACTCAGAGCTGGAGGATTGAACAGATGGATATGGATATGCACTTGGACGCATGAAAAATACATGAACCTGCAAGATTGATGCATCAACACTTCTCCATAATTAAATGGCACGGTAAACGGTAGGAGTGCTTTGATCAGATTTTCTTTACAGTGGTGGTGAATGGAACCAGACGTCAACACAAACGGAGATATTCCATTGACCCAGGGAATTAAGGAAAGTGACAATGACGTTTAACCCATCCACATGTGGAGCACCCGAAGAGCAGTGTACCGGGACGGTTCCTTGCCCAAGGGTACTTCGGTGGAACATGGGCTGGAGCCCTATAG
>JBBIGC010000041.1:1930092-1942534 GCA_037576955.1 Lepidarchus adonis
TGCTAGTTCTGCTCAGGTATGTTTGCTAACTATGCTCAGTTATGCTAGTTCTGCTCAGGTATGTTTGCTAACTATGCTCAGTTATGCTAGTTCTGCTCAGGTATGTTTGCTAACTATGCCCAGTCATGCTAGTTCTGCTCAGGTATGTTTGCTAACTATGCTCAGTTATGCTAGTTCTGTTCAGGTATGTTTGCTAACTATGCCCAGTTATGCTAGTTCTGCTCAGTTATGCTAGTTCTGCTCAGGTATGTTTGCTAACTATGCTCAGTTATGCTAGTGATGCTAAATTCTGCAAGTTAAGCTAAGAAATGCTAGTTATACTCAATTGTGCTTGCTAATTTAATTTTAAGTTTTAAAGTAACTTGCATGTAAACAAGTCTCTCAGCTGTGCACATATACAAGTATAAAAGAAAGCTCTGCCCTCAGTGTAGTGCGGATTTAGGTTTGTGCGTCCAATTTGGATGCATTCATCCAATCTAGTCAGAAGAAAGATTCAATCATGCCTGTGCACACACTAGACGGGAAAACACCCACAGACTATTCCAGTCTCTCCCACGACAAGGGGAAAGGAGGGTTTGGCAATTGATGTAATGTAAGTTAATAGAAAAGCAGAGTGCTTTTAGGAATGAGCAGGCTGCGCTCTGGGCATTTACTGCTAACATGTTCACGCATTTCTTTTCTTGACATGACCCGAGAGATGAGGGAACGTTTTAGGAATTTTCCCCATTACTTGACTCTGCATGACATGTGTGTGCAGCGGTGGAAAAGCAGTTCGCTGCAAGAGGCATGGGATTGTATTCCTAGACAGAGATTAGGCCAAGTACAGGGCAGGAAAAATGCACCATTAAATGTTAGTGAAGTGGATTTCTCGGATGGTGGCCAAGCACAGTGATTAGTTGAGGTCATGCAAAAAGGGCTGAATCAAAAAAGGAAAGATTCTATCCATCCATTATCCAAACTGCTTAATCTATTTCGGGTAGCGGGGGAAGCTGAAGCCGAACCCAGCAGACTATGGGCATAAGCTAGGGTACGCCCTGGACAGGAGGCCAACCCATCGCTGGGCAACACGGAGACAGACAATGTAGCGTAACCAATCCACCTACCTAAGAAGAAAGATTGCTGAGCAAATTTAAATAAACTGTGTCAGAATAAGGTAGTTGTAGCTGTTGCATCAGTTTGCCAGAACAAATGATTTTACTGCCAGTATGGCCATGTAAATCATAGTCGTGAGTGTCTGGAGCCTTTTAGCCATTTCTTTGGTGTTATAAGCCTCCCACCCAAATCATGAACATAAAAAGGTTGTTTGTGACAATACTTTTTTCAGCCATTTATTACCAACTACCAACACACTGGCCTTCACTTCAAGCAAGCCCAACAGTGTCTATCCAAGCCCATCACTACTAGCCAAGCCAGTCTGAGAACCAAGGCCACGATAACCCAATTTTAGAACAAACAAACCATCACACCAAGCTCTTAGTTTATGTGGCGAATGTGGGACCAGAATTTAAAGGCTAATATGATAATATGGCTAACAATGAATAGCAGTTAGCAGAGAATGGTTAGTATGCCCACTGTTCGGTGTGTATTTTTCATGTGCAATATGGCTGCTTAGAATTGGCTTTGTAGGCAAGTGTGACTTTCCCCATGGCTAAGCTTCATCCAGGTCCACAGCTATTGGGTTTCCTGGGTCAGCACTTGAGCGAGGCTTCCCTAGCTGCCTGCCCGAGTGACACTACACCACAGGAGTCTCCTGAGTCACTTACGGGTTGGATTTACGAGGTCTCCCTGGTTGGTCGATCGAGTGACTACAGTACACTAGCCCAACTAGGCCTCCTGGGCTGAGACAGACCAGAAACCGATTGAGAGAGGTGCTGTATAAATGAAACATACCTTTCATCTCGCCCATATCCAGCGTTTTGCCCAGCTGCTCCAGCAGGTCGGCGCGTGCTGCGTTCTTCTTGTGTTTCTTGCCGTCATAGTGCTGCTTTGCCATGCCCGGGTTGTTGAACCAGGCGTTGCACAGCTGGCAATAACGATCCGAGTCCCCACGAAGCCGAGGCGAGCTCGCCGGTGAGCTTTCAGAGGGCGTCTTTACGGGGCTGGGTGGCACCTCTGATGGACAGAGAAAATGATAAGTGGTAAGTCAGGTCCATATGGAAATATTCCTCGCAAATAGTTTCAACAACAAACACCTGAGAGGAACGTGGCAATTACTCGGGCCCCCACGTGTTGTTGTGGATCCAGCAGTGTGGCTTTGCCCTCTGCAGCGAAGCCACAGGGCTGTAAATAACAAGCTGTTGTCTTAATCTGTCACACGGGCAGGAAGTCCAGCATCGTGGCTGACAACCGAGGAGGAAAAGGAACAATGACCTTACTCTCCTTGCTGCTGCTTGCTTAGCTCATGCGCATCCATTAGCATCAGCGCAGAGCCCGTCAGCCCTGCTCCTTATGTACTTCTCATGCATGGCCATTACGCAGAGTTGACTGGCTCTGCTCCTTATCGGCTTGTCATGCACGGGTGTTAGCATTAACACAGAGCTGAATGCACGGCCATTAGCACAAAGCTGATTGGCCCTCTTTGTGTGTTTGCCATGCGCTGTCATTAGCATCATCATGGAACCAACTGGCCCTAGTGTTAATCCATCGTTACACACAGCAGCGTTGGTCTGCCTGATAAATCACATGATTTAGCATAATTCGGGGGCTAGTCAGTGTCCCATTGCGAGATTCTGCAGTAGGAATGGGACAGCGGGTGTTAGAACGCATCAGTGTCCATCTGCATCTTGGCAAGGAGAACATTCAAAATGACGTGGCCTGTGTTCATCAACAGGGAGCGCAGAACCAGCGAGCTAACTCTCAACGAATAACATGCATAGATCGAGTGAGCAACCCACCATGTACTGGATTAACCCTTTAAGGACTAAGCCCAGTAATGGTCACCTGGACTTGAATTGTTCTGAATAGTCTTGGCCAATGTGTTTGCTGGTCTTTTATATGTTACAGACTTTCTTTTCTTAACACTAATGAAACGTTAGGGATTAAAATACTCTTTGAATAAATATTTGAATAAATAATGAACACTGAAGTTGTTTATGTGCTTATAAAGGTACAATAAGTCTACCCTCATACATTATAAATTAGGTTAAAAATGTCGTAATCAAAGTAGTTGTAACACAAAAAAAAACACCACAACCCCCTAGCATTTACAAGCTGATTAGATAATTGCTCACAAATTATTTTCAACCAGTTTGTGTGAAAAAAACACCAAAACAACATTATTAACAAAAGTATACATCACTCAAACTCTCAATAAGAGTTGTCTTTAGTGGTGTGCAGAACGATACTAAAATATCAATAGCCCAGTACTAGATATTTATGTTCTTAAATTGAATAATATATTGAAAGTATGAAATACAGCTGTATAAACGAGCAAGTGCTGCAATCCTACCCCACTACCAAATCCTCTATATTTCGCATGCATAAGAGTATCTGAGCTATTGGGTTGTACCTTGGTGTTCCAACCAAATTGGTCCCACAGGGGTGTCCAGCTCCAGTCCTGGAGTGCCGGGTTCCAGCACAGTTTGGTGATTTCCCTGATCAAGCACACCTGGTTCAAGCTGATCGTAGTGAGTGTCTTTGAGGAGGAGAACCACCAATCTGTGTAGGACACCGGCCTTCCAGGACCTACTTTGGCCTGAAACTTCTGGACTTTTGGCATGACCCAAAAGGCATAAAGCCAAGCTTCTCACTTCTCACAGTTAATTCAGGGTAGTGTTTTCAGGTACAGAGTGAGAATATAATTTGAAATACATTTTTATCCTGATTTTCCAAATTTAAGTTTTGTACAAAGTATTGGTATCGGATCAGTATCAAGGATCCCAGCCTGAAGTTTACTTGGTATCGGATCAGTATTGACGATACCAGTATCGACAATACCACCCTGAACTTTACTTCGTATCGGAACGGTATCGACAATACCAACCTGAACTTTAATTGGTATCGGATTGGTATCGACAATACTAGCCTGAACTTTACTTGGTATCGAATCAGTATCAGCAATACCAGCATGAACTTTAATTGGTATTGGACTGGTATCAGCCAAATGATCCTTAAATGTACTTGGTATTGGATCAGTATCAGCGATACCAGCCTGAACTTTACTTGGTATTAGACTGGTATCAGCCAAATAAGCCTTAAATGTACTTGGTATCAGATCTATATCAGCCGTACCAGCCTGAACTATACTTGGTGTCGGATTGGAAAGAAAATAAGTGGCATCGCGCATCACTAGTAGTCTTCCTGAAAGGTGATACCAAGGCCATTTGTTGTCTTTACTGTGTTTGTTCATAGACTTGTGACCATACTTCTCAGCTTTTAGGAGACATTTTAGATTTATGCCCTTATTGGTAGTGTGTTTTGCTGGCTAGCTGTACAATGCCACATCACACACTTCATATTTCACATCTCTGAGTTTCTTACAACAGTATCCATTCAACCTGACTCTGTCGCAAGGTCACTCGACAGCTTCAGCATGCGGAGGAAATATTTATTGAACAGTTTACCCTAACCGGGGTCACAGGGCAAGCTGGAGTCTCAGCAGATCTCCTGTCCATTGCAGGACAAACAAACTCATTCATGCACATGGTCGCACTTAGAGGCAACCGAGCACCTCCAGTTCATTTCACATACATGTGGGAGGACTGTGGGTGGAGGCACCTGGCAGAACTCACACCAATGTGAAGCAAACAGACCAAATCAACACAGAAGGGACACTTCACTGTTTTCCTGGCTGGGAACTGAGCGTCTTCTCACTGTGAAACAACCGTGCTAATCACTATGTCACTAATACATTTGTTAAATTCAGCATAAGCTCAAAGTTTCATAATATACTCATAACAGCTGCTAATAATAAGCGACTAAGAGAATCCTTTTTTTAAGAACATTTACATAATTTGGCAAATGCCCATGCTGGCTATGTGCATCCTGTCTTACCTCAGAAAGAGCAAGGCCAACTATTACCTGTTGCACTTCCAACTACCAAACTTGCGATTTTCTGATGATGGTTGGTCCCCTGATCTGAGCTACTCATGCATCTCTGAAGGCCCCGACAATTCCTCTCTGGAGTGTTTTTCAGATTCCACTGGCCTTTAACAGATACATTTGTTTAATATTGAAGACCAAACCAATTGGGATTTGAATAGATGTGATTGTGGTTATACGGTCGTCGGTAAAGCACAGAATTGTAGAGGAGTCTGTAACGGTTTCTAGTGTTTGCCTTCAGCTCAATGGCAACACCAAGTTCTTTCATTCACCAGCGCATGTGTGGAAACTGGGGCACGACGGTGTTGAAATCTTTTGTCCCATCATGATAATTGCACCATGTCTCCTGCGCTATATCTTTTCCTTATTCTTCTTTTATGATTTTTCAGGCGTCTTGACACAAAAGGGGCTTCGGTTTGGTTAATATTGAACTCCGGCAGTTAACAGGACTGCCCCAGATGTCTGCGAAGCCTGAAAGCAGAATAATCCAACAGACGAGCATGCTTGGAAACACAACCCACCTTTCGGTGGAGGGTCACAATAGAACTGTGAAAGAAACAAAAGCAGAGCTATTCATTCAGCGGCAGAGAATTTCATACAAATTGCGACACATTTTTCTTCTCTTTTCACTCAGTCAGCTGCTGTTGCTAATTGAGGAGCTTTGCGGCTATATATAATGCGAGATAAGATTGCCGGGAAGCAATGAATTTAATTAGTCCTGCCTGAGGAGAACACAGGGTTCAAGTGATGTGAAAATGAACACAGACTTATGTGAGGGGTGATTTGTTTGCTTTGCATGACTGGAAAAGACAATGACGTGTAGGGTCTGGGTTAAGAATGGGCCGGTGAGGAGTTAAGAGTGGGAATTACATGTACAAAGAGGTGAGAAGGGAAATGCAAGGCTTTCTGTTGTCTTTTTGCACCAAGAAATTCATGTTTCTTTTAAATTTTCCAAACCACAACGGCAACGGAAAGCTGGAGAAGTTCCCAGGTGAGTATGGGCTCAAGGCAGGGTTCACTCTAGACAGGAGGCCAACCCATCACAGGGCAGCACAGGGACAGACAACCATTCACACCCATGGGCAATGTAGTGGGAGGAAACCGGAGAACCCAGAGGAAACCAACACAAACACTGAGAACTTGTACACTCCAAAGAGAAAGGACGATCCACAGATCAAATCCAAGACCTTCTTGCTGCAAGGAGGCGAATATATCCCCTGCACGACTATGCGGGTTAATAAAACTGAAATGAAAATATGATTTATTGGTATATACATTTCTCATTGTGAACTGAAAATACTTGAAAATTATTGTCTAAGGGATAACACCTTGTTCAAACTTTAACCCTGCAATGTGGCCTCACAAAAAGCCACCTGTTGCCAACCTGAAGGTCAAACCCAGGACCTTTCTGCTGTAACTAACCACTGCAACACCATATCACCATATATGTGTTGTATATATTGGAGCTATGGTTAGACAATGGGTTGTAGGTCGTGGGGTCGAGTCCTCGAAGCAGCAGCAGGCGAATGTGCCCCTGAACAAGAACCCCCTACTGTTCCCCGGGCAGCGCTACAGTGGCAGCTCACTACTCCTGGCGTGTGTGTTCAGTGCTTCACTGCCTCCGATGGGTAAAATGCAGAGAATACTTGCATATACATGCAGGACAAAAAATGATTAAAATATATATTTAGGTGTGAAAAAAATAAAAATAACAAAAGCAAATGGTGGACCCACTTACTGACAGAAATAAATGGCAGGTGACGTTATTAAGGGAACATGAGAAGATGACCTAAAGCACATCAGACTTGAACCTGTTCAGCTGCATAAAATATCTCTTACATTTACCGTGTTTTTCTGAACCTCATCCTCCCATCACTCTCTCTATCTATTCAGTTACACACAAGGACATTTAGCAATTTTCCGCATGATTCATTCATCCAGCTGCAAACAAGGTCGTTCAGGCTGGATTTGGTATGATGTGGATCCTTGTAGAGGACTCGGGTTCTCTATAGTGGTGGCAATGGAACCAGGGGTCTCATTTATAACAAATACAGCATCATTTATCTATTATCCAAACCCAGCGATCATATCATGGCGTGATTACCCAGAAACCCTGAAAGCATCAACGAATTCTACACATAATGTTTGAAAATACTGAAATACATTTTAGGAAAAGTTTTTTTTTTGTTCAGTGTTACTGGATTTATTTAAGACCAAAAAGATCACTACAGGGTTAGAACAAAGCCAAGCGCACCTTAGGTGTTGCAGATGCGAGAAGTTGCTTCATAGGAAACCCTGTATGAATAGATGGACCTGCAACATCCATTACAACTCCGGTTTTCTTACATCATCATGACACCAATCTCACACACAGTGGAAACAGTGGAGATAATGAATCAATGACATCTTTAAAGTGACAGAAAGCTGCGCCGTCATACTGGTAATGAAATAGAAGTATTTCAGAGTGAACCATCACTTCCACTTTTCTCACAAAGAATACCAGCATGAGTCGGCAGTGAGGCACGGCCGTATTGATTCAGGTGCATGCTCGCTTAGAGGAAGCCATCAATCAGAAAGAAAGAGAGCACCCATCGTTTCCAGGAAACAAAGACCATGACGTCTTTAGATATTTGTTCAATCTGGGCCGGTGTTGCTTTATTTAGCTGATGGTGGCTTTGTGTTTTTAGTGCATAAAACTCCACTACTTCCAACCTAGTGCCAAAACCAAGTCAAGTGCAGACCACCTTGAGTGTGCAAACATTAGTTACAATCCGAACCTTGTTACCTCAGCATATGTGTTAAGCAAGACGTTCCACATTTAGCTTATAACTGGAGAGGTTAACATCGCTAATACTAGAAATCAATAGTCACTCAAATCTTTGCTGCAAATAAAATCTCCAAAACATTTTATCTGGTCAAACCAGCTTTGGTTTAATTGGAGGAGACCTGTGGGTGTGACTTATAAACATGAACAATGCTCTGGAGCAGCAGCGAGGATCTGAAATAGACATAAATAGACGTGTCATTGAAAGTGCTTGAATTTCGATGTTTTGTGCTAGAACAGAAATTGAAGCTCTTCATTCACCTGTGCGCTCCTTGTTTAATCTGCCTCAAGAGTACAATGTTCACGTGTCCCTGAGTGACCAAGGTCGAATTATGCCAACGGCACCAGCGAGAAAGTGAATGTTAAGTGAACAGGGCTGTAACAGTAATTAACCTTGATTCACATCTTGAACTAGGCCAAATTGTGTTTTTGAGTTTGAGGAAATAAGGGCTTTGGAAGCCCTTGAAAAGTTCTTGAAAGCCTGGGGACCCTTAATAACCTTCATAAAGGTGGAGAAAGATCAGGCCTCTCTAGCCTTGGTGTTGTCTGAAAGAGTTATCTGTATTTCTACAGCTCTAAGTTAGTTATACTCGTCCCAAACTACATCCACAAGCTTGTTGTACCTTAATGAAGAGCCAGGTTTGGTTCATGACCTGAAGTTAAAGGGAAATGTTAATGGAAAATATTTTGGTGTTTTCTAGTTCTAGTACACTTTGCTACTTCTTGCTCATCATTGCGTAAAGAAGGAAAAAAACTGGACTACACACATGTCCTTGAGGGTCAGCTGCATGTGGGTTCAGTGAAAGATGGTCTCAATTAGATTTTTCGCTGAATTACTTTGCAAGTCTAGGCAATTTGCAATTTTAGCCATTGCTGCCATGAGCTGTGAGCTGATGTTTTTATTAAGCCTATTTAGTGGTGTTTTCTCTTTTACACATTAACACTTTTACAAATGTTCAATGGTGAATATTCCTGGCATATGCAAAATATACAATAATACCACTGATGGGTAAGTGACATACTCTCTAGTTAGTTCATTAAAATGGCACGTCAGTCAGTTTATAAAATTGATGCACTAGAAGCTTGCACATAAGGATCTGAGTCACTTTGGCAAGAGTCTTATTATAATGTTTAGAGCTTGCCAGCATCATGAAGGGGAGCTTCACAAAACCAGGCAGGTTGTCTTAATGTTATGGATTGTGCTACATATTCAAGAAATGGAAGTAAGCCACAGGAACGCTCCTGGCCAATAAATCAGTAACTACAGCATCCATCTGTAACTGTACAGAGACACATTTCTAGACAGAGATAAATGGATGTTGTGTATGAGTCTTGTATTGCTCTCTTGTTGTAATAGCTTTATCGTTCCAAGGCTACATCCACACAAAAAATACACACTTCAACAATGCATCTTCTTTGACGAGCAGTAGCTGAGTTGTATTTGTTTTTTTGACAGGGGTGTTTGAATCCGGGCCTGGTGGGCCATTGTCCAGCACAATTTGGTGGTATCTTTGTCCAACCCCGCCTGGTTCAATTCACCTGTTCATTTCCAGGTGTTTGAGGAGAGGAACTACCTTTTAGGCCCATTTGTAGAAGCCATATCAAAACATTGGTACACGGTATGCATTGCCATGACTTATCCATGCCCCTTCAGTGAGGTTTGAGTGGCAAAACCTGTTGCAATATGGCAATATGGCTGCCTTTAGTAGGGAAAAGCATAGTTTCCTGACTTTCATACGTAGCTGATTTCAACCCTGGTCAGGCAAACAAAGCAAAGCCTGAAGTCACATGTCATTGTCCATAGTCAACTGGTGCTTTGGTAAGTTGTAATCATCACTGTGATGCTCAACTGCCTTTAATTTGCCACACACTGAGTGTAAGTGCAGTGACCTCTGCTTACTGTAACATCATGTACATCAGGTGTTTCAGAAGAATGCAGGGACCTACTCACTATTAAACAGGTGATCTTAATGTTATGGCTGATTTGTTTATACATATTTATATAAGTTTGAAAGGAGAAAAATGATTGTTGTTTTAAAGTGTAGTTTTATTTGTATTGTTCTGTTGTATTGGGCCCGGTTAACATTTGAGCTTAATTTAGTTTAGTTAACTCAGTATTTAAGGCGCTTTGCAACCTACAGTAAACAACACTAAAACACATTTGTAGTGCAGTATTAATATTTTTGGGCTTTTTTTTAAAAAAAAAAAATTTTAATTTAAATGTGAATTTTTGAAAATGGTTACAATAAAAATGTAATTTATAAAAAAGTTGTTTGTTATATATTGTTACAAATTTCAGTTTTTATTTGCCAATCATCATAATTCCTTAATGTCATCATTCCAGATTTAATATTAGCCTAAAACTACATATATTTATTTTTTGTTTCAGAATTGTCATCAAATTTAGGGTGAAATATTGTGGTTGTAGCTCATGGTCAGACTTACAGATAAAAGTCTCTATTTTGGGCAAACTCCCCCCAGGCACACGCAAGAGCGTATTTCCAGTGCTGTGATTCTCAGCCAGCAGTCCTGGCTGACGTTATCAGTCACCATCAATATTTTCCCTCTACAATACTGTCACCAAATGTAATCACAGCAGCCCCACTCCTGCATTAATGACACTTCTGAGGTCTCCAAATTAAGTTCCCTGCCTTCGTCTGGAGAAGCCTCAAATGCTAAAGTCATCCATTAGAGCTGCCTCAGTTTAAGTTAAGGTCTTTATGGTCACCAGGGGGAGGATGCGCTCCCGTTAATCTCCAAGCCTCTCTGCTCTCGTGTTGGCCAGATTTTAGAGTGGACTCTTAAAATGCCTCCACTCCATCAGGAAGGTTTTTCTTTGTCAGACAGCACTCGAGTCGCACAAGTTGCATTCATGCTTGCAGCTCAACTTAAACTTGACCTTCACTGACAACGAGTTCAACTGAGATGTTAGAAGAAAGCATTTTGTCCTGAGAAAAGGTCTTTTGGAGCTAAAATGCATTTTTTTAATACATTTTTGTCTCATACCATTAATTTCTGGGATGTTTTTCTTGCTCAGCTTGAAGCAGCATCAGCGTCATATGCTGTCAAATGAGTATTTTTAGTGTCATCTTTGTTTAGAGCAACCTTATCTGATGGCAGCAACCATCATGCAACCTGCAATAAACGTGGCATTTTAAAAGACCTGGCAAACCATGGATTTGTCATATGCTGTTATCCAGAATGTCAAACAGGGTTAGTAGTTGTGGGTTAGCCTACTGCTGGTTATAGGAAACTGACCCAAGACCCTTCGGCCACAAACCCACGACAGACAGGGTGAGATGCCCACATCCCACACCCCTACTCTGCTGAAAATATTTAGGGGGCTATTAATCCCCCAGCAACCAAATAGACCCCCTCTCCAAATATCTCCAAAGACAAGGTCACCTATTCCATGTGGGCAACATTGATATTTGTTATTAGCTTGTTACAAATAATTTATAAGCAATAATGACTACATATCATTTCTTTATTTTTCATGTAGATTTTTACAGAACAAGTAAATGGAACAAGAGCAACCTCATTCAGGACTACAAACACCATGGGCCAACAGAAGGACATAACTGAAGCTAGAATACAGACCTTCATTTTTGTGCATCCTCTATAGATTATATAGAAGATAATTAATAACAGTTTGAGACTTCAACAAACACTGGACTTGCACTCACACCTCAGAGACATGAGGCTTGTACTCAGAGACTAAATACCCAACCAATACCAAACATGCACTTGTACCATAGATACTCAAGACTCAATTTACACTCGTAGCCCTGAGACTCAAGACTTGTACCTAATGGATCGGAGATCTGATGTGCACTTATACTTTTACCCCAGAGATCCATGACTCAAATTACACAGTACCTCAGAATAACAAGTCTCAACTTGCACGTGTACCTCAGAGAAACAAGATTCTACTTGCACTTGTACCTCAGAGAAACAAGACTCAACTTGCACTTGTACCTCAGAGAAACATTTCTCAACTTCCACTTGTACCTCAGAAAAACAAGACTCAACTTGCACTTGTACCTCAGACAAACAAGATTCAACTTGCACTTGTACCTCAGAGAAACATTTCTCAACTTCCACTTGTACCTCAGACAAACAAGTCTAAACTTGCATTTGTACCTCAGAAAAACAAGACTCAACTTGCACATGTACTTCAAAGACGCAAGACTCAACTTGCCCTTTTACCTCAGAGAAACATGTCTCAACTTGCACTTGTACCTTAGAGAAACAAGACTCAACTTGCCCTTGTACCTTAGAGAAACAAGACTCAACTTGCCCTTGTACTTCAGAAAAACAAGACTCAACTTGCCCTTTTACCTCAGAGAAACATGTCTCAACTTGCACTTGTACCTCAGAGAAACAAGATTCAACTTGCACTTGTATCTCAGAGAAACAAAACCCATGTTGCAATTGTACCTCAGAGAAACAAGTTTAAACTTGCACTTGTACCTCAGAGAAACAAGACTCAACTTGCACATGTACCTCAGAGAAACAAAACTCAACTTGCTCTTGTACCTCAGAGAAACAAAACTCAACTTGCTCTTGTACCTCAGA
>JBBIGC010000041.1:1950554-1962279 GCA_037576955.1 Lepidarchus adonis
TAACACCCCCTTGCTCAAGGGTTCCTCAGTAACACCCCCTTGCTCAAGGGTTCCTCAGTAACACCCCCTTGCTCAAGGGTTCCTCAGTAACACCCCCTTGCTCAAGGGTTCCTCAGTAACACCCCCTTGCTCAAGGGTTCCTCAGTAACACCCCCTTGCTCAAGCCCAGATCTTTTAAGACCCAAGCCCAGATCTTTTAAGACCTACCCCCAGCTGTTCTGGGTGACATCATTCAAAAACGTTCTGCGTGTGGATGATTGTTCTGTTTTAGATGCCGGACTCTTTAAAATTGCGAATGTTCCGTTATTCTGTGAAATCCATTCTTTCTTCAACCAGTTCAATGTGCAACATTTTCTGGAGGGCGCTTTCGGAACATTCCTAACCAGGGATTAAATTGGGTTTAGCCCTGGCACAGACCTGTGCCCATGCGCCACCCAACAACAACCCTCACTGGCAACCAAATAGGCCAGGTGGTATGTGCCGGGTATTTTTTCATTTTAAAGATGATAAATGTTCTATGCGAGTTATACTTTTCTAATCCAGTCTAATCCTAGTTTCTGCAGGTTTTTTTTTTTTTTTTTAAATCTGTATTGACAGAGACACAGTGAGAAATATCGGATAACGCTTTGGCCTACAGATCCCACATGGGTACATCATAAAATAAAACTCTGTCACAGTTTCAGCTTGACTAGGGTTCAGTGACCACTGCAAACTGCCCATTATCCATGAACATCTCAGAACGGTTTAATGGGATATAAAGCACTCACTTAATGTGTGTTTAACGTGGAATAATCTGTCCCACGAGGAAACTGAGAACAGTGTGGTCACATGAAAAATAAAGTGGGTAATATTCCTGTAGTACAGTCTAATGGTGAAGCATAATTCATGTGTACAGTAGAACAGTAGTCAGTGGTGATGCTATAAGGCCAGTAGAACATTTTACTGTGCAAATGGAACTAGCTGGGTTCCGTGTCAAGATCAAGACATGGAGGACATCTGATCATTAATAACACACACTTTTCTGTTGAAAAGTTGATTTCTGTCATTACACAGATGCTCATTTTGTGACGCACTTTTGTACAGAGTGTGTTAAGTGTAAGTTTTACATTAAGCTAAAGCTTTTGTCCAAAGAGACTTACTTCCAAGGTACAGGAACAAACATTTATGTTATATGAATAATAATAAAAATCAATTTAAAAATGGAATTTATCCAGTTCTTTCACATACAGGTTGATATTTCACATACAAAATAATACAAATAATAACAAATTACAGAAATAAAATCATTAAAATTACATTAAACTAGAGATGGGCATAGATACATTTTTTTAATCTAGATTAATCTCACTGTAATGTTGAGATTAATCTAGATTAATCTCCCCCCAAGTAAAACCTGATGGGATGATGGGCTGTACAAAAATACAAGTTTCACAGATGTAGCTACAGTACAGACAGAATAAATGGGGGATCCTTTTCTGGCAGCGTGGTGCCAAAAAAGGCATCCCTATGAATTTTGTATTTTTGTACAGCCCATCATCAAGTACTTTTAGTAAATTGCATGTGAGCATGTAGTGATTAACCTGTGTAAGTTTCACACATGTAGCTACAGTACAGACAGAATAAATGGGGGACTCCTTTTCTGGCAGCGTGTATTTAGGCAAATAACGTGTTGTAGGATGTGTGACCTATATTTTATTAGGTTACATAAGCAGAAACGATTGTTTTAAAAACAGAGACTTGTAACACGTAAAAAAGAGCTTTTCACTTCCTGGTCTGTGGTGCGCGCTCCCGAGATGGGGATGCGATCCACGGCAGACACACACCTTTTTCAGCATAACACCGGCAGCTGGTGACAATCCACCGAGCGATGAGATGAGTTAGCTGTGCTGGGCTGACGGACTCGCCTCGGCTGCGCTCAAACACAGTAGTTTTACGACGACTACTTCAGTGCCTGGGCCGGTATCTTTCGCATTAGCTAAGAAATGCTCTGCCTTCAGGTCGTACTCGAGACTGGAAGAACTCCTACAATAAACGAAGATTAACTGCGATAATTATTTTATCGGCGTTAACGGCGTTTCAATACATTGAAAATCATCATTATAAACAGTAAAATAAAACATTTAATAGGAATTGTTGCAGAGACTATAGTTCTGCTCATAAAGGCCAGTAGAACATCTTACTGTGCAAAGGGAACTAGCTGCTACCAATGTCTGTGGTCACTTAGCATGTTTTAGCAGATGTGCTAAACCAAGTTCAAAAGCTATGCAGTGCTACATGTAGCCGCTAGGGCAAATGGCAGTAAAAAAAGAGCTGAAATGCTGACAAATCTGATGTTTTTTGTAGAAATATGACAAAGAAACATATGGAATGTGCAAGAACATTTGTTCTATGAAGTCATAACTGCTGTATCTTCTCTTGCAATCAAACGCCTTTAAGGAAATGGTTGTAAAATGAACGAATGGTGAACAAACACCTGCCCAATTTAGAGTAGATCCCTTCATGCTGCTGAAACAGCTCTGACTGTGGTGCACTGTGTGTTCTGACCACTTTCTATTAGAGCTGTTGTTCAACAGAACCTTTCCACTTAAATTAATGAGCTTTGGATGCCCACAACCCTGTCACCCATTCACCCGTTCCTATAACAACTAACTACTGACTACTGCAGAGCTGGAACGCTCCACAAGACCTGCTGCTCTGGAGATGATCTAGACATCACTTGCCAAAGTGGCTCCGATCCTTACATTCCTCCTTCCACCATATCAACTTCAAGAACTGACTGTTCATGTGCTGATGTATAGAAATGAGAAAAATGTCATTATGGTCTTCAAGCCAGAGCCACGCACTGCAGAGCTTCGGGTTCATTTTCCCAACTTGACATTTTTGCAGCATCCAGTTAACCAATCAGAAATCAAAACAGTTTGAGTTAACCAATGGCATTATAGAAAAACGTGGTTGGGCTACAATATTCCAAACCGTTGTACATACATGTGCAAAACTGTTGTATATATTTTTCATCATGCAGAATTTTCGGAGACTGTTCTCCGTCCATCTGTCCATCCACCCCCACATTGTTCCTGTCACTTTGTTGCTGCTTGGTGCCCAGTGCCTCAGGACTAATGAAAAAATCCAGTCGTCCATTCAGCTGTGTGAAAAATGATCCTTTGTAGATAAGGCCCTCCCAGTGGACAGCGGATATGGCCGAGGTCTTCAGCCTTTCCCGACTCTACCCCGGCTGCTGTGTAAAGTGATAGGGCAGTGGCGATGTAGCAAGTCAAGACATAAAGGATACTCGATCATTTGTACCATAACATTTTTCTGTCTGAAAGTCTTGGCTTGATTTCGGTCTGCAGGGATGCTAATTTTCAGTAGCGTCCTGAATGGGAATTGCTACATTCCGAGCCATAATTACAGTAACACTTTTGTACAGACCGTGTTAGCGTCATTACATACATTTACATTTATTAATTTAGCTGACACTTTGGTCCAATATGACTTCCAAGGTACAGGAACAATCAAACATTTTATCTGCACAGGATAGCACTGATGTGCTATTTATTTATTATTAATTAATAATAAAAATACATTTGAAAACAATAGAATACGGAATATATTTGCATCTTTCACATACAGGCTGATATTTCATACAAATAATAAATATAAAGAACTATAAATAAAGAAATAGATCATTCGCAAAACTAAATGCAATAGAATAAAAATGAAATAATAAAATGGACTCAGTCACCTTTCAGAGTGATTTGCGTAACAAATGGGGCTAACAGAAAAAAGAAAGGGGCAGGTTTGTTAATGGGCAATGGCGGAGGGCTCTTTCTTTGCTTTTAGATACTGCAGTGTTGAAGACCAACAGATTTTATCTTAGCCAGTAAATATGTACTAGATGACAACTGCTACAACATGACAGGTGTGAAACATTACGGTTCTTTAGGCAGTTACAGGCTGAAGTAATGTGCAGGTGGTGGGTGTGGAGTAGCTGCGTCTTTAGGTGCTTCTCAAATACTCAGCAGTTCTATTGTCACTGGGCAGCTTGTTCCACCATTTACTTTCAGAGGCACAGAATTGTTGGAACTATAGCTGCTATAAAATATGAACCAGACTATTAGATTAGGTTTTATTCAATCACTGAACCCAGCTGTTTATGGGCCATTGCAGGGTTCACCATGGGCAGGAGGCCAACCCATCACAGGGCAAAACAGAGACAAAAAACTATTCACACACACTCACACCTATAGGCAATTTGGAGAAGCTAGTCAACCTGAAGCACAGGTCTTTGGACAGTTGTAGGAAACCCATGCAAACAGAGAGCTGGGACACTCCACACAGTCTGAACCCAGGAGACAGCACTACCCAGATTACGGTTTATTGGTCCCAGAATTAAACCTTTATGTCAATTCTTACACTTCAGCAAAGTCGGATACGTATTTACATACACCAGTACAGTGCAGAGGTGGTGTCGATACAGCAGCCGGTTCTGTGGCACTGCACTATCCAGTAGTAGCCAAACGATGGGACATCCCATGCCATAATTTATACTAACACATCCCATACAGGAAACTCAGTTTAACACACACATTATTTTTTATTTGTTTTTTTCAACATGAAATTTTAAAGAAAGTGATATTTTTACTTAACGTAAAGGATATGCTGACTTCTTTTCACTTGATTGGTGGGGTTCCAGTATACAACTGCAATGACGCTGAAAGTATAAGGCATTTTACTATATTTTTATATAGTGAAAATAATATTTCGTAGTATTTTTGGTGGAGTGAGGGGCTATAAGAGAATCGCACAAATGACACCACTGGCTCCTCCCCTTCTGTTACACAGACTTCACATTGGTTGGAAAAGTTCTGAGGACGACCCTAACTGGTTTGTGGATTAGGGGTGTGGGGTTATTGTACTTTTGGGCAGCGGGTTGGGGGGGTTGGCATGTTGTTGAACGTTGGGGGAGCGCTGGGTGGAAATGGTGCAGTGGTTTATCTCTTGGTGGTGGAGAAACACGGGTGGTGCTGAATTAGGACCCTGTGTGTAGAGTCATGTGGTCTAATCCTCAGGCCGTGCTCTCGCATTGAGACGGGTGCAATATATGAGTGAGTGCCATTAGCAGGAGACTCTGAGTCATTGGTCTGGTTGAGATTATCAGGGTAAAAGAATGGCCTCCTGTGTAAGGCACGTGTAAAGTAATTTAAAAAAAGTGAAAGTGTGTGTACGCAAAGAAAAAAAACCCTAGAACATAACTCTCACCTGGAATATCCCTGTAGGTTCTGCAGAACATAACCGCTCATACAGACGCGCATTGTTCCCCGAAGCGGCATATTATTTGACATAAATGCTACATTCACTTAGCATTGCTTTCTCCTAAGGTGCAGGCCTGCATTAAGAACCTCAGTCCCCCAGCCTATAGGCTTGTGTCAGCACCGTTACGCTACCAATTTTAATTTCCCCCATCACTTAACACTTCATTACTCTACGCAACGTTTATGGCCGATTCCAGGAGAACTGGGTCCTTAGCCTCTTTTTTCCCCGTCTGGTTTTTGGGAGGCCTTAAGGCGAAATGTTTCAGGCCATAAATTATTTCTTTTACATATATGTTCCATTTTGGGCCTTGTCGTATCCCGAGGAACCTCACAACAGCAAAATACAACGGCTGGAGAAATACATCCCCCACCCCCCAACACACACACACCTCACAAAACCACAAATCAGTGCAACAGTAACCTTTTAAAACAGCGCTTGCTTTGCCAACACGCTACGTCCCCTTTTCCAGCACCAGCAGACTGAAGGCTTTGTGGGTTTTTTTCCCCCTTCAATCATTTATTGTGAGCTGTATGAAAAGTTGGGGGAAAATTGTGAGCAATTAAAATTCATATAAAAATAATTTTGCACTTTGCAGCCACAGCCCATATCGCAGCCTGTACTTCTCGAATGTGAACTTTCTGCCTTATTCACCATGTTCTGATTTTGTGTATTTTTTAATTATTATTTCATTTTCAGATTTGGCACCAGTCAAACAGCTATTTTTATATACTTATATAGTAAGTCTGGCCCAGACAACATTGGACAGTCACTGAATAGTCATTGTTAAAATAATAAAATTCACATTTCATGCAAACCTGGGAGATAAAACCAGCATTTTTCCCAGTGTCTTTCTTATGGTGGAGTCATGAAAACTGACCTTAACTGAGGTGAATGAGGCCTGAAGTTCTTTGGAAGTTGTTGTGGGTCTTCTGTGATCTCTTGGATGAGTCGTCACTGTGCTCTTAGGGTAATTTTGGTCGGCCGGCCACTCCTGGGAAGATTCACCACTGTTCCATGTTTTCACCATTTGTGGATAATGGCTCTCACTGTGGTTCACTGGAGTCCCAAAGCTTTAGAAATGGCTTTATAGGTCTTTATAGATCTCAATTACTTTCTTTCTCATTTGTTCCTGAAATTTCTTTGGATCTCTGCATGATGTGTAGCTTTTGAGGATCTGTTGGTCTACTTCACTTTGTCAGGCAGGTTTTATTTAAGTGATTTCTTGACTGAGAACAGGTGTGGCAGTAACCAGGCCTGTGTGTGGATAGAGATGTTGAACTCAGGTGTGATGAACCACTGTTATGTTATAAGGGGTGGGGTAATTACTTTATCACACAGGGCCATGTAGGTTTAGATTTTTCTTCTCAATTAAAAATAAAATCGTACACTTAAAAACTGCATTTTGTATTTACTTGTGTTGTCTTTTACTAATATTGAAATTTGTTTGATGATCTGAAACATTTAAATGTCACAAACACGAAAGAAATCAGGAAAAGGCAAACACTTTTTCACACCACTGTGTATCTTCAAGGGGCAAAGTCAACGGTCATGTATGTTATGACAAATGCAGCATTCGTGAACCACTCATACTATGTAATGCCCCTCTACTAGATACATTTCTAACTGTCATAATGAAAACATTATACAAAATATTCTATTCTTACATATTCAAATTAATTCATTAATAATCCTAAACTTTAGGTTTAAAATTTGGCCATAGCAGTTCTCTGGTAAACGCATGGCTAGTCACAGTAGAAGCGGGGACCTAGCCCAGATGATTCTAAAGGCACAATGAAGGATCTTCATTAATGTAAAGGAAAAAGTCTAGAGTAATGGAACTGTCCACCAAACACCACTTTGAACAAGCAGTGTGTCCATGGCAGAACACCATGGAGGAAGCTCCCTGTCCTCCTCTCAGTAAGGATCATCCTCAGGAGAAACCATCCACACCTGGCATGCTAGGATTACGGTTGAGCTGAAGCACTTCCTCCTGAATGTTGTTCAGGTCTTATCTACAGCTTCTGGAAGCTTTTGAGGTTGTTAAAAAGGGGCTATGCCTGATCTGGTCCTCCTATGATCACCTGATTACTACCAGGAACAAGAGGAACTTTGTAATAACACAACATGGATTGAATTTCCTGGAGCAAGAAGTCCTGGACCCTAACAGAGCACAAGTACAAGCACATGTATATTCATAGACTAAGTAATGCAACAGGAAAGTAGTTGGCCTTCTTGCACTCCAAAGCGAAGGTCATTCAAAGTACATTCAAGTTTTAAGAGTCTGGTGTTGGTGCTGTCAAGATAAAACAATATTTCAATATTTAAGAGTAAGACTGGCTGGCTCTTGGTAGCAGAGATGCCACATAGGCAAACGGTGTAGCCTTTCAGTTCCCGAATGTGGTGATGGAAAGGAATGCTTTCTGATAGACAAGCATTGATTTCAGAACATCGCTGGCTACTTCCTCACCATAGCAGAGAATGGAGGTTGGAGGTTCTCCTCCTGTGCATCTCAAAAGTAGTGTCTTTCTGAAGGGTTGTGCTACTTATTGATATGTACTACTTTTATTACTTTATTCTGCACATGCATACTAGGGTTAGGGTTAGAGCTAGAGTTAGAATTAGGAATAGGATTAGAGTTGGGTCTAAGTTGGATAAGTGTAAAGGTTAGGGCTGGGGTTACGGGGTGTTTTCCCCTCTAATCTTTTCTGGTGTTTTTATGAGTTACAGAAACACCCCTCAAAACACTCTCAGAAAACCTTATGAAGTCCTATAAAATCACCAATTAAAGATTCATAAATGTATTAAAATGTAATTAAAAGGTTCATAAAATGATTAATAGGATTGAAAAAGAATAGTTAAAATATAAGATTATTAAACGCCTTTAAATAATGATAAATAACTAGGGTTTAATTAATACTGTAGATTAAAAAATAAAATACAAAAATGGTAAAAGATTATTTAAAACATTATCAAAATTTATATTGCTACCTAAGGATCAATAAATAGGTAAATGATTAAACAGAAGATCAGTAAATAGTAGAATAAATAAAATTTAAATTAAAGATAGACAATTTCGTAAAAGGTATGAGGGGATTTTTTTAAATTACATTTTTCTAAAGCAAAATTGGGCAAATCATTCTTGTATAAAATATATATATATATATTTTAAATGTTTTAGTTATTTTAATTTAATCATTCTGGTTTAATGGTACCCAAAGAAGTGTGTATATACTTCTGTGTCTTTATTATCTTTTCCAACTTTTTTATAGGGTTTTCCCATGTATTGAAAATATTTGTCCAATATGAAGTTTTCCACGTTTCCAGATTCTAAGGCATAGACTAAGGCATTTTTGGATGTAAGGATGAGGTTAGGGTTAGTATAGTAAAGGTTTAGGGTTAAAGTTAGGGTTAGGTTTAGAGTTTGAGTGTTTTCGACAAATTAGCACCACTGGACAGAACACTGGGGCCGATCATCCGGAGTTTGATTCAGGGAAGTGTTCACAGGTGATGAATGGAATCTCTGCCAATACAAGGATCATAAAGTCGTAATTTATACCTGAAGGGAAGAGAGCACACTAACCACTGCAGAGTAGCAGGATGTCATAAATATTGAGTCTGATGGAGATGAACTGCCAAATTGTCCCCAGCCCAGACGTTCACTGTGTAAGAACTGCTTTCCACATGGCCTGGGTTCTCTGAAGACAAGAGGCTTATGCTAAATCCATGCTATAAGATATGTTACAGGCTCCTGTAGGGGTGGGATATATTTGGCATTTAGTCAGGTCTTGAAATCAATGGGTTGGAATCAGGAAAAATGGGGAAGTGTAAGGATCTGAGGACCAGACTATGATGTTGACATGATTGGGTCTGGACATTTCCAACATGGTAGGCCTTTTGGGGGATATGCCATGATTAGTACTTGCCAAAAGTGTCCTAAGTGTGTATTGGACTTTTTGTAGCATTTAATGATGATTAATGATGACTGTGTTCAAATCGTCGATAAAAGAATGCGCTCTGAGCGACCTAGGTGTTTTGTAGCGGCATTTGATTGACTTTGGTATGACGTTACATTGGCGTTTGATTGATTCTGTATGACGTTACATTGGCATTTGATTGACTTCAGTATGACGTTATATTGACGTTTGATTTACTTTGGTATGACGTTACATTGGCATTTGGTTGACTTTGGTATGATGTTACATTGGCGTTTGACTTCATATGACGTTACATTGGCGTTTGGTTGACTTTGGTATGATGTTACATTGGTGTTTGGTTGACTTTGGTATGATGTTACATTGGCGTTTGGTTGACTTTGGTATGATGTTACATTGGCGTTTGATTGACTTTGGTATGATGTTACATTGGCGTTTGATTGACTTCGGTATGACGTTACATTGGCGTTTGATTGACTTCGGTATGACGTTACATTGGTGTTTGATTGACTTCGGTATGACGTTACATTGGCGTTTGATTGACTTCGGTATGATGTTACATTGGAGTTTGATTGACTTCGGTATGACGTTACATTGGCGTTTGGTTGACTTCGGTATGACGTTACATTGGCGTTTGGTTGACTTCGGTATGACGTTACATTGGCGTTTGATTGCCAAAATATCTGTATGGCGATATATCTTTATCCTTGCTCACACAATACTACAATCAATATGCAGACAGCAATATAAATATTTAAATGAACAAACATTTGCAGACAATTTCACTCACCAGCATTGCTACTTCATGTCTCCTCTGGGTGGTGCTGCTGGACATTGGGAAATTGGGAAAGTCCAAAGCTAATGTGTGGGACTAGAGACAATAGAAAACTATTAGAAGAAATGCTTAAATGTAAGCTATTCCAAAAAAACAAAATTATGATAAAATTGAATAGGGTGTAGAGCAGAGTGTGGTTCTCAAACCTTTTGTAGTTCTCTGCACGGTTAAATAAGGAGAATAGATTTCAAAGACACCCACTTGTCTAGTTTGGCAAGTACTAAAATGTTCTCTGTCCATAAAGGCCTTTCATCTGAGGAAAAAAAAACCTGAGGGCATGTTGCTCTACTTTGTGCATTTACATGGAATTTAAATCATTTTGAGCCAAAATTTAGCAGCTTGAGTTTTAATAAAGCTTCAAAATGCTGCAGAATTATCGACACCCTTAGTTAAATTAGCAAGAATGTGCTAAATGGGGGAGGGGGCGGGAATTGACCTTAGACCAGATCCCTGACCTATGACCCCACACAGAGGTCTGCTATCTGACCCAAATCCGAGGGGGGCATAAACATGTTTATATAGGCTTATAACTTTGGGCACTGGAACATTGATAAAACATTTTTAACAAGTAAAAACTGTCACTGGTCAATTCTGATGTCATTCCCTGTTTGTCCCTTGAGTTTGGGTTAGAACGTTCTTCAGTTGAAACCAGACAAATAGCATCATGTCCATTTTTATCGACAGCCTATGAGGTAGATGGCCTTAGAAAGTGGCTGGTGAGGGTATGTACATACTTTTCTCCTACTTTGTTTCTTGAACGTTGGAGATGGATTGATGGATCATAGATATGTCTAATCAGAATCCAATGGTAGATCAGTTTCTTTTAAAAAAATAAGTTTTTGGTTGAGAAATGAGAATGCCTTCACAAAGGGAGTTTTAAGATGTTAGGATTTCTCATTTGGCGGTAACCCCTTATTGGAATGTAGCTGAAAAACAAAATGGGGGATCGTTGCCCAGACAGTGTGTGCACTTTTGTGGAGCTGAAATGAACTAGAAGCAAGAGTTAGCAGCTAGAGTTATCAACAGTCCTGTCATGACTGCATTACAGTCGTAAAAAGCCTTGAAGAAACAAACAGTACTGTGCAAAAGTACAAATTGTTTGTTCCCATTTATCTCAGCAGTGACAGAAAAACATGTTCTCATTAAGATAAGATGAGATCTTTATTGCCATTGCACTTAGTACAATAGTACAATGACTTTGGAGTTTTGTCCCAATCCACACTCTCTATTGTACACTATAGTACAAAAAGGTGATATATAAAGGTATAGAAATTAAATATGAACAGAATTGGAATGTACAATTGAAAATATATGTGCAAAACACTGTGTATCCATAATGATATGTGTACAGGTTTCAAATTTTGACGTAACTTGGAACTCATGTAATGACGCTGCAGAGGTTTTATTAACAGCAGCAACACAAACGTCTCATATTACAGTAAAATATTTAGGAAACGTTACTCCAGATAGAAATGATCTTTTGAATGATTCAACATTCACCACAGCAGTAAAAACACACACACACTGGAGACGAGACTTGTGTAAAGACCACACTGATGGTGCCTTAGCACACTGCACTATTAACCCCCATCTCACCCACCAATCCACACACACTGCACTATTAACCCCCATCTCACCCACCAAT
>JBBIGC010000041.1:1962379-1981674 GCA_037576955.1 Lepidarchus adonis
TATTAACCCCCATCTCACCCACCAATCCACACACACTGCACTATTAACCCCCATCTCACCCACCAATTCACATGAACACCACTTTCTACAGATAATTCTATGAGGAGAACTCTGGAAATGAGAACCCAACACATTGACACACTGTTCACTGTATTGATTCTAATATTAATATCTGAAAATAAAACAATAAACACACTTGCTGCCTTTTAACTCCTATTACGTATGCCTTTCTCAAGGGCCGAAGACTTCTGCACAGTACTGTATGTCTGGAGAATCACATCCATCGTTGTTCTTTCATATACTGTTTCCTCAGCAACGGTTCTATTAACTGCTGAATGCAGTCAAATCCTCACAGCAATGTTCCAGCATCTCATCTTCCCAGAGGCTTCAGATAAGAGGAGGGGGACTTATGTTACATGCATGTGTCCACATACTTTTGGCCATTCGAGAAGGCTTCTCTTCTGCAGGAAATGACATCGTTTGTTAAAGCATTTTTATTGCTGTAAGTCAACGTGCCAGCCTCAGTGCAGGTAGCTGTCCAAACTGGAGAGAAGCCAGAGGTGGAGTAGGGAGTAGGTCTACTGGGACGGAGACTCGCGGAATGCCGATTTAACGTTAGCATTTTTCCACCCAATGATCATAACAATGTGTGCAAACCACAAAAAATCCTCTGCCTGCATCCTCAGCACAGCCAAGGCCGAGCCTTCGACGTCTATGGAAGTCAAACACATGGCTCTGCTCCCCCACCCAGGTGGAGCTCTTGTTATGAGTGGAGATGGCTCAGTGGTGACGTGGTATCTTATTGTGTTCCTTTATCTCCTCTTCCTTTCAACACATATTTTCCAAAATATTATCATTCTCATAGACGCTTTGAAGACCAGCCGCTCTTTACATTGTGCAGGAACGTGGGTGATGGAGGTCCCCAAGCCGTTCAGAGAAGATCTGCTGTGGAATGGTTCACTGCAGAGAAACTTATCTCTGTTTCTTTACAGTGGAGCTGAATGGAACCAGACGTCATATCTCCAGCACAAACAAAGCCATTGTATTGACTCTGCACGTGAAGCTTTGTGTGTTTCTATTGAATGTTGTTGGTGATAAAATAGTGGATTTGACCAATTCATTGTGTTTCTGTAATGGGACACAGCTTTTCAGACATTTCAGACGTCTGGTTCCATTCACCACCATTATTTAGACATTTTACACCAGCCACGTCTGAATGACTGTGGGTACGCCTCACTGAAGGCCTGTATTCATAAAACTGAATTAATAACACATAAACTGTTAGAACAGCTATTCCAGTGAGCACTGGAACATTTAAACAGCATTTCTGGGAAGCGTCTGTTTGGAGATCTGTGGCTTTTATTAATTTTGATGTTGTTTCATGCTGATCTGATCTAATCTGAGTTCAGCGTCTACAGTAATGCCTGTGACTCTTCTGTTTCCTGTGTATAATACTGTATATCCATATCATATTCATCCACCTGTCTGTCTGTCTGTCTGTCTGGCTGTCTGTCTGTCTGTCTGTCTGTCTGTCTGTCTGTCTATTTTAATAATGCTCATTGATCAGTCTGTCTGTCTGCCTGTCTGTCTGTCTGTCGTCTGACTTTCTGTTTACAGTTTAGATGTGTATAATCACATATGATTAATATCAAAAAGTATTTGTACTGGGGAATTTAGACTGGCACAATAATTATTTTATAATATTAATTTTTGTCCATTCTTTTAAAAAGCACTTTTTTAATATGCCATCAGCCATAACATTAATACCAATTCTTTAATATTGTCCCCTAGGAGGAATCTCATTTTTATATATTGTTGTAATGTTAGAATTATTACCATCTACGATATTACAAATCGAAAAATGACAGGAATATGCCACAATAAATTAAATGTGTTTTTATAATGATATCTTTTTAAGAATAGAAAACAGTCCCATTGGATATGTTATATTAAACAAACTGAATTGTCTTCTGCTGCAACCATTAGTCTATAATACAATAGTATAATCGGATGTTCAGTATTGTTTATATGTAATATCAAGCAAGCTGTAATAAATCAATGGAAAAGTCAGAGTTGCTGGCATGAGAAGAGCAGTTTTTGGAACCATAGTGTGTAATATTTCCCACCTTTACAGGTGTTTAAAAGAAAACGTTGCTAATTCAGCATGAAGCTTGGACCTAGTACATGTTCTGAGTGTAAGATGGCCTGGGGAGAAGTGAAGCTTCGGTCGAAAAAAAAGTGGTTGCAAATTACAACAGGACAAAGATAGTCTGCAGACTGCAACTCTTTTTAATGACTGATTATGGGGACGGGTGCTAACCTAAATATTTTCATATTTTCATCACTTTTTGTTTCTTTCTTTTTACCCAGTACTTACTGAAAGGGTGCCGAAATTTATGCACACACCACATTTTATGGTTTATAGCTGCCATAGTTGACTTTGTTCTGTGTAAAGTGGTGTTAACCTCATTGCCCATTATATACGCTCATCCCACCCACCACCCCATCTAAAACGTAGGACAATATTTGATTGCAGGCAACTCACTAATAAAACAAAGTTGCATCATCATTCTTTTGTCCTTTTCAGGAAGGATAGTTTCTGACAAAGTCTTGTTTTCTGTCACAATGATAGACACCTGAAATAAGTTTGGTGAAACTCGGACTCTTACTAGAACCATATGGCTCTGGAGATGGACTTTGTCTTTGTAATATTATTCCAATATTATTGACCCTCACGTGCCATTTCTTAGAGAAGCGAAGTCTTGTAAGCTGTGTTAACAAGCGGTTCTCGGACTTGGAGGCGATTTAATAAGTGTTGTTTTACACTATGACATCAGCCCAGGGTTATGCAGCTGCCTGGTACGAAGGCTGGCTTTAATTGTGACTTGTTAGCTGGTTTGAGCATAGATTCGTTTATTTTTCTAGTTGTGGCCTGAAAGGCCTTCATCACTGGAAATGATGTCTTAATAAAGAGACATTCGGCCTCACATCCCCATATGCATTAAACAATGCAGACCTTTTACAACAAATACTTTTTTATGTTTTTTAAAACAAGCATCTACGTTAGCATGAGGCTATCATAACATCTTTTATATTTTTTACATTTCTGTAGACTAGCCTCTAATCTTCAACCGAATTTAGGGTAGGAATATAACCTGGACAAGGTGGTGACCACATGTAAAAGGAAGGGACATCCCATAAAACAAAGACTTGCATGAAGGAAACAAAATGGCCTCCAAGTGTAACCCTGTGCATAACCCTGACTGGATGTCAACAGAAGTGATACATATGAAACGAATGTGTCCCTGATGGTGTTAATGCGTATATAGAATTGTCCTGATTTATGTATTAGCTTTTATTTATTTCATATTTTTATTTATGCTTTATCTTTTCTTTCTCTTCGTTTTTAAAGATTATCCTAACCTGTTTGTAATTTTTTTTGTGTCATGTTTCCTTATACTCTCTGTAAAACACAAAAAAGACCTCTGTGTATGATAAATGTGCTATCGAAGTAAACCTGCCTTGCCTGGCCTAATGTTAGCTTTAGCAATCAGCTATCCAAGTGCTAATGCTAAACCCAGGTTACAAGGTTAATCACCACTGGCACTTTCCAGAGGGCTTTGGATGTGGAGAAGCCATTTTGTCCCTGCAAACATGAAGATCCACTAAAGACTGGTAGCTGGCTAGGAACGCTGTACTCTACTATAAGTAAGCTACTAGAATCGATGATATTTTCAGAGGTGTTTTTCCTGGTGTGTTGGTGATGAGCAGTTGGCTCCGAATGCTAGGGAAGGTAACACTGAGGTAACATCTTGGAGATGCCTGCAGTCAAATAAGCCATAATTAACTCTGACATGGCTTTGTGTTCATTTGAGCAATCGTTTCCAGAGCTCTACTTGTTTTGCTGAGTTAAAATAAGCCATAAATCATGTGCAACATGGGGAAATGGCAGTTTAGCTGCAGTGAGGTTCTTCTTGTTGATCTTAGATGGTTGCCACATTCTAGACAGGGATTAAGAGGATAAGGGTGTAACCAAGTGGGGCAGGGGGGCAATGAAGGGCTTTACAGTGCAGAGTTTTATGGTCGTAATGTTTCCTTTGACACTGATCAGTGTTGCCGTAAATCATCAGTGTTCATGTAACCTTTACCTTTTTCCCGACAAACTCCTAGTGAAAAGCCCCCGAAGGCTCAGGAAGGGACCTGGTCTATTGATCTGAAGCCAGTTTTCCAGTTCCTGGAATGCGAGACTCCATTTTGTGGGGTAGATGGGCAATGACACAAGGCCGAGTTTGTGTATTATGGTTTTATTCTATAGTTGTGATAGAATTTTATGTACAAAAATGATTGGCGACATTTTACAAAGGGCACACATATGAAATCAAGCTAATAGTGCTAACACTGAAGAAGAAACTAGAAAAGGCATTTGATAGCCCCACTGAATGTTCCACTGTAGAGAACTCGGACATTCACTGTGGGGTATTGTTGGTCAGCAGGGTGTGGGGATTGGATTAAAAAAAGCTTTGGTCAAATCCAATCTCAGCTCGACGTGGCCAGAATAAGAGCAAAACTGGCAATAGGAAAAAGCCTGTAGACCTAAATTTGGTCCTGTTAAGAACAGCTTGCATTTGCCGTATTCAGCATCTGTATCTTCTAGGGATGCAACAATTCATCGTATGGTGAACTGTATTATGGCACATCATGTTTAATACACTGTCGGCAAATATCTGGCTTCTAATGGTTCCAGGGCTACCTGTAGGAATGGGATAGCAGGAACGTTTAAGTAACTAGGTCTAGAACCCACACTGAAAGACGTACTGTTGGGTAAACATGTAAGAAACACCTGGATGTAAGCACAAATACTCAGGCAGAGATGTCAGGAGGGAGAGATTCTGAAAGCTGTTGTCAATTAAGTGTATCTCCCACCTCAAACCACGGCATCCACCTTTTGTCCGTGACCTTAGCTGTGCTGCTACCAAGATACATTTCGCAGATGTCTGAAAAACTCGGTTTATTGGTATGATGATAATGACTAGTCCACTAGTATAAATTCATATTGTGCAAGCCACAGTGACTAGTGTGTTAGCTGTTGGGTACAGCGTTATGTCAAGTTTGTTTCAAAAGATGTATCGTTACAATATTGAAGGCTCTAATAAATGAAGAATAAACATAATTATGTGAGGCACATATTCAGCCACTCCTTATGTTTATCAAAGTGTATTGAGCAACACTGTGTTCCCACAAGAACACTGTGCTTCTGCTTCAATCGATGGCGAATCAAATGCAAACATGGTTTAACTGAACGGCAAGATAAACAGAACAATTCTGAAATCAGAAAGAGAACATTCAAGGCTCAAAAAAGAAGAAAATCTCATGTGCAGGTTTCACAGTGTAAAATACAGGTACATGCCCAAAGCTCCAGCCAACACGAGAAGCGTGTTCTTAACAATCGCAACATCAATCGTAGAAAGAAGTGAAACTCCCGAGAAGGATTCCGGTCATCTTACAGCCCATTTTAGAGAGATATGGATATATACATTGCATCATAGCTAGATAGTGTATCAGCTGTACCATTCATGAATCACTCCCAACAGAGTCCTCAGCACCGACCCAAGTGTTGCTCTGAAACATATGCATAGAAATATATAATATATACTGTATATAAAACAAAGTGGAGCGGGGAGCATTATTTGGGGTTGCTGGGATGTGCAAGTTCATTGAAGCGGGACAGGGTGCCGGGGAGATTATTTGAAGACGTTCTCGAAGGCGGGGCACTTGTGGCTTCGCAACTTCTTCATGGTCTTTTTGAACTCTTTGCTGGATTTGTCCCACTTGTGGATGCCGGTGATGAGGTGCTGCTTGTCCACCTTGCGGCCCATGATGAGGTAGGAGCTGCTCAGGTTGTCCAGCTGCGAGCACGGGCAGTCGGCCCCATTCTTCAGGTACAGCACGAGCTTCTTCAGGTCTTTCTTCTTGAGCGTGCCCAGCTTCAGGGCCTTCTTCTTCTTCTGGAGGATCACCTTGCGGTCCGTGTTCTCCCGTTTCACTTCCTTGATCTTGGTCTTGACGGCTAAGGAGAAAGGGAACAAAGGCGGAGGTCGGGTCAGGGCCTTGAAATCAATACATGAGAGAGAGAGAGAGAGAGAGAGAGAGAGGGAACCATGACAGCCTCAAGCAAATGCACAGTTTAGGAAAGAATGGGCTCTTCGCTTTCAGGGGTTGAGCTATAGTCGTCTCTTTCCAGACTTTGACATATTATGGAGCTCCACCATTTGTTTCCTGCAACGTTTGAGAGTCACAACATGAGCGAAGTCAATCAGAGTGGGTTTATAGCAAATACTCTATCCTAAGAGAAACATACAGTGGTGGTCTAAAAACTTCCTCACAGAAAGTTCTTCTATTAAATAGTCATGAAGACCTTGTTCTACTATAGTTTGGAGAAGCTTTTGGGCCTAAAACTAACCCATACATGGCAGGTGTCTCTTTTACTAGACGGCAGGAATAGCCCAAATAATTATGCCATCCTCAAGGTCCAAGGAGGCCGAGTGCAGAGCGGGGGTTGGGTTGCAAGGGTGTGCCACAGGCCGCCCTCAGCAGTGCAGAACCACAAAAGAGGGATTAGACTAAAGAGAGGGGGGCGAAGGATGATGCTGAGGTCAAAAACAGGGGTTGAAATCAATATCAAGCTTCTGTCCTCCCTGCAAGGTCCCGGGGCACTTCATAATGACCCCGGTGTCTTTGTCATAGACTCAAGTTTAAGGGCCTTCATCGAGATAATGCTCTAGCCATGTAAATCAATCTGTCCCCATTGCCCCCTCTGCTCCCTCTGGGGCAAGAATGTCACAGATTGCAGTCTGTCTGCCCTGTGCCCCTCCAGACGTAACTGAATCTTGCAGTTGTTTCGACTGAAGAGTCACATTATGAGATTATTTCAACTAGGCGAAGACCACTGCTTCTTAGCTTTCTGAGTGATTAGAGAAGGTCAGGTGATGTAGGAGGATGGTGCTTTTCTACCTATACCGACTGTAACTCTATTGACCCTAGATTTGGTCAATCAATCTTGCTTCTTTAGTACTGTGAGGCCAATGCCGCTAACACTAGAGGTCACCCGGTTCGCAGGTGAGCTGGAGCTGATCCCATCTGACTTGGACCTTGGACCCCAGACAGAAGGCCAACCAAACACAGTGACAGACAAGCATTAACACACACTCGTACCTATGGGTCATTTAGAGTAGCCAGTCAACCTAAACCAGTGGGAAGAGTCCAGAGCACCACCTAAACACAGGAAGAGCTTGTATACCACAGAAAAGGCCGGGGGATCTAACCCAGGACCATCCCACTGTGCCACCCATTATCCCTAGCACTTACTTAAAAGAATTTGACTGCTGACCAGTGCTAGCATGGTTAGCCTTCTAGCTGTTTCAAGCTTAATACAGAATCAACACTGCTAAAAACTTCAGATTATAGCGGTCATTTATGCTGGGGATGGTAGCATCCCTATTTTGTTGTGTTCAGTCTTGTTGCCAGCACTTTTTGGAATAACTGTAAATTTTGTCCCCTTTACTTTTTTGTTTTGTTCCCACACTTTTTAAAAGAAGCTGTAGGTCAACAAAACAACAGCAACCAATGGCCTACCACTCCCAATTCAGGTGGATGGTCCACATGGACTAAGCCAGATAGGAAGTATATGTATCCCTTCCTGCCTCATATGAAGTTGTTGTGTTGAGGAAGCACCTTGGTATTCCAGGTGGAGCAGTCCTTTGTGGAGAGTCGACTGTGACCCTTTTGCTGTTCTTTGGTTTCCTTCTCTCTTCCTAATCCCAGCCCACCTCCTCAGATTTGACTTAATCTCCCTGATCTTTCACTAAACTCTAGTTAACCTTTTTAATCTTCTGGCTTCCTTAACCTCCTGCCACCCGGGTTGGGTCTGGCCAACTGTGCGGTGGTCCCTCTCAGAGCCGTGACCACCCTTCAGGTGAGTCCCTTCAACTCTGAAGTAATGATAAAAAAAAACCTTAGGGGCACTCCACCATTTCTGACCCTCCCTTGAACCTCAGTGCCTCTAGCGCCCGTTGAGGAATTCGTCCCAATTAGTCACCTTGCTCCCAAAGACCCGTGGAAAAGCATTTTGCAGGAAAGACGTCTGAATTAAGATTTATTGCTAATTGCCCTTTAACGGCCCTGATCGCTCTCCGTCGGCTGTCAGTGAGCAGACCACAATGAAACTAAATCCTTCCTGTGCGGCTTGGACCCTGGCTTATACGATCCACAGTGGCGCTAATGTAATGGACCGCTATTGCCAGAGAAAGTCGTGCTTGGAATTAGCTCTCATTCAGAGACCCCTATAAGCTGTGAAGAGCCAGCGACACCCAGCAGACGTATTTCAGAATTTCAACAAGCCGCATTATTTTCATTGTTGCAAGTGCGAAGGGGAACTAGGCAAAGATTCCTCCAGGCAACGTTTCAGCAAGAACTCCACCACCTCCACCATCTCTCATACCTACTCACAACTAATTAGTGCTGCAGAGAAATACGGTACACTTTTCCAGGAATTAACGGTGCACATGGAAGGGATTAAAGGCTTGATCCGGAGTCTCAGCTCCATGAACTGATTCTCTAAGAGGGCTTAACGTTTAATGGAATTTAACAAAACGATCAGGCTTCGGAGTTTTCACTTCAAGGGGGGGAATGGATCCAGGCCCTCCCTCGAAAAGCACTTTGTGGAGGTTTAAATTCCACCTGAACTCTCGGTGCACCTCGTAGCCATAATCCGTACAGTCGCGGAGCGCTTAGCAAAGTCAGTGCCGTATTTCAGTCGAGGCTTTGCAGCTAATACCCTTAATACCCAACTGTTGCTGACCAAAGGCTCCAGCACAACTACAACATGGTTAGTTTATTTTGCTCTCCTGTGCCCCCCCCCCCCCCCCACCTTCACTTTTAATCCCCTCAAGCTAAAAGAGTAATGAACTTTGCTAGGAGCTTCAAACAGGTGCACACACTCATGGGCCATTTTACTGGAAACACCCACTATGTAGGCGCAATTACAGGCGAATCTGTTTATGCACAGTACCACTCTGTCCTGTCCGCCAGTGGAATATAACCACGCTTGGAGGTCCCAACCCCCAGATATTTTTAATGGGGGAAAAAGGGTCGATGTCATATTTACAGTGCTGTGAAAAAGTATTCGCCCCCTTTCTGATTCCTTATGGGGTTTTGTTTTTGTATTTGCAAACTTGCATGTTTCAGATCATCAATCACATTTTAATACTAGACAAAAATGAGGAAATACAAAATGCACTGATTAAATGATGGTTTCATTTATTAATGGAAGAAAAGCTATCCAAACCTTCTTGGTCCTATGTGGGAAAAAGTAAGAAGGAAGAAAAAATCAGGAATACTTTTTCACAGCACTATAAACCTCCCGAATACTTTGAATTTCACAGATTATGTGACGTCACAAAATCAACAAATTTACACGTATATGTATCTGCTTGTTTGGCCTAGTTGAGAAATGAGGCGTGTTTCGTGGTTTTTGATTGAGGCAGCCTATCAGAACAGAGGTCGTTTACATATATCTCAGTACCATGGCCTGTTTAAGTCTAAGAGATAAAGAAGGGCTGGAAAATATTTGCGTATAAAATATTTTTTTATAATTAATATGGGAAAATGGAGACTGGACGTCTGGTTCCATGTGCCACCACTGTAAACATTTGGATGGAGAATTTCATAGCAAACTATTCTAAAATGTTTGCATACATCTTAACCATTTACTTGCAGAGCTTCTGCTTTAATGTGCTGCAGTTGCAGTATTGCAGTGGCTGTTGAAGAAGCTGATGAGCGATGCTAGTATCAGTTAGCCAGACTGTGTAGCTGAGCAAAGGCTTCTTTCCATGTTCTACAAATCACTTTCATTCATCTTTATGAAGAGCTCTGAGAACATTTACGCTTCAGTTAGATGACACTTTGTGGGTTTTGTGGAGGAAAGAAATGAGCCCTGCTCTTTCTCTCCCCAAATAAGTACATCATCCCGGACAGCTCGGGTAAATATTTGCGCGGTCAGCTTTCTGTTCAGCAACTGATGACCTCTGTTCTCTTGGCACTTCATTAAAGGAGTAAACAAGGAGGGAAGGAAGTCATGAGTCCATGCTCATCTGGGATCTGCTCTACCTCGTCCAAGGAATGGCCAAAGGACGAAGACGCATCTGAGGTCGGTATTCTCTTGTTTGACACTTACAACCCTTATTTTCAAAAGCCTTGTCACTCCAATCTGCTCACCTTCCCGAACAAGCTAGATCAACGATAAGCTGCGATTTAATGGAAAGAATGTACCAGATGTGATTCCGGAGACTTAAAATCTAAGAAAATAATAAATATACACAAATCTCCACTCTCTCCAGATATAGTAGATCTGCCAAGACTTGTTCAGAGTCCAATTTGCTTTCCTTTAGAGCTTGTAACTGTCACTAGAAGTCAATAGTCACCCAAATATTTTTTGTAAGTACATCCCCAATCCATGTTCAGCTTTCAGTAAGGTTGAACAGGCTAGCAGATGTGGTTTAGGATACAGTATGACTCACTGTGAACTGTTCGACTGTTAGTCCAGGTAGACGCACAGCGTTTGGTTGCACGCTGAATGTTTAAGGGATTCCTGCATTGGCTAAATGAAGGAAAAAGCTGTCAGTTAGTTTTCTCCTCCAAGCGTGTAGAGCTGTCCGATTTAACAGAAGGCTTTGTGACATGACTCTTGCTAGTCTCTCTACAAAATGTTACACCACCTGAATTACTAAATGTAACGATGATGACAAAATTTTGGGTTGATTATAGTAAAAGTTTGGGTTCAACAATGACAAAAATTGGGGTTGACAAAAGTAAAAATTTGGATTCGATAATGACAGAATTTTGTATTGATAATACAATTTTGGGTTGATAATTACAAGAATTTTGGGTTAACAATAGTAAAATTTGGGTTCAACAACGACCAAAATTTTTTTGACAATGACAATATTTTGGTTTGGTTTCTCTCAATCTTAATATCTATCTCTCCTTCTCAAACCATGCCTGTTCAAAATTTTTGATAGGATATGGGGTGTGTGTGTGTCCCTGCCCCCGACTGCCTTTGGGTTTTTTCATATGGTTTGAGATGAGTTTCTTCATGTTAACCAGCAAGAAGCTTTAACAGTACATGAATGTGGGCTCACTGTGGTGTAACAGTCCATCAGTAATGTTTAAGGTTTTCACAACATCAATTTTGACCATGAAAACCATGGCAACCACATAGGCCAATCGATGCATGCGTATGTACTTGCTTCTTCTGGGACTTAGGGAGGTGAGTATTCAGGAGCACGACTGGTCATCCATGCACTGGGACTGTAAAGTCTTGTAGATGACAAGCTTTTAACCCCACGTCCCGCTCGACCTGTACCATCCCGGGACGAAAGGCAGACTCGCAGACGTTTCAAACGGTGCCATAAACCCACCGGGTGGGGGCTGGGGGGGTCAACATTCCCAAACACAGCTTCCCTCGTGCTCTCTGATGACCAAACGTATGCGGAAACCATGGTTCCACAGGGAGAGCCGTTTACTTTTACTGCCCCAGGACTGCACACGCATCATTGACTACAGGAGGGGCTGCCAAGTGAAGTGTGAGAAGAGAAGTGTTCTACTGGAAGTGCGATGAGGTCAGGTTGGGGAGAGGGACAATAAAAGCCAAGCCTGGACACGAATGGCATTTCCCATAAAAGTCCAGGGCCGGCGCTGTTTATATGCGCAGGGTCAGCAAGTGAGTCTGGTCAATGTGTGGAGATCAAACGCGAGGCCGGGGCGGTCGAGGTTTCGCTGTCTGCGGTGGTATGTGAAATATCTGCTAGTCATCTCTCACTCCCGTCGCTGGCAGTAAGGAGTTATGACTGTGCTTAACCACGGGGTCAGCCCAGGCCCTCGTTAAGATTTTTGCGAAATCGTAACTGCGTAGTGGACAACATCGGCAGCGTTCGCGAGGAATTCACAGCCATCACAGGCTGAACTGATTAGCGCTGCGGCCTGCGCTCGCCACATCTACTTACGGCCAAAATTGAAGAAAGAGGCTTTTATGAGTAGCTATTGGTAAAGCTATTACAGCTGCATCCCGTACTCAGTATGCTGAACGTCAGTGGGCAGATGTGACATTGTACATGACAGAGATGGGACCGTATAAGCAGTAGATGCTATTTGCTATTTTTTAACAGACAAACCACCAAGTCCCACACCATCAACCATTACGCGTGCGGGTGGGCAGCGTTGCCAACTTTACTCTGGAAAATAGCTTATCCCTGCTCTTTCAAGTGGAGTGGGTTGCAAAATTTGGCTTAAGGTGCTTGTTTGAAATAATAATAAATAAACAAATAAATGAATGAGCCTAAGTCTGGGGGGCAGCGTTGCCAACTTTTCACAGGAAAATAGCTAATCCCTGCTCAAAATGTTGCTACGTCATGCGTTAATTAGCATGCTTTTATATAATCTTTTTGAGTGGGGTGGGTCGCAAAATTTAGAGTAAGGTGCTTGTTCGTAATAATAATAATAATAATAATAATAATAATAATAATAATAATAATAAATGAGCCTAAGTCTGGTGGGCAGTGTTGCCAACATTTTACTGGAAAATAGCTAATCCCTGCTCAAAAAATGCTACGTCATGCGCTAATTAGCATGCTTTTTAAATAATCTTATCGAGTGGGGTGGATCACAAAATTTGGAGTAAGGTGCTTGTTTGAAATAATAAATAAATAAATAAATAAATGAGCCTAAGTCTGGTCCTTTAAGATGCCTATGCTGTAAATGTTGAAGTGTCAGCAGGAACTATTTTAATCTGGAAAAAGAAAGCAATCCAGTGGCTATGTGCAATACGAGCATTTTGCGAGGCCGTAGTAACAGAACTGCCTTTAATACAATAAATCTGATTATCTGACCTATAATGTAAACACTCAAAGGGATACAGCGAGTTCACTCAGGACACTGCACTGCAGTGAAGCAACACACACTGGAGGACACTTTTAAATGAGAGAATTTCATTGAAACAGCAAAAAGGCAAGAAAGATGAGGTATTTTATCAGACAATACTGTAATTAGTTTTACCACAGACATTTGGATTTCAAATGTGTCGATACGTATCCTCACTGTGCACTGGATTAACCCCTCGTTTAGTTTAAAGCGTGTGGTATTGGTTTCGCAGCAGATCATGGAAAACGATTCTATGTCATTTTACAGGACAATGTGAGAATTCCGATGTCAGTTAGATTTTATTTTACGGTACCTGTAGAGGGCGCTGTGAAACTGATCAGGTCTCGGGATCAGCAGAAACTCAATGACAAATTACTGAAATCAGACCCGGGGGCAAAAAAATTGTGACTGGGACATTCCTAATAAAAACATGAAAGTTGGAGGCAACAGTAATGGCAAAGTATTAAGCGGCCATTTTGTGTGAAGTGGAGTGGCCCAACCCTACTGGGTAAAACCTTCCAATAAACATGCGTCAGATGTCATTTTGTTATGTGACAATATTGTCATGCTGATTAACAGTAACAGCACTGAAATATTACTGTAGGACACCATCATTCATAAGCCTATGTAACTCTTTATGATATTAAACTCCATTATGATTTATAAAGCCGTGTCATTAAAGTGCTTTATTCAATGCTGATGTCGCATTCAGAAAATGTCGCCTGGTAAATGTTAAAATAAGTTTTATACATGTTTGTACAGGTGCTTTCGGAATGGACTACAGGGAAGTGTTACATATTATGTTATGGCAGCATGGTGAAAGGTTTGTTGAAGAATTTTTGCAAAAAATAACCTAAAGACTGGGACTGGGACACACTAGGACTAGCTAGTAGGTGTGTACCGATCTAGCGATATATCGACGTATTGATGCGACGTAAAAAGACAATGTGTGTTCATTCCATGGTTAATGTTTTCCAGTGTTAATTATAAATGATCAGATTGGAAATGTTGCCGATTGGGTAAAAAATCCCATTCGCATTGCTGCACGTACCGAAAGTGATCCAGTTGTTGAAATAATGAAAGTTAACTGATGTAAGCCAGTGCTCTGGGTTTGCTAATGGCTTAGCTTGGGCAACGTCCGTCCTCTTCACCCAATGGAGACTGGTCAGCACTAACACAGGACGGGTGACAGGTCAATCCAGTGTTCTCCCCACACTCTGTTCACACTTTCTCTGTTTCTGGGCTGCTGATAATAGCCTCATTTAGAGCAGACCCCGGAGGTCACCCAGGGGGTTTCAGGGGGGTTGCCAGCAGGGCTTGGCTTAAACAAAGCTGTCCAGAGAAAAGATGGCTGTCACCAAAAGATGGCTTGGCCCACTGGAACTGCCTGAATGAGACTTCACGTTTTCCTTTGTACGACGCTAACCAAAACCAGCATTTGTTTTCCTCCCGGGAGGAAAGCAGGAAGCGCCTGGTGCGGCGCCCTCCCTTTGTTGAGGTGACTCCCACTGGGACGGGCCCTAATGGCCGCTGTTATGGGCTCGTTTAACAGCCATTGTCAGTAACCATCAGTCCCTCTGTCTGGATGGACTCCGATATCGAGCCAAAAACTGCCATTTAGACAAGAAAGCAAAACACCATCCGTCTTAATTATGGAGGGAAAAGCCGGTCGTTAATGTGCCATCGTTTCTGCGTGGTACGCCGGGACCAGGTGGACCAAAATGGAATGTGCCGCTGATTGATTGACTGTTTTCAGCAGAGAGACGTGGCTTGTTTTATATTATTAAATTATTTACTTAAAAAAAAACATTTTCACTTTTCCAAGAAAGCGGGAGGGCTGGAATGAGTCCTAATGCAGAAGGTCTGGATGGCTAAGCCCTCACAGGAATACGCTTGGCAGCAAACGGAGGAAGATGGGGGGTATAAGAAAAGCAGCAGAGCTGGAGTGGTGTGGGTTACACTGCAAAAAATCACCTCAATTCTCCAGGATATGGAAAATGTGAGATTGGAAAATGTTGTCTTATTATTGAACATATCACTAGAATTTTAAAGTAATGTTCAATTTGAAATTTTTTAAAAAAATGTCTTAATCATTTTATTTGACGTCTGTAATAGATGTGCCTGTGCAAAAGTCTGATTGTTTTGTTGATTTTCTAAATGACGTCATTTACTGAGACACACTATTTACTATATTTATATATATATTTACTATTAATACAGTTACAGTGTATTTGCTGAATTTAAATTATGTAAGAAACGTACCATATGGGCTGTGCAAAAGTTATTGCCCATTTTATATTTTATGATTTTGTCCAAAATTAAGAAAAAAAAATTTAATTGTTATATAAACATATGATATGACATTTATATTATTTAAAAAAAAATATGTTGAGCTAAAACCCCAATTAGTTTTAACTTAAAAAAAATCTAAATGTGTTGAATGTGTTTGAAGGTTTGCCTACAAACTAGGTTTAATAGTTTTAATATAAAGTAAATAATTACATTTTAACAATTAAACAGTACATTTAGTATCAATGGTGAAGAATTCACTGGGCATTAAATATTGCCCTATTAGAACACAATTAACAGTTCACTGAACCTATAAACAGGATTACACACCGTGGAGGTTTAATAATTAAAATAATTTATTAATATATGTATTATATTCATACTGCAATGAGAATGGCAGATGTTTCTGTTCATTTTCTGAAACGTTATGTTCTGGATTCTTCTAAATTGTAATCTGCGAAGAAACAGAGAGACATGAGGATGGACCTACGACAAGATAAAAAACACTACTGATTCAATTCCCATACACGTTCCTAACAATAAAAGGTCCTAAATGGCTCTTGACTTGGGAATAAAGTTCTAGGAAAAGTTGATCTGTAAGGAGCCATGCACTGAAAGGTCTTTTATTGAGGCGAAAAGTGGTCTTTCTTTGGCCTGACCCCAAAAAATGACCTCTAGTCAGCTTTAATAGTGTACATAATGACCATCCCCAGCTTCTCCCTGAGTCAGCAGGGACCGAGCTGACCCCCGTACAGAGGTCAGCTCACTGTGTTGTCACGTCCATTGGGCCAGACAGGAAAACAAACATCCCAATTTACGACCGTGGGGCTCAGCCAAACAAAGGCTTTAGGACCTGAGTGAATTACCTCAATTCATTAGTTACAGAGTAGTGGCCTCTGAAAGGGTCAACCAAACCGTGACATGGATTTACAACGGCTGAAAAGGACCTGCAGCTGTTATTCTAAGCATCAGGGACAGTCATCTTGTCCCATCGTAAACCGAAACCTCTGACAGCTACGCACCAGGCCACTGGGAGAAGATAAAGATTTTCAGTTTTTAATGGCGTGAATGGTTAAAAGTTGGAACCATGTGGTTTCTTTCTTCTTCTACAGTCATGATTCCTAATCATTTTAATAAATACACTGCCCAGCAATAGTTTGGTGACACAAAGCCTTTCCTTGTTTTTTCGTCCTGTTGTTTATATACAAAAAAATGTATAAAAAGTCATCGACTTACGACATATCTGACTTATTGAGGGGGTTAGGAGTTTATGGTATTAAAAGTGAAAGTCCATTTAATAAAACGTTTAGAAAAAGCAATACAGAGCCTCAGGTGGGAGAATGTCTCCCTCTGGTGGACTGACAGAGGAATGGCCTCAGGACAAAACACAGTAGACGCTTATGTAAAAGGGTTACGACTTACTTCAAAATTCGAGGATCCCCTGTCTATGATTTTTTAGCTTTTTGCTTTTTAATATTCATATAATATATGATAAGATATATTTAACAAAATTGAAAAAAGAATGGCTTTAATAATGTGATTGTCAAGCACATTTTTTGAAAATTTAAAACTGTAAAAACTGATGGAGCAGCTTTCAGGAATGAAGCTAAAGCCCTCACACAGCCCCATACACGAAAGAAAATCAATATTTTACCGTTTTTTAAACACAAATGTCAATGCAGTTGCAGGTAAAGGTTCGGTGCATCTCTGCTAGTGCGGGTCATGGTTACGCTGTTTTCTTAGCCTAACTGCTAACTGCTAACTGCTAACACCCTCTCAGCAGTTTAGTGTGCACTCAGGTCCTTCAGTCTTTATAGACTTTGCTCTAATGCACTACCAACACCAACACCCCACCCCCCTCTCTCTCACACACACACACTCCGAGCCCCCTCCATCCCTGTAACTCTGGAGGCATATCCCATGTTTGAGGCCTGTGTCATCTAGCAATGGCAGGAAACTACTCAGCAACTTTCTTTATGAAAAACACTGCGGCCTCAGTCAAATCCCGGCCAATGGGCAGGACACGGCCTTCACTCTTAGCCCAAACCCCCTCTGGAATTATATGTTTCTGTCAGCATTTTAAGACCACACACTATCACCTTGACGATTGTCCTGTACAATACTGTTGGTCACATTTTAGTTCCTCATATCTCACATTTACACTGTAAGTGTTTCCATTTCATATGCACTTTGCTCTTTTACACTGTGTGTTTATATTCTACCTACTTTAAACTAGCACTCTGCCCGAAGTGCAGTATATTACATACATTTATTACATTCCTGTGTCTCTGTGCAAGACTACCTCAATACTGAGCCCTGCCTGTGCTTTTTAATATTTTATATTCATTTACACACTTTATCCACTGGCAAGGCTAGTAGTCAGGATTGGTGGAGGTCACAGTGATTCCCTATGGTTGTCTAATGTACAGTCAAAGCTCTGTTAGCTCCTCCCTAATGGTCCGGGCCCTAAATTTGGTGAGAAGTGGGGTTGGCGAGATATCATAATGGGTTAAAAAGTGAAGACCACTGCACTTGAAAATCTTTAAAATCCTAACTCAGCTCCATACTGATTGTTTTTTATGTAAAACAGCATCAGTAATGGTGACATTTTGTGATCTAGCAAACGAAAAACACATTTCCATTTCTTTTTTTGCTGGATGCAACTTTCGTTTGAGTCTAATTCACAAATTTGTACACAATCTAGAATGGAAGCTGGAGGCGGAGCGTGGACAGGACCAACCAACCAGAACAGTGGGGTTTCCTGTGTTGATTGGTCCATACACCAACCAGACTAAAGCTGCATCAGTGTTTGGTTCCTCGCATGTTAGTGTCGCCCACTCACCAACAGCAGCAGCAGTGTTAAATATTAAATACTATTAAATCAGCACAACTGACCATGTTCAAGGCTACAGTGCTAACATGGGCCTAAGTTTGGTGAGCTATAGATGGAGAAATGCAAACACCTAACACTGTGCGCACTGTGGTGAGGGCGAGAGGCGAGGTTGGTGGCTTATTGAGGTAAATAGCATGGTAGAAAATCTGTCCTGCAGCCTTTCATGGCAAGAGGCAGGTTTGGAGAGATAACGGGGGGTGAGCTAACGAGGTTTGACTGTATGTGCAAGATACAAATCACACAAATTCTTGAGACTGGAAAACTGATTGAACTGTCGTACTGCAAAACACCACAGCGTAATTAGTGCTAGTTTTGAAGCCAGGATATCGCTTTTAGATAACAGCTGATAACATTTTGGCTGTAGCACATTTTAAAAATGTCTTTCTGTCCAATCACACCAGCCATGTCTGCCTTTAGGGGGCGCCATGCTTGGAGCATGCAGTTACTTTTACCTGAGGCGAGAGTTTCTTGCCAATGTCATGTCAGTGGACTTTGGCTGTGACATGTCCATTTTCTCCTCAATGTGTGTGTGTGTGTGTGTGTGTGTGTGTGTAATAAAAAATAAATGACATTTGATGACCTTACCAAACTCGCTGGCACATATATGCTCCAGAATCGCGTCGGCATCCACCTGGTGGTCGCAGGGAGGGCAAACCGGAGAGGAACCTACACCAGAAAGGAGAGGAACGATGTCAGAGACAATAACACTGCAGAGCAACACCCTGTCACTATCACGGCCACAGTAACACACACCAAATGTCTTTCCCTTCATTTCCTTCTGCAGCCTGGCCCGGATTCACTCCCCCACTGTGCCGTCGGAAAGTTTGTTTATGGCTGTAAACAGTGGGGAAGCGAGTCGCAGAGCCGCACACATCTCGTGGGCGGAAATTTCCCTAATAATCCACCTGTCAGACACATTCAGATCACAGCGCAGGCCTCGCTCTCAGCCCGGGACAGTAGAGTACAGTACAGTAGAGTAGAGTCTCAGCCCGGGACAGTAGAGTACAGTACAGTAGAGTAGAGTCTCAGCCCGGGACAGTAGAGTACAGTACAGTAGAGTAGAGTCTCAGCCCGGGACAGTAGAGTACAGTACAGTAGAGTAGAGTCTCAGCCCGGGACAGTAGAGTACAGTACAGTAGAG
>JBBIGC010000041.1:2002206-2015165 GCA_037576955.1 Lepidarchus adonis
AGGAGATATCCATCCATAAACACCTCAATAATCCTCTTTTACACTAGCATAGGAGATATCCATCCATAAGCACCTCAGTAATCCTCTTATACACTAGCATAGGAGATATCCATCCATAAGCACCTCAGTAATCCTCTTATACACTAGCATGAAAGATATTCATTCATAAACACCTCAATAATCACTTTACAATATAACAGGAAATATTGTTGCTGCCCCATTCCAATTTCCAATGAACTTAAAAAAAAAAAATTACCTGTCCTGTCCTGACGGTTTAGCACAGCATGGGAGTTGTGGTTGCCTGTTGTGTCAGAGCAGTTTTGTTTCTCTAGGTGCCTTATATGGATCGACCAATGTGTGACCAGACACCCTATCCCACCCTAGGGTGACCCCCTAGCGTCAGCCCCCCACAAAGTCAGAACCAGACACCCCATCCCACCAGGAAGGGCGCAGGAAGCCCCAAAAGAACCCTGGACCACCAGCAGTGGCCCCACCAATGTGCAGCAGGACCAAGGTTCCCCTTAGTCCACCGCCCAAAAGAGGAGCCCACCCATTCCTGCTCGATCCCCCTGCAACCCCCTTGTGATGCAACCACCTGGCCACCCACCCATGCCACCCACACAGGGCCAGAGACCAGGAGATTAGGGGACGATACGCGACCCCCACTGCACCCCTGTTCCTGTGAAATGTATGTGTGAAGGTGTTGTGTTTGTATGTCTATACTGCATTAAAATCTGAGGGCGCGTGATGAATGGGGGTCCGACCACTGGCAGATGGTGGAGGGCGCGTGTGTGGTGTCTAATGTGCAGGTAAAAGAAAGAGCCCTAGTGTTGTGTATGGTGTGGTGTTGGCACAGGGGAGCACTAAGGGTATGCAATGAATGCCAGTGAAAGCCAGTGAGCGGGGGGACAAGACCGGGCTGTCCGGAGGAGCCACCTCCCACCACGTATGACAAGAACCCAACCAGAGGCCAGCGATGGGACATCCCAAGACCCACCAGTGAGAGGAGAGCTAGTCCAGCCCGGCAGGTTGACCCCCCCACCTCCAACCCCAGAGCACTGCCTCATAGACACTAGAATAGAAGATACTTGTCCATTAATACTTCAATAAATAGTACACAACAGCAAATTGCTCACATGACCAAATGAGAAGTGACAAGTGAGACCAATATCTCAAGTTTCACAGAACAAGGTCTAATCTGACCCACCGATTTGCTCTCAGCAGGACTTTCCACTGAATATTTTCACACACTGTCACTGCCAGGGATTTTCATATTTCATGACACAGTTTTGGAAAGCTTGCCGCCCTGTTCATGATGAATGGACCAATAGAAATGCTTCAGATTTTTAATACCATTTTCTCTGCTTTGATGCAAGTTCCATCGATGCAAAGCTGTTTTGGAACAGCGACAATACACAGTATGAACTACAGAAATCTTCACGATCTACAGTATTTCATACACTGGCTTCCTCTGGGCCTAAAGACTTGATATGAGACTTCAAATGAGGACCATTAGGCCACAGGTTCACTCAGGTCCCATGCTGGTTAATGGCTCAAAGGCCTTACTTTTATTACCACACAACCTCCGTTACTGTAGAAATGATTGGCCTCGAATGAAAACACATCCATCTTCTTAGGCCTGGCCTGGACTGGAGCGTAACATTCCCCCCATCGCATTGGCCCTGACTTTGTAGACATTGTAGGATGTCATGGGGAATTTACACTGGGTGCTTTACAGACAGAAGACAACTTTTTGATTTGTTTGGAGGCCAAGTCAACACCTTGAACTCATGCCATGTTCCTCAGACTAGTAGCAGTGTGGCCTCTACCATTAGAAATCCCCCACCACCTCCATTCTTCCCATAGGACGTCCCAGTGGCAGTCTTCTCCAACTGAGTAAAACACATGCATCGTAACGTCCACAGGATGTAAAGAAGAAGGTGACTCATCAGACTAAGCCACTTCACATGGCCCAGTCCTGATGCTCACTTGCTGTAGGTCATTTCAGGGGTGTACATGGACGTCCATACCCAGCGAGCTAGTATCACGATTTGTGTTACAGAAGCTCTTCTTTTGGATCAGAGCATGTGTATCAATGATCCTTGGGTTCTTCTAGCTTCATATGAACCAGTGCATACTGGGAACCCCCCATAAGTGCTGCCATGTTGGAGATGCTTTGACCCAGTTATCGAGACATCAGATTCTTACGCTCCTGCTTTGAACACTTCAACTTCAAGAGCTGACTGTTTACTGGTTGCAAAATGTTTCTCACAGAAACCACTGTAATGAGATCATCAGTGTTGGATACTTGTCTGATCCACCAGTAACTGATGGTACATTCTGCTGTTTCTCTATGCGTAGTGTCTGATCTCCCTGTATTCCAGTAGATCTCAATTAATCTGTTTGTAAATCAACTGTAAATGCATCTGATGAGTCGAGAAGCACTTATCCAGTTGGTGCTGCTGTTGAGTGTAAGAACGACTCCAAACAGTAATATATAACCTTAATGCTTTTGTTTAGGCCCGCTTGCCAAACGCATCGCCATAATGACCCGGGATGAGGGATTATCGCCACTTGTTGGAGTCGTAACATGTAGCGAGGTCTGACTTTTACTGCTCTCTCTGCAGCCCTGTTTATAGGTTCCCGACCAGTATTTCTGCATTTTTTACACCAGTTTAGCCTGATTTGACCTCCCAGCCTCAACAAATCTGTCTTACATACGATGTGGAGGTGACATATGGGCAGAAATACGTTTCAGAACGTGTGGTGGCAAGAAATTGAAGCGCTTGGTATTTGGTGGTGATTTTCAGAGCCGCTTTTCCATTGTAAGCCAAAGCCATGACAAATCCGGAACACTGGTGTGCTGTTTTTCGCTTCAAACAAAGCCGCTTTTCCAGAACCACTTCATATTTCCCGCACTGTTGTCTCAGGTTGATTGAAGCAAGCCTCGGTTGTTGTTTTACCCCCAATTTGTCTGTCATAGTTTCCTAAACCCAAGAATCCTATGGGGACACTTTGCAAATCCCAGCCGTCAGAATTTCCTCCTGCAACGAGTTTTGGCAGCAGTTTCGCAATTTATCCATCACTTACGAGGGCACCGTTCAGTCAGATCGTCCGCCTGTGCCGCCAAGTGATTGGGCAAGGTGTTTTTCTGAGCGCTTTCAGAGGAAATCAGTCATCCTTGAAGTGTTTGAAAATGAAATTCCACATTTCAGTCAAGGGTGGACAGGCTCCTGTTAAAGCTCTCGCAGGATAAACAGTTCAAGTCTGATTCGTTATTTAGAGATTTTCACTCTGTTTTCAGCGATACACTCAGATACGCTCGGCTGAGCGATGCCATGCATTTGCCATGCGCCTACAATTTACGCTGCTCAAAGACGTAACGCTAAGTAAGCAGCTAGACCACAGCGCTGGTGGATGGTTAGATTAGACCTTGCTGGAGTCAACATGTTGCAATCTGTCACCAGCGAATAGTTAACTGTTCCTCTTGTGTACAACTCTCCTATCCACTACTAGAACCCCCGATCTAGTACCTAACCACTCATTGGCCAGTTTATTAGAAACACCCATCTTGTACTTTCATTATTTGGGCCATTTTATTAGAAACACCCAACCTGTACTTGACCATTTTATTACAAATACCCACCTTGTCTTTTTAATCATTGGCCACTTTATTAGAAACAGCACATTGTGTTTAGCCAATTTATTAGAAACACTGACCTTGTATTTCCACTTACTGGCCAAGAGAAGAAGAAGAAGAAGAAGAAGAAGAAGAAGAAGAAGAAGAAGAAGAAGAAGAAGAAGAAGAAGAAGAAGAAGAAGAACAAGAAGAAGAACAAGAAGAAGAACAAGAACAAGAAGAAGAACAAGAAGAAGAACAAGAAGAAGAACAAGAAGAAGAACAAGAAGAACAATAATAATAATTAAAATAATAAATAAATAAATAAATAAATAAATAAATAAATAATAATAATAAATAAGATCTTTTTATAAAGCATTTTCATACATCAGGATGCAGCTCAAAGTGCTTTACAATTAGATCACATAGCATCAACATAAACATGGATGCATCTCAGATCCCTTTACTCCATCTTTACCATATAAGCATGTGTTCACATGGTGTCCAGAAGTGCAGCCCGGTGTTCTTGCTTTTGTCCTTGATTGAACCTTCCTGCCTGAGGAACATCTGGAAAAGCCCCAGCATTTGGGGGCGCTGGTCCATACAAGGTGGTCACATGAAAGCAGCAGACTGGAGGACTATGTAGGACAGAGCACACTGCTTTTGAAGGACTATGCTGCTTGGAGTTCCTCCATCCTCACAAACCAAGTTTTTTTTATCGCTTTGCTATGAGGATAATATAGCCGACAACTGATGAAAGACTAGAGCTCTGTATTAGCCCACTGGCCTCAGACTGTGTGGTGTCACTATAACACAAAATGGCAAACGCTCTCCTAGCAAAAACAATAACTAGCCCCTTGAATTCTATCCATGTTTTCAGAAAGCAGTTATTCAGTATCAAAAACCATGGACATTCCAGCATGTATCGCCACACTGTAACATGTTCTAACTCTCCACACAACAATAGCCTTCGTCAGTTCAATATTACTGTGAAACCCCTGGCATCTTTATACTCTGAGCTGTTATATTTTCACTGTTTTACATTTGAAAGCTGAGCAATGAACAGAACATTCACATGCAGCCAAAGCAAATGCACAATTGCTGTGCAACACAGTACAAAAAAATCTGTCGTATCAAGGTTAAAACCTGCAAAATAAAGTGAAATGAATGAACAAACCTGTATCCTGGTGAATACATTACAGAAACTGAAATAAAGTTTACGTTTGCTTTCTAGATTTTATATTGGCCAAAAACTACTGCTCTGAATCTGCTGCTCTGCTGGCTTTGGGGCTCTGTGGTCTTACTGGTGAGTTCCTGACTTTTAGTGTGGAACACTGGTGTACAAGCCAGAGAATAAGAGTATAACTCGGGGTTTTGCCGTAAGTTGGGAGTTGCGCTTGTTATGATGCTGCTGAGCCTTTATCAAACTGGATTGCGGTTTATTAACAGCCGGCAACATGCATGAACGAGCAGCACACATACAACTAACACCAGTTTCTCTCGCCGTGTTACCGTAAAGCATGTGGTAGGCGTTCAACTGTGTTCTACTACCGTATATGTGCTGCCAATTGCCTCTAACCGCTACTCTCAGAATGCAACTCTTTCCACCTCTTTTCCGCCCATATTACCCACCTATTTTCCCACATTAGACACTACATAGTCCACTGCTGTAAATTTTATTTAAATTTTTTATGGAGCTAGCGACCATGAATGGTCAATATCCGGAGTGTGACGTAACTCGAGGACCACCAGTAGTGTGTTAGAAGGGTCAACAATTGAGCAAGTATGTGTTGACAAATTACGCATTCTCTTTTAACCAGGAGATTAGAATTTTCAGTTCGTGAAATTTCAAAAATAGCAAAAGCTGCAGAGATATGTTGCTTTAGGACTTTTGTCTTATTTGGGTCTCGGTAAATGAGTCGTACAGCTGGTGCACCTACCAGTGGGTGAACTACAGCTTTAGGCACTTTCAGTCTATTCTGTTTTCCATTTCACACAGTTTAAAACTTTGCTGTACTCAGTACAATTTCCACTGGACCAATTAACACATACTTTCATCGGGACCAATCACCACACACTTCCACCTGGACCAGTTGTTGTACACTTTTGACTAGCCCACTCCAATCACTCCTAATTTTTTTCTGGACCAATCCACGTCCACTTTCATAAAGATCTCGGGATTAGTAGGTGGCACTGGTCCGAAGACTTAAATGACCTGGAGTGTAGAGTTTTGGAAGATCGCTAATATACGATGAGGCTAGCACATGTATGGCCTTAAAACCAAACAGTAAAATGATCCTCATCTGAATGAGGAATTAGTTCAGAGAAGCCAAAACAGGAAAGATGTGATCTCGCTTACGAGTGCCAGTAAGAAGAAGATCAGCAGAACTTTGGTTGTAAGTAAAGGGTATTACAATAATAAAATCAACCCTGTTGCAGAAGCTAAAATAGATCCTCAAAATGTTGTTCTAAAACCTATACTTGTTCTCCGTTCTTGAGGCACAAACTAACGAGAAATAAAGATCTAAGTAAGTTCCTATGGAACAGGTATTGCTGGGTAATGGGTGGTAATGAGCCACCATTTATCCGACCATGGGCTAATCAAGGCATTATCATGCCCATACTGGAGTGTTACCTGACCACCTGCGGGGGATTTTTTGGCCTGACGATCAGTCCTGAGGGCCTGTAATATATTTTCCCTACTGCAGGTTTGCCAGGAAAATCACATACTGACTTATGTGTTCTTGTAACATGAGGTTCATATTTCTTCAAGTGTGGTTTTCTGCTCTTTGCCATCAATGGCCTGATGTGTTATTGTTCTTTGGGGCAAAGTGAGGGAATTGGGAGCATGCTGGGTGTTCTGGGCCCATTAGAGTCAAACTAGTGCTGAGATATTGCACTCGAAGAGTGATGGATTGTACCTGCTCAAGAGTTTTCCATATTTACGCAAACCCCAGGTGAAGAGCTGCAACTTCTCTGAACCGCAGATTCGCATCATTTATTGCTCTACCTGTGCAATCTCGACCATAAAATTCGAGATTTGAAATTCATGCACGTCCCAATGTCTTTGCACTCTTGCACTAAGAAAAAATGGCTAAGATCTCTGAAAAAGCCCAGATGGGATTCCTGAACCCATAAGAATAATCAGCTCCAGCGTCCTACCTAATGTAAAAAAGGTGAAGACAAAGAATTGCAGTTTGAATTGCTCCAAAAACAAAAACGAAGTCTAGTCAAGGCAGAACACCACATCTATAGTTTTTTTTCTATTGTGTCTCACAGATCTTCCTGGTCTTATCGAAAAGAAATTCCTTGGGCAGAGCGAAGCACAGCTTGGAGCATGTTCAGCGGTCCATCTAGAGGCCTGGCTCCTCTTTGCTCTCCAACCACCCAACTCTCTGTTTTGGTTTTTGCTTTATCTCCCTCTTGATTCCTCAATCTTCATCTCTCGATTTCTCCAGCAGCCTACTTTTGATCCCTTATGAGTTATGCTATAGTTTTCTTTTGCATTCCTAAGGATATGTACTGTATTTATGTATCTAACTGCATAATGATGGACAATGAATCCAAATAATATTGACTCTCCACCCCCCAGTGAAGTTCCACCAGGAGTGATGATGATGTAATATAGTCAATCTGAGGTAAATCATTTTGGGAGACTATTTTGCCTCAGAGCACCCGTCCACCATGAATGGGTTTACCAAACTGTGGTAGGACATCAGACAGACGTCTGGTTCCATTCACCACAACTGTGAACATGAAGACTTAGTAGAAAAAAGGTTCTTCTAGAACACATGGCAGCTTTAAGCTTTAAAACATGATTCTCTTCTCTGCAGACCCTTCCTGCCCAATGATAGTCCTCTGCAGTCCTTCAGACTGGTTGCTTCACTTCTCCAGAACTTTGTGATCAGTCATCTTAAAGTCCATCAACACCTTCCAATAGGCTCTTCTGTCTTCAGGTGGATTTTTTTAGGCCAAAACATAAAGCAGATGCTGACAGGGTGCCTAAATTATTACTATTTTTCTTTCTTCCATGTTTCATTAAAGCTGGTATCATTATTTTGTGCCAGGTGCAGATATCTGAACTACCCTGAAGGGTCCTTGGTCTTCTATAAATCAACGCTTTACCTACCTGTGTCTTCAGAGCTAAAACGCTCCAGAGTTGCATCTTCAGATGCTCACTGAAAGTCATAATCATCTTGTGATGCCTTCAGCATATGGTTTTTGTCTGTTTAAGAAGCCCTGACCTCCACATTGTAGCTCCACAGAGGTCAGGCTCTTGAGATGTGGTGGTGGATCAAAGATAGGAGAGTGATGGAAATGTACAGGGTGTTAAATTGGAGGGAAGAGGAACTTCAGACATGGTCCTTCAGCCAAACATCAGCAATTTCATCAGCTAGAGCAATGATTATCTGCATCTGTACTGTTACTTCCAGGAGAAAGCAGCGAAAAACTGACAAAAAGTCACGTTCAGCTCAGCGAGAAAGAGCAGCTTCATTAATCCTTAGCCTTGCTGAGTTGACTCCATGTGTTATCCAGGTGCTTCCAGCAGGAGTTTTATTGTTTCGTTCGGTCAGGCTTGGATTCGTGGTTGGGGTTTGTTGTTGGGTGGTGTTATAATATGAAGCACATGGCTCTACACTCCAAAAGGTTCCTTTGACTGAGTGGTTCCTTAGAAATGCATTTTTGTCAATGAGATCCTTGTTTAAATCACCTTTTGATAACCCTTCCACATCATTTTCAAGGGAAAACTTAAATGGACATCCAAGAGCAGCTCATTTGAACCTTCGGAATGTTCTTCAGAGAACCCAAAGTGCCAACCATTCGCACTTATGGCCAATTTAAAGTTGTCAGTCAACTAAACCACAAACCTTTGGATAGTGGGAGGAAACCGGAAGACCCAGAGGAAACCCACACAAACACAGGGAGACCCCTGGTCCAGGGATGGACCACAGGACCCTCCTGCTACGTCGCCTTGCGATGGGTTGGCTTCCTGACCCTTTCCTTGGCCTGTAGTCAGCTGGGATCAGCTCTAGCTTCGTCCGTGACATGAAATGAATGAATAATTTCCCTTTTGGCCAAAAAGTGTTGATCTGAAAATAACATCTGTCCCATGTACACAATGCACAATGTCTGAACAATGGAAATAACGGTGGAGGAATTAGCCTAGGGCTCGAAGGGGTAAGGTTCCCATGTGGAGCTGTTCTCCAGCCGTCCTGCCTGATGAATTCAAAGCAGGTGAAGGGAAAGGCTTGGACGCCTTGCCTGCTATCATGTTCGTGTGTATGTGAGAGAGAAAAGGAAACAAAAGACCTGGCAGGACTTTGGAAGCTCCACGCACCTGAACTGAATGTGAAAAAGGCTTCGTCCCAACAGGGATTGTCCTCAAGCAGGCAAAGGCCAGGGAAGCAGCATTTTGACTGACTGTTGGCCATCCTTGACGCTGGACACATCTGGGATGAAATCCACTTCTTCTGGCTTGACTTTCCAGCTGATTGACAGCTCAAAGCAGTAGGCGGCGTGCCAGCATTGGGACGCTATAGGATCGGCGTCATGTGAACTGCATATAGTGGGCTCGAATTGTGCAGACTACACCCCTAACCCCTTCCCAGCGTACATGGAGGCAGGGGAGCGGCAATGTCCCTATCAACACATCGGCGGTTACTGTTACGCTCCAGAATGCCCACACATTACACTCATAGTCTGGCTGTGTGTTTGTTCTATTTTTGAAGGGTTCTTAAGAATTTGGGAAGAAACATGCTGGCAGTGCGGCTGCTTTATAAACAACGGGCAGTGTTGGTCAGGGTGGGATTCCAGCCGAGCTGTTATGACCTCTTAATGCTTTTGGAGCATAAACATCCCAACCCTCGTGAGCCTTCAAGAATGCTTTATTTTTTCTCTGCAGAGTGCTGCGTATTAGTGCTATTACAGTAGAGTCTGAACATTTGAGTGAGTAAAAAGATCCCAAAAATTACAGCCATTTATTTCCACAGGTTATTCAGTTGCCAAGCATTAGCCATCTGTGTTCAGGAGATGCCGAGTGTCTTTGTTTCAGAAATTCCCCTCTGTTCACGTCATCAGCCCGAAATACCACCTGATCATCTCTGAACTCGGTGACATGCAAGTCTTCAGTCAATTTCTCTGTAAAAAACAAATAAACAAACAGAAAAACGAAAAAGCCTCACTTCTGGGTTGGACGAGTTGTTGTCCTGAGTTTAATTACCTTGGGGCTTTGTTTAAAATGGCGCGAGATGTACAGGCAGTTTGGTGCAGCATCAGCAGTGATGCGGACGTTGTACCAGACTGTTATGGTCAAGAGGCAGCGGAGCTAAAACTCTCAGTTTACCAGCCGCTCTACATCCCTGTCCTGACCCATGGTGATGATGTTTGGGCACTGAACAAACGAATGAGATGAGGCCGAAAAGTTTCCTCCGTGGGGCCACTAGAAGGCCTCTGTTTCCTCCCCTTGAAGGGAGCCAGTTGTGGTGGTTCGGGCATCTCCCGGGCATGGTTTTCCAGCCACGTGAAACTGGGGGTAGACCCAGAACTCACTAGAGGGATTATATAGCTTACCTGTCCTGGGAATGTTTCGAAATCCCCAAGAGGAGGTACTGGGAAGAGGGAAGTCTGGAATGCCCAGCTTAGCTTGCTGCCACCACGACCCGGTTAAGGGCAGCAATATATCAATGCTCTGGAAGGCAACTTTCCCTCACAGAGACAACCGTTCCCAAACCATGGCTTAAATATATTTAAAAGTGTGAAAAGCCAATCAGAACACATCTGACAAAATCCTGAGGCATCTTGACTTTCCAGTAATATCAGACTATGTCGTACTCTAATAAAATTCTTATGTAAGTTCATGGAAAAACATTTTCGAAAAAACAAATCTGAAAAATTGGAGATTTTTCCAATATGAATATATCCATCAATTACAAAAATCCCACCTATATTAGTGATTAGTGATTTGTGATTTCCGATCATTGTGAATACCACTGCACACAGTGCACCACAATGAAATTTGTGCTCTGCATTTCACCCATCACACGTGCACACGTGGAGCAGCGGGCAGCTATCAACAGCACCCGGGGAGCAGTGAAGTGGGGACGGTAACTTGCTCAAGGTTCCTCAGTGGTGCCCGGGCTGGGACTTGAACCTGCAACCTTCAGATTTTAGGGGCAAAGTCCTAACCACTAGGCCACCACTGCCCCAAATTTTGCCCCTATATTGCTGAACGCTATATATACTCATAATTCCAGACGTCAATAGTCACCCAAAAAGCTCAAACTATTCCTGTCCTTCCAAACCCACTCAAACCACATGTAGTTAATCATCACATTTACTCAAACTGAGTTCTAAACCACACCTACTAGTCTACTCCACCTTACAGTGCTGGGTGCATTTTGAAAGTCATTTCATATTGAATATTTATAGAAGTGTTTTGAGCTATTTGGGTGACTATTGAATCCTGACGTCAGCCTAATAGCTCCAGTTCTAACCTAAAGAAGCAAATGTGGTGTCCAAACTCATCTTGGCTGATCGGTAAATAAAAACATTGTGCACATTTTGTTTTTGGCCAAACTTCTCCTTTAATCTCTCCAAGGCCGATGGGGCATCTGCCTAACATCCTTTTCACTCGGCGATGGGTCTCAAGCATCTAAAGTATCCCTGAAAGGCGAATTGGCAGGAGCGTGGTGTTTTTTCTCAGTCGTCACATATTATATCTTGCGTCTCGTCCCTGATTACGCCAAGCGCGCACTCACGTGGCCAAACAGTGGTTTCAAAATAAATAAAACACGCTACAAATAAAAGCTTTTCTTTTCACAGCTGTCTGGACTATTTCATCCGTCCTGCCGCTGGTGGACCGGGGGGGCTGCTGGGAAAGTGATCTGAGCGAGTGAGTCTCTGGAGTTTGAGTTTCTAAAACAAAGTTGAATTCACACCGAACCCTTTGCGGAGAGAGAGCGCGGGTCACTGGCCATTAATCACCTGAAGTGCACAGTCCACTTGAATAAGCAAACGTGCGCCTACAGGAGCAGAGTGCATGTGCACATCCATCTTCACGTATGCCGCGTCTGCCCAACGTATACACTGACCCGTATGGAATGTAAACCGCCTGGTCTGAAGTAGCTGCCAGTGGAGGAAGGTGCTGGAACGCCGCCAGGTTCGGAAAACACAAACACTGAGAATTTCCTTAAAGGCTCAGCGCGGCCTTCTGCTGGGGCCTTGGAGAAACAAAGGGCACCGCACGAGTCCAAACACAGGTCTGAACATTTTCCCCTCTTCTACCACACTCTTGTTTCTTTGGAGGCCAGTAGGTGCTCATTTTGGGGCAGGAGCACCCTCTTGTGGTTCATAGCCACTCGTAAACTAACTGGAAGTGCCCAGTCCACAGTTCTTCTCACACACCTGGTTCATATCACCAGGTAACGGCCATGGACGGCGGATCATCTGGTCCCGGGGCAAAGTCCTGACCACTAGGCCACAACTCCTATTTTCTTTTTCCTTTTATTAATAAGTTGAGGTACTGCTCGGTATGTAAATCTAACCAAATGAGCGTTAAATTGTAAATATATGTATATGCGGTCTGTGCATTGCAAAAAATCTAAACTAATTTAAATAAAGATTATTTAAAAACCCAAACTCGGGTTGTGTGCTAAAGTGCACCCATTCCAAACTCACAGTGGGCCGAAAATCCATGAGAGGAATTGAATCACCGATCAATCACATTAAAACAACTGTGAATAATTGATCTTATTACCTTGGATGTGTCAATGGGTGGGACATGGTCAGACAGAAGTAAAACTGGACAACCCTAAGGATTTGAGGTCCAAACTGGGATGGCTAGGTGACCGGCCATATTGGAAATGCTCTGAGCCAATCTTGTGGGTGGTTCCTGGTTTGCAATGGAAAGTAAGTACCAGAAGTGCTCCAAGGAAGGAAAATTGGCGACAGGGTCATGGGCACAACATAAAGTTGGACCACCTATTCCAATGCCAGATTACAGTTTTTTTTGTACAGATCATGTCATGTCAAAGCAACATTACTTAGCTCATAAAGCAGCTACGTTTAGAGGGTGTGCACTGATCTTGCTTACCCAGAATACGCCCAGAGGCATAACACCCACCCCCCACCCCACCTTACTAAAGGTGTTTCTACAAATATGGGCAGTCTGCATACCCCCATACTGGTTAGTTGCTATTTAGTTTACATTGAGCATTTTGAACCGGGCTTTTTTTTTATACAATCTCAATCCGTAGCATCTGAGTTTTGTTAGAGACTCAACTTTGCCGCTATTCTGGATGAAAGTCATGGCAGAAAACCCTGAGATCACCACAACAGCACT
>JBBIGC010000041.1:2025961-2041303 GCA_037576955.1 Lepidarchus adonis
GTACCATGTCATCCATCTGTATCAATAATTGTGCTTTAAATAGGTTAAATCAGTACAGAAAGTCATTTTTTGTTTTGACTCTCCTGTAAAGTTGGTGAAATGTCACTTACGCCCTTTTGGCCCTCAGCCCTCGATATATACACAAGCGTAGTATAATGTGGGATCAGCAAACTTATTAAAAAACAGTGAATGCTAGTAAGTTAATGCATTAACATTTTAAGATTTAAAAGGGTTTTCCTTTTAAAATTAAATTTTAATTAAAACTTAAATTTGAAATGATCTTAATACAAATATATTTTGAAATATATAATTCCACTTTTACCCCTAGCGGCAATTTGTAAATGTTCAAGTTATTTCAAATTATTGTTTGTATGTAGCTTTTTTAAAATTATGAATTGAATTAGATTCACTTGTTTTTCTTTCTTTCATTTTATCTTCAAAATTGGGTTGATACACAATGTAAATTGAAATGAAATGGAATTAACTGCACAATTACGCAATTGTTCCAAACTAAAAGCAATAGAAAAACATCTGTAATAACTCGTGGCCTGAGGCTGAACTCTAAGCAGCCAGAACTGTGAGGGGACGAGTAATCTTCAGAGATCCGTAAATAATCACAGGCAATTAATATCACGCTAAAGCGCAAGCGTGAAAAGCGATTTCTCTGTAAACAGGAGTGCGAGGCCTTGTTAAGCACAAGAGACATGCGTTCGATTTAGTGCTGAGTGAGTGACCAGGTCAGGAGCGATACCCTCTGTATGATTCTCTTCCCAATTGCCTCACGTCACCGGTCATTTCAGCTTGTCTTCCCTGGCGGAGGTGGATCGATATTGGCCGTGTCGGACTGTCCCTCTGGTCCTGCGGTCACCTCTGTCTGACAGCTATGCAGCTTCCTGGGCTTTCTCTGCTTTTGCGCACTGTAATTATTTTTTTTTCACAGTAGTGTTTTTCTCAGTCACCACAGCTTCACATTCAGGGTAAAAACCAACAACAGCCATAAAGCAGCAGCGTTTTAACGCAGACTGGAGGAACGGTCCATAGCTAATTACTCTGAAGGGTCAGAACTTGCAGCGGTTATAGATTTGACACCAGATGAAGATTTGACCACTGTTAACTCCTGGGGTCCATCGTTCAGCTGCTCTTTATAAAGAAACATCCTTCAAGCAAGTACATGAACACAGCGCTGTACAGTGATAACGCTAAGCATGCGCAATCTTCTAAATCTGCTAAACAGAAGGTGAACTGCCACTGTGCGTGCCTGCAGTCTATGGTTTCTATTGTTATATTGTTATTGTTATGTTGAACTGTGAAATGCTAAAAGTTGCTAATTTACTGTTTGTGCCTCGTTAGTGTCAAATCTAAATTTCCAAAATGGAGGGAAAAACTGTTTCAACTTGATGGATCATCACTAGTAAAACTACACACACTTTTCTGACTTCCACATGTGTAGTTGTAGTGGCAGTTGGAATTATATTAGATCCATTTAACACCCTTGTGCTGCTAAACGTTTCCAGCAACTGTTGAGTAATTCTGCACATCAGCTTGGAGGTGTTCTAGAGAGTTCTAGAAGTTAAGAAAAATAATAATGATACTATCACCACCATGTTTAACAGAGGGGATGATGTTCTCATGCTGGAAAGCAGTGTTTGTTGCTTTCTCCCAACATAATACTTCTAATTTAAACCAAAAAGTCATCTTTCCATAACACATTTTGTTAGTCACATGTTTGTCTACATGAGCTTTAGCAAACTGTAGATGTGAAAAAAACATAATTTCTGGAGACAAGTGGTAATAATTGTCTTCTTTCCTTCGTTTACTTACAATCTGTCTGACTGTGAAATGGTGGAATCCTAACTCTAGAGTTTTGTTTTATAATCCTCTTCAATCTATTTTGTTTGTGTCATTATGCAGCAATGTGAAAAAATTATGACCCCCCTATATAACAATCTTGGACATTGTAACAATCCTGGGAGATTCAAACAATGCAACTAAACAATAAAAAACAAAGAAACGATGTAAATCTACAACAATGCAATCTTTGGTGAGGAATCAATTAAAATGGCTCAGATTACACACAGATGTAACACGTCAGATGCACATCATTACTCAGCATTTTGAAGGAGGTTTGCCCTATTTAGACCTCAGGTATTTAGTTTGGTGTGCTCCTGAATGTTGAGGTGAGAGCGAACACCATGGGGAGATCAGGTCTGAGGTTTTCAGAAGATTGTAGCAGCTTATAAGTCTGGTAAGGGATATAAAAAGATCTTTAAAAAAATTGCAATCAGCCATTCCACTGTCTGGAAAATAGCCTACAAGGGTCCAAGGTCTGGTCGTCCAAGCAAGTTCACGCAAAGAACAGACTGCATGATGCTAAAAAAGCCTCCAAAACCCCTAAAAGGTCATCACGGGACCTACAGCAGACTCTTACTACCGTTGATGTAAAAGTGGAAGCCTCTACATCAGAAAGCGACTGCAAAACTTTGATTTGCATGGGAGGTGTGCAAGGAGGAAACCTTTGCTCGCTAAGGCCCTGTCAACATGTAGCCAAGTATTTCTTAAAATGTATTTATTTATTTATTTATTTTTAATAATTAATAAATTTTATAATCCTGCCCACATGAGCATGTTTTAAAAAATATCTCTGTAAATGCAAAAATGATGTCAAACGCTGTCAAAAGCCAAACCGTCTGCTGTAACTTCCCCATCTCAGCTAAATAATAAAGCACGGAAGCTACTTTTTTACAGCACTGACAGGCAACCTCATTTCGGGCGGTAGGCATTTGATGTGCGGTTGAAGCAGGTCACAAAGAGACAGCAGTGCAGTGCTGTAGATTCCCAACATTTCTCCACATTCTTGTGGAAGCACAAGGTTATTTTTAAAGCACTGTTCCGACCGGGTCTTGACCAAAACCAGCTGAACATAGTAACAACATCCGACGCTCACACTGATGCCTGTTCTTCATAATGGAGGGAGAGTAGAGTGTGTGTATGTGTTAGCATATAAAATGTGATAAAAGCAAAGTTATGAGTAGCAGAAAAAATTTCTGTATCTGTCATTGCAGAAAACGACCTTGTTCATGTAAACAAACACAGTACAGTGTGATGTCTAAAGGGAGGAAGTCACACAGTTCTCGTCTACAAGTAAACACACTAATTCCATTTTATCTCCACATAAGAAATCAGGGAACAAAAACGCACAGAAAAATCACAATTTTCAAAAATCCCCAGCTACATGTGGGTGGGGCCTCAGAAAAACATCAAGGCCAAACTGAAGTTTCCCAGAGAGAAAGGAAACAAAGACCAGGACTGGAATAATTGTTCTTTGGACAGATGAGTCTATAATTGAATTATTTGGACACCAGAAAAGAGGACATGTCTGGCGTAAACCAAATACAGTATTCCAGACAAAAATAATTCTTCACCAAAGCACACAAGGTTCCAAAACTTTAGACGGTTTAACTGTGCATTAACCAGGGGAGAAGCCTATAGAGACTTCAGAGTGACTGCGTCTTCCATGCTGATTTTAAGTAGAAACTCTTCACAAAATTAGCAACTTTCTGACGGATATTTGACTGTTTATGCACCTTCCTTACATCAACAAAGCCTTAATTTCAGGTACACAGTGTGATTCATTTATTAACTATATTATCTTCAAATTCATTATCCGAAACTTGCATTAATTGTTTCTATAACAGAAATGACATATAGGAATATGTTCTATCCCTTTATTCATTCCTTATTGCTTTTAGTATTTAAACTCAAATGTCTGTGTGTTTGTATGTGAGTGTTTCTGACATTTAGCAACTCAAATACCAACTGTGAAGCATGGGGGTGGAAGTGTCATTGTTTGGAGATGCTTTGCTGCAGCCAGCTCACCATCATAGAATCTAATGAATTCTACCATGTAACAGGTAGTGCCTGAGGAACATGTGAGACCATCTGTAAGAACATTAAAGTTCAGATATTTGAACTTTAAATGAAGAAATCAAGGCCATTTTTTGTTGTTTACCTACAATTAAATAACTTTCTATTCCAGAGATAAATAAAAACAAAATTAGACATTGATATGTGAACATTTCTTAATAAATAACAAAATATTTAAAGGGGTGTTCTAATTTTTTCACGAGTGTACACTTAAACATGTGTCCTTAAGGTCAGACCTTGGTGGATGCCTGTTAAACAGTTTACCCACTCAAGCCTGATTGTTTTGCCATTGGCTGAAAACACCTGACTCTGAAATTAAATATTAACATTTATTTTGACATTATGTTGCCTAATTGAAAAATGGCCTTTTGCTTAATTGGGATCCCTTTACCTATTTTCCAGAGCTGTGTAAAAATTGAATAATGCATCAGGTCAAATGTATATAAGATAATCTAAACCACGACTTGGGCAAAGAGCAACTTAAGAGAAATGAATATGAATCAAAGACAGGCTTCATCCACACTAATATGAATTTCAAATGCAGTCAAGGTCGAGAGAGGAGCGATGCAGTGTAGGCGCTACGCTACCTCCCACTTGTTGTCCTTGGTTTGTCTCTTGAGCTGAATGTTCCAGTTTTCTGGGCTGACCTCCACGCAGTGGGCTATTGTCACAGCAACGGGAGAGGACAGGCTCAGCCCTGGGGGGCCATACGTGACCTCCGGACCCAGCAGGACCTCACACCTCTCTTCCGATGGGGCACTGGGAGAGAGAGAAAGACAGAGAGAGAGAAAGTAAGTTTCGCTCGTGAGTTCTTGACGAGCAGAATTCAAACAAGTAATAAATACAAACAAAATGAACAGGCTGGAGCATCACACAAACAAAAGCCATTTTACTGCAGCACTTCGTTGACATGTTTCCGTTAATTATGGCACACTCATTTTACGAGTCTCTGCCAATTTCAAATCAGTTGACTCATTTTGTGCAATTTAAGAATCAGGCAACGCAAACACGTTGTGAGAATTAAATCTGCACCACCATAACTGTTTGTACCCACAGACCACATGAGCCTGCACAAACAATTACCCCAACTGCCAAGCTAACAGCCCCGGAAATCATTAAAGGCAGAGCGCTTCTGCGGAGGGGACCATAATTCTGCAAGAAAGCCGCCGATTCTCAGAGGGCACCTGAGAGCAAGTCGTTTACAGGCTGCTGCATATTCATAAGGCCTCGCTTATAATTTTCAGCCTATTATCATTGCCTTCCGTCTTTTGCTCGCGACGATGCGGCATGAAATAAAGCCCATTAACGAGGGACAACTTAACGAAGGCTCCCGTCTGTCATGAAAATTCGGGACAGAGGAAAACAAGAAGACCTCCTGGTGTTCTTAGCTCTAGCAACCTCCGCTAAGCCTCAAGTGAGCACAAGAATTCTTGCAAATTGGGTTTCATTAAAACGAGGTTGAAGACGCTTCCTTCAGCCAAGTTTGCAAAAGGAACACTTGTGTAGTTCGCTGTAAACCGCATGCCAAGCAATTAAACCATTTCAGACTGTTCTAGTTCGAGGGCAGAAAGCCTTTTCTGCTTTGACCCTTGCTAAGGATCTAATTTGTGTGAATACCTGTAGATGTGGAAGAGCAAAGGCCTTGCGTGACACTTTAGTGCTGGTTGTGCATGTACTGTAAACGTCTTGGTACTTGACGCATACGTGATTTCTTTACCTTGTTGAAGAAAACCTTCATTGTTTCAGGTTTTGAACCTTCGACGTGACTCTGGTGAATGGACGAGAGCTTGTGTGGCTCGATGGCACTTGAAATGTCCTGACTCAAGGCAGCCGTGATCACTTTAATCATGCTGTAAGGACGTGAGGAGCTGGGAAGAGCTTGTCAGCACGCTCTGAGGAAAATCTTTTCCAAAGACCTTGCGTAATATTTCTCAAAAGTGAAGCACTCAGGAAGGAGCTGTCGCTCAACACCTACAAAGGTTCAGCTCTGATAAACAGAAACTTGAGTCATAATTTCTTCCACAATTAATGTTCCAGTGCTGAACGGAACCCGAACCTGTGGCTGCAATGGATTTAATATTTGAGCAAAAACTGTCAATAGGTAAAGACTGGGCAGGTTTCCTAGGTCTGGACTGGCTCAGCACACGCGAGGCAGAAAGCCAAGTATCTAAAGCATCTCGTCATTTTCTTTCTTTTCTTTCTTCCTCCTTATAATTCCACTCCACATCATCGTCGAGGGTCTCACGCTAGCACTACCCGGGGCTATAATGAGGCGCATTATTCAAAGTGACTGATGATTCATCCCCCCGAGACGGGCAGCCCGGCTCTGTGGCGTTCCGGGACTCCGTAGGAGACGAGGAGGAATGAACAGGATCCATTAGCGGCCGCGCTGCTTCTTATGGGGTCTCGCTTTAATGGGTATCTGATAGAGTGGAGACGAGGGTTGTAATACTGTGACAACCTCTTTCACACCTACCGCATATGTTTAATGCTTTTATAATTAATGGCTTGACTTAAAGGATTTGTAAACTTCAAGCAATCTCTCGCGATGACCAGAGTTTTACTCTGTGAAAACAAACGAGTGATGAACAAAAGCTGATGCGTTAATTTTTTTAGGGATTGTGAGGAAGGCCCAAAATATCCATGTACATTTCTGGGGAGTTAAAAAAAACCCACCTGGAGATCTTTCACTGGATGTTGGGTCTGATTGCGTTTGGACTTTTTAATGGATTTCTATTATGCTTTAGGGGGAGGGGGGGGGGTGTTCAGTCTGGCTGAGAGAGAGGAAAATTCAATTCTCCACTGGTCTCTCTCAGCCAGAGAGAGGGGGGGTTGAGTGACAGCTCTGCAGACGATGGACCCAAGGGGAGAAGGAGACAACGAGAGAGGAGGAAGCAGAAACAGGATGGATTGAGTATCTGAAGAGCTATTCCAATCCCAGTCTGACCTTGATCCTGCTACGTGTTTTCTGATTGTACACTGTCATGCTTAGCATCCCCAGTCATTACATCAAGCATGGAAACAGGCTGGAAAGCAGGTTTTCAGCATGTGGGTTTTGCATGTATGTCATCACTGTATGGATGAGCTGCAGAGGCTGTGCTTCCTCCCTAGACTCCACTGCGGCGTAACGCTTCTGCACCCAGAGCCCCAGACTGAGGGAACGCTCCATCTGCGCCTATGTGCACAATGACTCGGAAAAACCCCACTTTGTGTAATTGCTTGTCAGAGTCTCGTCGTTTCCTTTTAAAGCTATATACAGTGCCAGCCTTGCCATCAACTCCCCTTCAGGTTAGATGGCAACGGGAGACGAGCAGGTACGTTGGTGTTGGCACATACGCGATGACGAAGTTGGATTCGGATCTGAATGAGGTTATCAGGTTATTTTTTTTCTTTATAGGGGCTGCTGGGATTTTATTTACAGTTAAGTCGACCAGGTCAGAGTTCTCCTTCTTCCTCTGAGAAAATTACAGGTCAAATTATGTTCCCAATGAGTTTCTTACACTTTAGAAGTGCTTACTAGAAGCGGCAGAAAAGATTGATACAGTGTAATATTGTGATTTTATTTTGGCACAATATTATATCCATGCAGGAGCACCAAGTATCAATATGTATTTATTGATTTAATATTATTTAATCATTATTTAATTGGTTTAAGAGGCTTTTATTTTGGTACATATGTCTACTCCAGCGACACTGCACTTGAAGTCCACAAGACTCTTTCTTCTCTTGGGAAAATTGTAAATGAAGTCAGAATCAAGACGAAGAATCGCAATAAAGTCTCATCTGAAAAGCTGGATCAGATGTCTGGGCAACGTTGCAAACGTTGCAGGAGCGTCCAATGAGCACGCGAAGGCAGTAACATTTCTCTGGCTTTGTTTCTAAAGTGAACATGACGTTTTTCACAATGCCAGACTGAGCGAGACGACGTTGAACTTTACTTTGTGGTTCCCACAGTCAAGCTCATCTTGCAGACTCTTCTGCAACCATTTTGTCATGATCCTGCTGTTCAACAAACAGCTATTTTGCATGATGATCTTATTACAGTCATATTACACTCATTTAGCTTTTCCCTGCTGTACGCCACACTAAGCCTCGCACTGCACACCACCTGAACTGTGATTACCACTGTATATCACACTACTGCCTTGTACTGTTCCTGAAACAGACACATGCACACGTGTTCCTCATTGTGAGTCACTCTGGATTAATCTGCCAGCGTAGGAACTAAGTACAGCAGCGACCTTCACATGAAGTTACTGTAAATGAGTCTCAGACTTGAATGTTGCACACAAAAGCCTCAGAAACAGTCCTGCATTTCATAAAGAGAACACTTTCATTGGTTCAGTAGTGAATTATTCACATTAAATGGCTCAAACCTTGTACGTTTCTTACATTTTACCTGTTTCAAGTTCACTTATGACATAAACAGCCATACTTCATTTTGACACAGCCATTCTCCAGGCTCTCATTATCCTTCAGAATGAAACTAGCTATCAGGAAGTTGAAATGCTTGTGAATAGACTGGGTTTTTGTGACATCACACAAACGTTAGATTAAAAGGAGATTTAATGCTCAATTTACATGTACAGACTATATAGAATTTCTTACACTTGTTTACTAAATGTGTCAAAAAAGATCGATAGAATCAGAATTAGAATCAGAATCGTGTTTATTGGCCAAGTAAGTGAGTAAACACATACAAGGAATTTGATTCCGGTCGATGGCGTCTCTCAAGCACAGCAGTATAAAAACATAAAGATAAAATGTGTTTTTTGCACAACATTATATCCATAATCCAAGCATGAACATATTATTTCATATTATTTTATAATTTTCAAATGTAATACTTTTATTTTGGTACTTTTAGCAGCACTGCCTCTGAAGTCCACAAGATGGCGCAAGACCTCATTTTTCTCTTGAGCAAATTGTAAAGGAAGTCAGAATCTTCAGTGCGGGGACTCCTGTACGTTCTGTCGTCTGTTTTAAGATGAAGAATCACAATAATCTCACTAAATATTATGACAGAATCATATTGTTGCCAATTAAGGAAAAACGTTCAGTCTTTAACTTTTCTGGTTTAATAATTAGGCCATGGGATGTGTTTCTTTATCCCCAGCACTGCACACACTCCTGCCTCATCACATGAAGACCTCCATAACCATCACATGCGGAATCTAGGAACACTTCACATCCTGTGTGTTATCCAGTGGCCTCTGTTTGATTTCCAGGCTGAAGTGGGAGAAAAGCATGTTTCCTTTGTAGAGGCTTTGACAGTGAAAGTCAGTTCAGATTTTTTGGTCTTACTTTAAAGTTGGTTAAGGAAATGAGAGGATGGGGCAACGCTGGATCAGAGCCAGCTCCGGGGGGAGCCCCTCTCCTTCACATGCGGCCACTTGTGATTCAACTCGTGAGGCTGAGAGGGAACACAATCGGTCCCTTCTCAACAGCCAGCGGGCTCCAGCCGAGAGGGCGCGATTTGTGAGGAGCACTGGGCTCATCTCGGAGTATGTTGGAGTAGAGAGAGGGAGGACACAGCGTCAGTTGAGGGGTTTTGAATGTGCAGTGCCAGGTCAGAGTTGGGGTTACCCTGCATCCTGCAGTCCAGAACTCTCTCATTTCCAAGGGTGGAAGCGCTACACAGAGCGACATGGCTCAGCAAGTTCCCTACCGACAAATTCTCAGCAAAAGTTGCAGAAAATTAAAATGCAAATAAGCAGTAACTGATTACAGTGAGCAAAGCTGAGTCCCTCTATCACTGTGAAACATTTCCTTTAGTTCCTATATTAGCAGCACCCAACAGCAGCGACTCCACCGTGGTGATGGAGAAGCAGCAGCGGTGGCCTACGTGTAGCTGCGCCATGTGTGGATGAGCTAAAGGTCACCGTTCGCTTTGTGTGATGGTTCCATTGCTACTTTGCAGATCATGGAGAAACGGTAGCGTCAGAAGCAAGATCACACTTTTTACTTTTTCCCTCTAAAGTTTATAAACTTTCAAGCACAACTGCATGTCGGAGGACATATTAATGTGCTTGTCTTGAAGAAAATGTAATTCCAGAATGAATACAGCAATGGCAATGTAAATATAACACATAAATACAATAAAAAAATACAATTTAACATTTGTTAATTTATACTTTTTTATTTGAAAACTTACGTTAATACACTTACAGGGGTGTAAAGTGTCACTATTTTATTTTACTTTGTTTATTTTAGTCAACAATCAAATACAGCGATGTAGTGACAAGCAAAAGCAACTTCTAATTTAGGAACACTGTCCGCTTTAAAATGAAGGAAGGAACATGTATCAGTTTTCATGTGTCAGATCGATATATTGGTTCATGCACTATTTTGGTCGTTGCAGGCGTCTGTACATTTATAGCACATTTCCACAGAATTGGGTTAGTTATGCAGCGAGTACTTGTTTTCTTTACTGAATACTAATGAGTAATTATTACTAGAGAAAGTAACGTTTGTGAGGTTTGCTTCAGTCCTGTTATTAATGCATGTGGAGCTGATATCACTGTGTGAGTGCCATCACCACCTAATGCAGATGTGTCTGTTTCAGTTACATTATTTATCACTGCTTTACAGTCATGTGTTAGTTTGTAACAATTACACCACAATAAAGACCCACTTTCAACTGTAAAGTGGTAACACACACAAGATTACACAAGATTTGTGGTGTTTGGGGTAAAAATGAGGTTAGCTCTGCAGCAGCAATGACCAATCAGATCTCTTTATGAAATGATTGTCTGTGAATCACCATCCACTACTCACACACATAATTAAGAGATCAGAGATAACATACAGAGCTATGTTGATCATTCTACTGGCAAGTGTTTACTCATGTGTGTGATCTGTGAAGGGTTTATGTTGGAAAACTCCTCGTCTCTGTAACTGGGACTGAATTAGCTCTGCCGTACTGTTTCTGTAGATTAGAAGATCTCTTGTCTGCTGTCTGATGCACATTCTAGCCTCAAAGGAGCTGTGTATTGATTTGTTATGAATAAAATAATTCAGTCAGTTATATTTAGGTGACTGCTGGATGATGTGGCCTAGTTGTATTGAAATAAGGAGGCATTAATAGTGTTTGCCAGCCTTTGGGAAAACAACATTTTGCCCTAACGTCTGTGTGTAGAGGCGGTAATGGGAGGTTGTAATCCAGGTGCAATTTGTGGCAGAAAAAACAGAGCCCAAAGACTTTCAACAAATCACCAAAGAATAATTCCCTCTCAGCTGAGAGAACCGGAGGCGCGGGAGTCGTATTGACTCAGTGCTGAGTGCTGCACTCACCTGGACTGCCCTTGATTTATGAGCATGTACATTTCCCAGGAAGTGTCCTCGGCGATCGCCCCGTGTGACACCAACAGGCAAACTCCTACAGAAACAACACACAGGTGAGAACAAGTGTTACAACATGCTCACATACTTCTGCAGGACACGTACAATGTTCCATGTAAATTCAAATGCAATAGAAATGTGTAATGCAGAAAAAACGCAGTTGTGCAATACAGCGACAGCTTTGGGAGACAACGAGGTCTAATGTAGCGACGTTATTTATGGTTGAGTCCCATTTACAGATCATTTCTTAAAATGTAATAAAATAAACTTAATCAGTGATTAGTACATTCTCTTAAACCTTTATGTAACAGACAAAAGCACAATTAACAATGTTTTCACTGACCAAGGTATTTAACTGTGGCAATTTTATAAAAGCCATCGCCTCAATGGCAGCATGTGTCTCTCTAAAATGTGCCCAATATTTGCCTCCACCTCAATAGTACCTTTGCTCATAAGCAGGTCACCCATGCCATGGTGCACCTCCAAACCACATGCTTTAGTTGACATTTCTTTGCTGTTTTGTTTTTAGTACAAAGAACTGAACCATTTTCTCCACTTTTTTAACTTAACAGTGGTTTCAGGTCTTGTCCTACAGGAACTGTGATTTCTCTGAATTCCCTAAATCTTTTCACAGCATTATGTGCTGCAGATGATGAAAGATCTCAATTATTTGCTATCTTAAGTTAGGGAATACACTTTGTACTGACATCTCTTATGATGAGCCTCATTTTTGATTGTAAAGACAGATGCTCCATTTATACACATCATGATTTTCTCCACTGTTGTCAGTAGTTCTGCTTACCATGGCAACACATTCTATTTTATTTTTAAAATACAGGCAAATTGGTCTACAAAATCATTAAAAGTGTGTGGGGAGATACTTAGGTAAAAGATAAAATTTCAAAACACCGTGGAATAAATGTCACTTTAGAATCAGTAATGTTTGACCATATATATATAAAAATCAAAAATACATTGATATTTAATTATTTATCTTGACAGCAACGAGAAAGAGCAACAGAGCATTTGACAAGCCTGTGAATGTGAAAGGCCACCCAAGGAGTGACAGACAGTTTTCAACTGCTTTCAAGAAAAAGTGGCTCAGGCTTGCCTGCTGAGTCACTAAAAGTTGCTAGATCTTGTAAATGCAAATACATTTTGGTGAAGAGGGACTCGGGCAGAAGAGTCAGTTTGGAGTGGGAGGTGGCTGTGAACTGCTCCACCTCTAGCACTCACTGAATAGAGAAGCTGCAGAGAACGGTGTGCGTCTTGCTCTTGGGCAGAACGGGCGTCTAATAAAAAGTACAGAAAGTTTGTCCAGGAATTTGTCCTAGATTTTTTGCTAGGTGCTTTTTTGGGGAAAAAAATAAAAAAAAGAAAAGAGAGTAATTGAGGGGTCTGAAAAGTTGATACATTTATCAACAAAAAGTCATCTTTCCACTGTATGGTGCTGTCTTGACTTGCGTTACGGCACCTGGTAAACACTAGTTTTCACACAATGTTTTGGTAACTTCACAGAATTGGTGTAGACACCAGCAGTTATCTGATGAAAGACTATAAAAGAAGAGTAGGGTCGAGGCTAGACGAGGTACCATGAAAGGAAAAAGTGACATTGACACTATAATTCCAGCCATAAAATGTTTCCTATCTTAAAATGTGACATTTTTATTAATTGAAATTGAATTATAATTTAAGTTCAATTTTTTGAATAGACGAGTCCGTATTTTTAAACAGATTTTTTGAACATGCAAAATTCTTTCTGCGTATTTTTGAAAAGCTCCTACACAAACTGTTTGAAGGTTGGCAAGTCTGCATAATGTGACGTCCCCCCTTATTAGCTTCTATTGATGACCTTGAAGAAGATGAATCCTTCAGGCGCTGTTTACAGAGTGACTGCCTGTGCTGTTTGCATGTTAAGTGCTTAGTCATACCCTTCCAAACATTGAGCAACCTACCGGTTAGACTTCATTAAACCAACACCTGCCATGCTGTCGGCTCTTTATTGGTGACGGCGGAGGAAAAGCTGCTGCTCTACACGTCACCGGGGTATGAAGTAAATGAACAGTGATAAATAAGGAAGCTTGTGTAAACATCTTTGTTTTTGCGAGATAGGTTGTCGGGCATCCACGCTGCAGAGGGAGGTGAAAAAGTGGAGTGTATGGAGAATACAACTGCTGCATTACAGTCCTTCAATGCACACACATCCACACACACACACACACAGCATAACTGGTCCTGAATAGCCAATGAAAAAAGTCTCGAAGCAAAGCTTTGTCATAGGTTTGAGTTACTAAAAATACTCTGCTGATCTGAGCAGGACTGGATGAAATATTGAGTATACTCAATGTGTATATAATAATTATATTATATTATATTCATATCTCTCAGCATCTGTCTGCACTACTGTACAGGAAATATTACACTTATGTTAATGCTGCTCCGCACTGTCACTTTACCTGCACCTTCACACAACCCACCTACAGTTCTGTGTTTTAGTTTGTGTTTTTGTTAAGTATCTGATAGTAGTTTGTATTTATTCTTCTAATTTTGCTCTGCTTTTTATTATTATTATTTTTCTTATTTTATTGTATATATTCCCCCCCATACTCCTCCTCTCTCTCCCCACCTCCCCTGTGTGTGTATATTGTATATAGTCTGCAATAAGGCATTGAAGTAAGATTTATTGTACACATGACAATAAATCTTGAATCTTGAACAACAATAATAGGAAATCTGCCGTCCACACCTTTTAACCGCTCTAACGGAACATGTGGGCCCCCACTGGACCTCAGAGTGTCCTTAGACTTTACACTTGTAAAGTTACCCAATATCCTTGGTGTTAATGATCTCATGTTGGCACCCACCTGTGTTTGGCATGACCAAGCGTCCTCCAAGGTGCCCAAACACCCCGCTGCTCCTCAGCTGAGCTTTGCAGGGGCCAAGAGGCCCATTGGGAGCCAGCAGGTTTGCCTTGCGTCCCTGGGTGCCGCTGTAGCCCTCCGGGAGCGTCTTGACGTGGTACTCGGCCCGGTCCGCCACACCTAGTGAAACCATAAAGGAGCTCTGAACTTTGACCATCATGTCGGGCAGTGGGTCAAAGAGCTCTTTGTCTATGGAGTCCTGGAAGCAGATGGGGCCACTGTAGGCCTGGCCCGCCGTTAGCTCGGGCTGCATGGAGGAATTCAGAAGCAGAGGGTTGCCTGGGGAAGATGGAGAGACAGGCCGTGGTATAGTTATGGTCTCGCCTCGAGGAGGAAGAGGGTTTGTGCTGCACTGATAGAGACAGACAAGCCTAAAGGAAGAGAATGGAGGAAGCCAGGAGAAAAGAGCTCGGCACAGCACTAAAGCACTTAACCTTGGCCTGAAAACAGACGCTGCCAACAGAAACGAACTTCATATTTCATTTGTTGACTGAAATATTAAATACGAGAGAAAAAGTGCGTTTATTTATTTATTTATTTATTTATTCGTCCATGAAAGCAGGAGGGCTCAGCTTTAGAACACCTTACACTAGGAGAGACATTTTACAACCAAGCCAAGATCGAGAAGCTGTTTCCACAACAACCACATAGGTAAATATGTTTTTTAAGCACCAAAGGAATGAATGTGAGGATTTTAACTTGAACAGCCACTGTGCAATCATTTTCACCTCTTTTACAAACCAGAAAAATAACCGCAGCACTATAACTCATCATTTAACTCCATGTGGTCCTTAAAAAACATGCCACACTGAATAAAACATCTAAAAACCATCTGTTGGGTTTTATTATTCACATCTACACTGCATTAGTAATAACTGAGTGAAATAACAAAAGCTGGGGTCCACTCTAGATGCTGTCATTAGTTCATCCAACCATACAGCATTTAATCATAGACAGGGCCTCTCAGAGAAAGCTATCTAAAAAAGTATGATATAATATAAGGGTCTTTCATACTGACTATAAACCAAACTTTAACATTGACCCTAAACCCTAAAGGCAGAAATATACTTGCTGTTAACTACGTACGTAGAGCTGCGGTCCGTATTCTGCGTTCCTTGCGTCGGTTTTTGTGCACGCACTCAAAAATTAACGGAAC
>JBBIGC010000041.1:2041403-2055742 GCA_037576955.1 Lepidarchus adonis
TAATGACACTGGTCTGATAGGCAGGAATGACAGTGTGAAAGTATGAACATTACTGCTCCAGTAGGTGTTAATGACACTGGTCTGATAGGCAGGAATGACAGTGGTCTAACAGGTGGTAAAAACATTGGTCCAGTTGGCAGGAACATTAATGATCTAACAGGTGGTAATGACATTGGTCCAATAAGCAGAACATTCAGTGTTCCAACAGGTGTTAATGACACCGGCCCAATAGGTAGGATAATAACAGTGTTCCAATAAGCAGTAAATACACTATTCCAACTGGCAGAAATAGCAATGGTGCAGCAGGTGGTAAATAAAATGGTCCTACAAGTAGAAATGAGAGTCGTTCGGTAAGTGAGAATGACAGTGGTTTAATAGGCACGGGATTGGTCCAATGTGAGGAGATAAGATCACAGTTCTCCTATGTTCATGTGTATGTGTAAAGTCCTAGTTCTAGATGAACACTGCCTGATGACTGATGGTGATACACAAATTATTAGTAAGCTAGTTAAGCCTAAATCTTTTTATAGAACATTAATAAGGATTTATACAGGGTATTAATAAGCCGTTATGCTGTGGTGGAGAAAATGTCCTGTTGTTTTTGTTGTGGTCTTCCAAATCTGCAACATACTGAGAAGTGTAGATGAAACATTTTCCATTTCAACTGTGATTCCTAGGCCACTTAAGCATTCCTCATTTTTTACAGAATAATCATCCAACATCACTCTGCCTTCTTGTCCTCAGAGTGCCTCTCCAGACATACACACTAAGTCCTGCAGGTGTGTCCGTCCAGACCGTAAATTCAATGTCCCCTGACCCTGTGCTGTCTGCGTCTGCAAAGCAAACACACCTAGCAGAGCAGGGCTCAGGTCAAGCTGTGGCTATGAACAAGAAATACGTCCTGGAACATAAAAAGAATTAAATTTATGTTCAGCTTAGGATGTGTCTCACATTTATCTGCCAGAGCGTTTGAGCCCGGGTGTGTTTTTTTGCAGCCCCAGATGAGACGGAGTGAAAAATGAATGGGCTGGGCTGGGCTGGGCTGCCAAAAGCATCTGTGAAGGATTGATTGTGGCAAGGACGTCAGAGGGGCCATACTGGTCAAAACTGTGAGACAGGTCTTTCAGTAGATGAACATACATCTTGTTGGAGATGTGTGCCTGCAGGTTAGGGTGCTGATTAAAGCAAAAAAAAGCAGGAGATGACAAGACCGTAATGGAACCGAAAGGCTCGTGAGAAATGATCAGGTTAGCGTTCAGTTCCATCAGACCACAGTCAATGTAATGTGGCCTCACAAATGTGTTACATGCGTGTATTCTGTTCTTTCTGGATCAGAGTGAATGGGTAAACTCCTACACAGGTTTGCTGCAGGCCTTGATGTATTCCTCCTGGTACAAACAATGGAAATGTACTTGTAAAGACACAGCATGGTCTTTTAAAGTCTGATTCTGTACCTTAATCAGACCATGTGGGCAGTGGTAGACTAGTGGTTAACACCTTGCTCTTGTGAACGGAAAGTCCCACTCTGCTACACTGCTCTACTTGTTCTGTGGATAAAGGTGACATTTCACTGTGAGGTGATGGGGTGTGTTCACAATCACTAACTGTATGTGTAATATAGATGTGTAATAACTGAAATGTAAAATAGAAAGCCTGGAGTCAGGACAGAGTATATGGGAACACATTTCCAAGCCGTCAATAACCAAATACATTGGCCCACCTGGGCCAGCTGCCCTGTCCCAAATGCATCAGTAAGCCAAGGACAAGGTTGACCCCGTCATCGGTTCACCAGTTGTCTTCCTCGAATGACGTTTGGTAGGTACTAACTTCTGCGCACTAGAAAGACCCCACAAGAAATGATGTAATGGAGATGCTTGGAGCAAGATGTCTGGCCATCACAGTATGACCCTTGTCAAGCTTAGTTATGCTCACTCTGTTTTCCGCTTCTAACATGTGAAATTCAAGAGATAACTGTTCACTTGTCTAGTATATCCCAGTTCTTGGCAGATGCCATTGTAACACACATGGTAATCAATGGTATTGACTTCAGTGGTCATAGTGTTATGGTTGGGGGGAAAACCAACACAGGAACCTTGGCTTTACATTTCTACACGGAGCGAATGTGAACATAACTTATTGTATCAGTTACGTCACCATTAAAAGCATAGAAGAACTGGTGATTGCTATGGGTTAATGAACCACAGTGATTCAATACTCCATCTGCTAATCGGTCAGGAGACTGACTGTGCTGTCTCACCTTGTCTGGCGGTTTTGAAGTTAAAGGTCTGGAAGCCACCAGCCAGCGCAGACGAGTCAATGACGTCCACGCCGTACTCACTCTGGCTCCTGCGGTACAGCGTTACTGAGATGATGAGCACAGCCACAGCGATGACGCCGGCAGCCAAGCCCGAGTACAGCGCCACATCGTTGGATCCTTCCATACCTGTGAAAGCAGGACGACAGAAACATGAGCGTGAGTGACACCTTGTTATTTGCATTGGCAGTCAGACATGACAGGTGATCAGTGGTGAATGCAAACGTCCGGGCTGTAGAGACTGATTCGTCCTGAGCAGGAAATCTGACCAGAAGTTGCTGTGAAAGGAAGCAGAACTTAAAGATCTGCTGGCAAAGGGAGGTGACCCCGAACAGGGGGAGTCGTGGCTGAATAACCAGAGCTGAAAAATGGCTGCCACTTTTGGTGCCACTTCAGACACCTTTGCAAACTGAAACAGGTGCAATATGCACATGTTTAGCGGCGGATGAAGACACGCTTGGCACACGCTGCCGTTCCGGGAAGTGCGAGTTCCAGGATTGTAGCAACTTTAATCAGAGACGCAGCGGCATGCCAGCGCCCCACTCCAAGCTACATCTGCTCGGCTGGCCGAGCTGCCCGTGGCCCAGCGACCTCTGTGGCGCCAGAGCTTTGCCAGAGGACGAAAGGGGCATTGCTCACGCTGGGAGGGCGAGGCTGCCTCGCTGTCTCTAAACTCTGGCTGTATTTAAAGGCTCCTAATGGCGCTCTGGAGTTTAGTCGGCGGTACCGTTGGCTTGGCCTGACAGTAGTGGAATTTAAAAGCGAGTGCAAGTGGCCGCTTGTCTGTCACTCAACAGCTGCCGGGGTTTTATTAAGCCCTCTTTACCCCTCGGCTGCCCGGGCGGAGTTTTGGGTCACCCCGCTGCAGTAATGACATTTTAAAACGATATTAAGACTGGTGTTCGGGGAGGCACCTGCTGCCGCCGTCTCATATTAGAGCAACGTGAGGTGATTTTGTAGGGTTAATGCAAAACACAGGGGAGGATATGAAGACATGCTATGGTTGCTTAAGTGAGCTAATGTGCAGTAATTGCACCCCATTAGCCCGTCTAAATATAGCGCATGCTCACGCGCCATGTCCCATCACTCATCCCGTCTAATCTGAAATCCACTGCGAGCGGCGCTCTGAGCGGAGCCCAACCTGACACTCCGAACGCTGAATGACAAAGTGACAGGGATTACGGGGGGATGGCTATTTCTGATGACTGACAGGTGCCTGATAAACAAAACGTAATGGATGGATGCATGAAATGAACTGATGGCTACAGCTCTCCCCAAAAAAAGTCTCTCGCTTCGGCAGATTAATCAAACGTCACATTTGACAGATGCGCCTGCAGATGCTTAGCAGAGATACTCAATTATCCTAATCTTCTGCACAGTGCGCTTTCTTCTGAGAGAGTGACACCCGAGGAAAACAACCCCCTCGCAGGTGTCAGAGCGGCTACCTGAGCTGAGGACTCGCCCGCTACTCAGAGCATGTATCTCAGTGACCGGCGCTTTGGCTCGGACTTTGAGTACGTCTCTGCTTTCGTTCGTTAATCAAACTGAGGCGATAATCAGGAAAGCTCCTCGGTCGAGCCCAGAGCTTCTCCCTATCAGCGCTGGTGCTTTAGCTGATTCTGAAAATGGATTATACGTGTGAAACATGAGGAAAGAGACTCACTCTGAGGCTTAACATCATGCAGCATCTTCCCATCTGCAGAGAGAGAGAGGAAAGAGAGAGAGAGAGAGGAGAGAGAGAGAGAGATAGAGAGAGAGGAGAGAGAGAGAGAGAGAGAGAATTAGAGACCCCCGTACCAGTTAACTAAAGCACTCAGATCATGTGGTGGAGTCCAACTGCTGGCTATGCCAACATCAGCTGGAGATAATGATGCATAGCATCATTACCATGGGGACGTACTGACAGATGGCGCTGAGACACTCAGGCTACGCTACGCTTTGGTTCTCCCCTTCACCCGCAGAAGGAGGGGACTGGAGGAGAACTTCTCAGAACAGCCCCCGTGGAGGAGCCGGGGAGCCGCGCTGGGACCAGGCCAGCGTGTGTGTTCTCACACTACCACCGTACGAGAAGAGTGAGATGGTATGATGCACAGCGCCCGTAACGACAATGACGATGATGATGATGAGGAAGGAGGTGATAAAGTCAGTAAAGCCATTAGTGGTGATAAAATGGCAGAGGTGATAAAAGTGATGCGGGTGATAAACTATAGCGGGTCTTACTCTGTGTGCACATGCCGCCGGTGCAGTTCTCCATGGCATGGCTATCGCCCTCGCACATCCTGCCCCGGTGGCTCGGGGGCGGGGCGTTACACTCCCTCCATCGCTGCCTCTCACACTGAGCGCTACACAACGTCCATTCGCTCCACTCCTCCCAGCCGCCGTCCACTGCACAACACGGGTCAAACCAACACAAACGGTCAGCGGGTTTAGGCCGATGCTACTGCTGGTCATTTCTCACAGACAAGTGTCATTAACCTCTATCACACATACCACACATCTGGACAGAGCTGCGGGCAGCTGTATGAGGGCTGCGGGCGAAGCAGCAGAGTATACGTGTCAGAGTAAACGATAACGCTGAAGAATGAGGTTGAATGGTCAGTCTTGCTCTACAAAAATGTGCTGAAAATTGCCCTTGACTGAACAAAGAACCTGGTTAAACATTTTGTTGCCAATAATACGCCACATTTTCAACACAGAGCAGCAGAAAGTTCAACACAGAGCAGCAGAAAGTTTCTGTTTTAAACACCTCCAGCTCCAGTCGTATCAGTGGTTTATGTACATCTGTGAGTGCGGCTTCATTGCTCTTTTTATGTATTGAGATGAAATTCCTGCATGAACGGCTAGAAAGTGATGTTAGAAACCCAGCTATATCGATGGCCGCCAAAATATATTTGGCAACCCATTGTAGCATTTTTTCATTTAAATTTTTGTATTCGTCCAAGAGAACGACACCATCTGCATTCAGTTAAATAGTGCATCTACTCTACCACACACACCAGTGTTCTCAGCTAAAGACAAGGAGAAAAGTATTCTGATCAAACAGAGAGAGAGAGAGAGAGAGAGAGAGACAGAGAGAGAGAGAGAGAGAGAGAGAGAGACTGGTATTATGTTAGAGGATGTCCATGTGATAGAGATGCTACAAGCGAACTTGTGTGAAAGTGTTTGTGTGTGAGGAGAGAGTGAGGAAGCAGTGGGTTGGGTTTGTGAAATGCATGTGAACTTAACAGAAGTATGAAATAAATGTAAATGTTCCAGTAAAGGTCTCACATATTTGCTGTTTTTCACAGGTATTTGGATTTAGTCATTTAGCTTCTTTCTCCAGCAGCTCTAGTGTTTTTCCGCCATGTTTTTGTAGAAAGGAAGAAGCAGGAAGTGGTCGGGTTTCTCTTGCCCGGCGACGACATTCCATCTTTACTACCAACACAATGTATATCAGTCACTGTAGCTCTGTTCCACACAGCTAGACAGAAGGTTCTAGGTACGAACCCTGGGTCAGATTGTGCAGGTTTTCCTCCGGGTTCTCCGGTTTCCTCCCACTGTCTAAATGCCTGTGGTTTAGTTTGACTGGCTGCTCTACATTTTCCATCAGTGTGAGTGAGTGTGACTGGTCGCCTGTTTCTGTGGCCTTGTCATATAGTGACCTGGGATCGGCTCCAGCTTCCCCATCACCCAAACTGAATAAGCGGTTTTGAGTTTGGATGGCTGGATGGATATGAATAAGTGACATAAAACCTTTTAACATTTAATTACTAATTTCTCTTTCTCTGAAACATCTACAGTGCTGTGCAAAAGTATTGGCACCCTGTTTTCTTATGTCACATTTCAGATCTTTACACAAATTTTAATATCAGACAAAAATAAATGAAACACTAAATGTCGTTTTTAAATCATGACTTCATTTATTAGGAGAAATGGTTTGAATTCATCGCACTGGAGGGTTTTTGAGCATGAGCGGCCTGTTTGAGTTCATGCCAAAGCTTCTTGACTGGATTGAAATAATAATATTAATAATTAAAATAAAAGAAGCTCTGTATTTCCCTCAAACCTGCTGAACTGGAAAGCAGAACTAAACAAGTCCATGTCTTTCCCACCAGAACGAAATGTCCCAAGTCTTCTCTGAATGAGGAATTGGACCCTAAATGATTTAATCTTCATCCATTATCCGTATCATTTCATCAGGGAGCATCGCGCTCAGATTAGCCAGTGCGGCGGCTCTGCGGCGGCTCTGCGGCGGCTCTGCGGCGGCTCTGCGGCTCCTCACTGCCAGGAAACATCACTTCTGTGAGGCCCCGGAGGAAACAATTTTGTGGTTATTGTATTGCGAATTCTTAAACCTCTTCATGGCTTTTCCACAGCACCTTCTCTGCTCATCTAAATGCTAATGATGTTTGTGTTACAGCACAGGTTTCAGGTGTTAAGAGCACATGCTGCATGTTCCTCAGTCATGTTCTGCTAATATGGCTGATGAATAAATAACGCCAGACTATGAAATCGCTACCTAAGGACGGACACTCCACGTTGTGTTAGAATCCCAGAGGAGAAACTGCAGACATGACATTAGAAACTGAATATGAATCGATCAAACATTTAAGCCAATGAATCTTCCACAACACACGACTAATAAAGCACAGTGACACTGAAAGAACCGAACAATAAAACTCTGAAACTGAGAGCACAGCCAATATACTCTATCAGCCATTACATTTAGACCTCCTGCCAATTAGTGCGTAGGTCCCCTCATCATCAGCCATAATATTAAGACCACCTGCCTTATAGTGCGTAGGTCCCTCTCATCCAAAGAAAATCCAGAGTTGGAAATGTCTAAAGTCAGCGAGTTAATCTAGAAATCCTGCTTTCTTGGTGTTTGAAGCTTCAGTGTCTAATGGATCATCAAGCTGCTACTTATCCACTTGGTAAAACCCAAAATAAACATGTTTATAGTGAGCCACATGTTGCAGGCAATTAATATTTCACCCGTGTCTGAGGAAAAGCGCTGAAATGTTTGATGAAACCGCTGCTAAATGTTTTCTGGACGCAACAGAGGGAAGCTAATGAATGCCAGCAGCGTCAACAATCAAATCATTGCCATTATTGTCTGAGGCCATTTTGAAAAGTGAACAAACCAGCAGAAAGTCTCTGTGAGAACGGCTCTTATCTAAAGTCTGGAAAACAATAGCAAAGTGCCTCTTTCATTAGTGAAAAAAAAGCTGTAATCACCGTAATCTTTTAACTTCAGAAAGCACTGAGCCTGAGGTTAAATCGCTTAATTCAGAAAAGCGTCAATAAAGTAACACACTCCGAAAAGTGCTCTACCTTGTTTAAAAATTAGCTTTGCTTTCTAATGGGTAATAATTCAAACATGCGACATGCGATGCACCCAGATGAAGCAGCTCATATATAAATATGAGTTTTAAGCAGAGTGAGCAAGAGACACAGAGGGAGAGAGAGAGAGAGAGAGAGAGAGAGCAATTAAATCAGCAGGTTATTGCCTCGCAGTGGTGCTGGGTGTTGGAGAGCGAGGTGATTATTAAAGTAAAGAAGAGAAGTGGGTGGCTGCCAGGTCCACGGGCAGGCGGAACTGTTGGCTAGTTAGCGGGGTCCACTCCGAGGCACCTTCACACACTTGTTTAGAGGCAGTGCATGGCCGAGTGCAGACGGCTCATCAGACAACACCACTTCCGTCCTTGGGGCTAGAACACACTCATTACAGCATGCTAACCGGCTGGATTAGCTTTCGTTTGCCGTTTGTTGCATTAGCACTGCCAGGGTGAACTATGCCTTTAATTTTCCTAATGCCTTTAAGGGTTACATTGAACTCTGCATGTGCTCTCATCAAGAATGTCTTTTTAAAAGCGGTAAGATGAGCTGTAAATAGCAAAAGTCTTTCTGTTTCAGAGAAAAAAATACCCTTTACGGCTCCTGCTGCTTTATCTATGCGAGATACTGTTCGATGTTCGAGGCGAGGGCATCATTGTTGGCACAATGCTAATTGGTGGAGTTTAAGATGATCTAAAATAAGCTTAGTTTATCTTATCATATAATAAATTTGATTAGAATAGATTAGATGAGATTAGATTGGATTAGATTGCATTAACTTTATTATCCACCACGGCTATTACCCACCTCGGCTTATTTATTTAAAGTAAAAAGATGAAAGTGACACATTCAAACGCATCAGTTTCTTTCTGCATGTCATTTTAAAACATGATAAAGAGCCACATTTTTACTTACATTTTATTCAACATAGTTATGTTTTATTTAAATTGCAGTGCAGCTCTATTTTATTACTAAGTTGGGAAACAATAGGGTTTGTTTGGAAACAATAGGGTTAAAAGTGACACCAGAAAATATTCCAATCAGGATTTTTGGTCATAAATACAGCAAAGCAAGCTGCCACACTGGACTGGACCTTAGGAGCTGGACAGAAGTCCTACCATGTCAGAATAGAAGGAAGAAACAACCAATTAGATTCTGATAAACAAGGGTTAAGTCATTCTTGAAGTTTTAGATACATCATTGACTGTGAATATGAGCAGCAGCCTTGTTAGCTTGGATTACATACTTGGACTGGGAGGTTAGCAGACATCGCTCTTTTTGAAAAGTCCTTGTTTGAAAGTGTTTGATATTTATAACTCAAATTGCTATGGTTTACCATTGTAACACAGTGCTAAAACCAGATGAGCAGTAATACATGATCACTATTATTCAGGGGGATGACTAGGTTCTGACTGCAGTCCTGAATATGTTCCTATTAGTCTATTATACATGCGATCTGGGTTTACTAGCATATAACAAAATAATGGTGAAAAGTTCATGGAGTGTTCAGATTACAGCATAAAAAAGCATGGACCTAAGGTTCAGTCTTTGGTCTTAATCAAGATTAAAGAATTTAGGTGTTTCATCATCTACAGTACATAATACTGTGAAAAGATTCTGGGAATCCAGAGTCTATGCAGGGCCAGGCCAAAAACTACGATTAAATGTGTGTCACATTCAAGCCCTCAGAAGGCACATCATGAGAAACCATCCTGCCAGGACAAAGTGAAATATCAATTCTATCTAAAATCATCTCCAATTTCTCCTTACCTGAGCGTATCTCATATCATATGAGTGACACATGAAAAACCAACATCTGTCATGATAAGGGGGTGGTGACTGGTATATATGTCTTTGTACCATTGATGTGGTGACATATTTATAGATTTTAGAGAGATACATGCAAAAATCAAGATGACATCTTTTCCATGGTTATTTCAGCAATGGCAGGTCTCACTCTGCACAAGCTACAACAGCATGGCTTCATAGACACAGAGTGAATGTGTGTGAGCACCTGAATTCTGGTATTTAGCAAGAAGTGGAAAAAAATCCACTTGCTTACTAATCTCCATTAATTTAGTACCTCTCAATTATCAAACAATTAATCAGTGTAATTAAAAGTATGATGATGTAAGACAGTGGTCAACATGCCTCTGTTCCTATTTTTTTGTGTGTTGCAGACGTCAAATTGTAAATTAGTATATATTTTTCAAAATACATTAAAGTTGACCAGTGAAAACACTTGACATATTTTGCACTTTAATCACTTAAAGGTTTAAGATGATTAATGAATCATATATTCTTGCTTTTACTACATTTTATCAAATGTCCTGACTTTTCTGGAAATATGGTTTATATGTTTATATGCAGCTAGGGATACACCCCGATGTAGGTTAGTTCCCCAAACTTGTAATTTTAAAATACTGAGCATTAAAAAAGACATAATGCACAATTATATAGATACACCTGCTCATATTTGTGTTAATTTCTCTGTAGATCCTGTACATTTTTTGTGGTTGCTGATGTTTATATGTTTATAGGGTTATTCTTTGTTTATACAGATTATTGTTGTTGTTATTTCTTTTGCTGTATTTTTTTACAGCAATTTTGTATTTTGTACTACATTTCTCACTCGTGGGATAAAAAAGGTTTATTTTTTCATCTATTCATGAATGTTCTTAGTTGCTCATGGGATTTTATCTCTTTTTGCCAAATGAAAGCAATTACAATTCTATGCAGTTAATTATGGTCAAAAAAGTTACAGTTAAACCCCATTAGCTCGTCCCCCGTTATTGCCCCAAACACGCCTCTCACCATGAAAGGCTGCTAAATGGTTTCCCTTTCATGTTATTTACCTTGTTAAGTTGCCATCTTCACCTCTTGCCCTCATCACAAAGTGTCTGGTGTATGCATTTCTCCAGCAATAGCTTGCTAAACTTGGGTCTGTGTTAGCAATGTAGCCTCTGTGCTACTGCTGCTGCTACTGCTGATGCTGATGCTAATGCTACTGCTACTGCTACTGCTACTGCTACTGCTGCTGTTGCTGTTGCTGTTGCTGTTGTTTCACTCACGCCTGATTAACTCATGCAGGTAATGATGCTGCGGAGGCTTTATTACCATGTCCATGCCTGCGAGCAGCTTTCTGTGTTACCTTTCCTGTCCTGCTAACCCATGCTCATACCCAACTCCCAGCAAGCAATGCTCCCTCCACCTGCATTACTCACCCGTTCTCTGCTCCAGACACTACACAGTCCATAATGCATTGCTCCCCATGAAACACGTCACATCTTACAACACAGTGTCTCTTGTGCGAGTCCAGTATCATCGTTCAGCATTTAGTAGATGTTCAACTGGATTCTACTACTGAATATGACAAACGCAGCAACAACAAAAACAGGAGCCGTGCTTTAACCTCGACCCCGTGATCTGTTTGGACAGCTCGCCACCCCCACCTCTCACCACATTTTGGGGGCGAGCTAATGGGGATTTACTGTACTCTGTTTACACTTAAACTACCAAGCAAACTCTCCAGTGACCATTCAACCAAACTACAGCCATTTGGCAGATGCTGAACTAGAGTAACTGACAATGTAAAATGTGTTACAGATGTAAGAGGATTAAGCGTTAGGTGTCTTGCCCAAGGACTTACGTGTGTAGCATGGTGTGTTTGCCCAGCCAGTGAAACGTTTTCCATATGGAGGGCAAAGGTGTTACCCATTGTGCTGCACCAACATTTGCCTCATAGTTAAAAAGACAATGCGAAAGAGTAAAGATTTGGGGAAAGGTTGAGTGTGAGACGGCTATAACAGCACTGACCTGGACACAGGGCGTTGCAGGTGCTCTTCTGCACAGACATCCCCTCACAGAACGCTCCTCCGTTCAAGGGAGCCGGGTTAGTGCAGGTCCGAGAGCGCTTCTGCACCCCCCTGCCACAGTCCACACTGCAGGAAGACCACTCAGTCCACAGAGACCATCCTCCATTCACTGAGAAGAAGAGAGGAAACATGAAGAAGTGTGACAGAGTAATGTCCACAGCTATCACTGGAAAACAACATTTAAAAACATAGAGCAAATCCTCCTTCTGTACCATGACACATTTGCCTACGTTATCTGATTAGACAATTGTGAGAAAGTGGAGAGACTTCTGTACACAAGGGCTGTGATCTTCAGAACCTCCAGTTTGAACCATATAAACATGACCGCCCGCAGTCCAGACCGATCGCAATTAAAACGTTGTGCCCTTTGCCCATCGAAGGAGAACCCAGATTACTGACACACTAAAAGTCTTATTCTGGGACAGTGGTTGGTCTCTTTGGTTGCCAAAAGTTTACGATGTGCTTTTAGGAGAAGTGGTGATGCAACACCACTGTAAACATGTCCCAGTCTCAGCTTTTTCGAAACATCATATTCTGGCATCAGAGTCTGTAGGTTTCCAAAAGCAATAAGATGTGGAACCGGGATTTGCAAACCTGGAACAAACATTAGCACTCAAACGTCCCCAAACGGTTTCCATAAACTAAATCAAGAAGCTCAATCTGCTTCCAGATCTTCATTAAGGTGATGCAGATGTGTGGATGAGGTTTACTTTACACCAGCTCTCAGCAGTGTTACCTTGAATAAAAAGTGAGGTTTTGTAAGTCGTGGTGTGTGCTACGCTAAGCAGACTGATATCTTCAGCTCCAGTTCTCATGCTCTGGCTGATCAGCTACATCTGGGCTAAGTGGGAAATTGTGTACATTTGATATTTTGCTGAACTTAAGAGCTTGTCCTTTTCCAATGAAAACACCATTGCTGCGATTTCTTTTCTGGTGACAGGACCGTTAGCATGTCGCTGGCTTCCAGTCTCTTCTCTGTAGTCACGTCTCCTCTGTTCCAGCGAGAAAGCTTTATGATGTTGCTGGGAAAAAATTGCTGCTTGATTTTAATGGCTGTGGAAAACGGCAAATGTGGAAGAAGCTGCGAGATGTGTGATGCTCAGCTTGTTCCTCTGAAGAACACAACAGCTTCAGAAGTTCAGAAAAGCTCCACTTTCTTTCAGACTCTTTCTCCTGGCCTGGCTTTGATAAGTCAGAGCTGCACAAGGAGCCCAGCGCGCGTCTAATGCAGCTTGCACCACAGAGCGGCAGCAGTTGAAGGACTGTGTGAGATGAATTATTAATAAGCGAGTCTTGTTTAAATGGGATTAAGACAGAGAAGCTTACACCTCCTGCTTATGAAGACATATTGATTTTTAATGCTACACTGTAATTGCGTCTCTGGGTAAATACCATTAATGATTAAGATTATGCCGCTTTCACAAAGAAAATCATAAACAGTTCGGCCTCCACACGCGTCGCGACACTGGAACTGAGGGGAACACAGTTAGAACGTTGGACCAGACGCTGGGAACGTCCAGCGTTTCCTCTAACATGGCTAACAATGAATGACAGCCAGACGAGGCCAATCTGCATAATGTCAAAGCTAATGGTCTCAGGGTTTAACTCCGTCTCCGCTGAAGTCCTCTCACTCGTAAATATTTATCTGAGAGTTTACACAGCTCTGAACTGCACAGAAATAAGTGCTTAGTGTTTACTGTTTCCTAGGAAGCTCGTTTTTCTGGTTCTGTTTGCACACATTCACATAAAACGTGTGTTAATGCAGCAACATCTGCTGAAAACCCACTGCCTTCATTAGATTCCCTGTATCCAGAGATGTTCATGTTATTGGTGCAAACATAAACACACTCAACACTGGCCAAGAACATCTACTGCTGCCGGATTCGTGCTGCGCGTGCCCCGTACCAAAGACCACCACGGTTGCGGTGGCGCTTCGTCTCTTGGCCACGATGTTGCTGGCCAGGCAGGTGTAGTTGGCCGAGTCAGACAGTCGGGCTTCGTTGATGATTAGGTTATGATCGGCTCGCGTGTCAATGTTCTCATCGCCCAGTGAGCTCACCAGCTCTTCATTCTTTAGCCATTCCACCTGAGAGAGAGAGAGAGAGAGAGAGAGAGAGAGAGATAGAGAGAGAGAGAGAGAAACAGAGGGAAAGAGAGAGCGAGAAACAGAGTGAGGGAAAGAGAGAGAATTAATCAACAGTAATGAACACAAAATCACTAAAACAGTTAAACAGGGAGGTGCAGAATAAAGTGTAATGTATATTTGATATCTGTTTTCTCAAGGTTCCCACTATCGGCTATGGATTGATATCACTTTCCCACCAGAACACGTCCCATAAGTTGCAAGACATGATTATCTGATTAAATTAAATGCAGTTGGATTCAACAGTGGTCAGTCAGATTTCCTGACATTTAGACATTTGTGAGGAAATACACTGTGCGAAGCCTGAAGGCAAACGTCAGGAAAGTTGTGAGGATCACCGTCATACCCAACTGCCTTAATTTCAGCAGCAAATCTCTGCTTTTACTTTTTCAAGTTTGTCAAATTCAGCCAATAAACAGTTACTGCAGTAACATGTGCAGAAGTATGTACTCTGTATGTACTCTGTATGTTCTCTGTATGTACTCTGTATGTACTCTGTATGTTCTCTGTATGTACTCTGTATGTTCTCTGTATGTACTCTGTATGTACTCTGTATGTACTCTGTATGTACTCTGTATGTTCTCTGTATGTACTCTGTATGTACTCTGTATGTACTCTGTATGCTCTCTGTATGTACTCTGTATGTACTCTGTATGCTCTCTGTATGCTCTCTGTATGCTCTCTGTATGTA
>JBBIGC010000041.1:2055842-2067208 GCA_037576955.1 Lepidarchus adonis
CACACACACACACACACACACACACACACACACACACACACACACACACACACACACACACACACACACACCAGCACACACACCCGCATGCACACCCACACGCCACACCACACAGCACACACACCCACACAGCACACACACCCACGCGCACGCACGCACCACACACAGACACAGACACACACACCACCGCACGCCACACAGCAACAGTAATGATGTAAATAATTGTATGAATCTATTTGCAATAATAATTTCTATGCATATATTATAAATAAGAGCAAATTATACTTTTGCACCTTCATTCATTTTCATTCAGAACAACAAGAAATGAATAAATATTAAAACGCATGTTATTATCTATTCCTAAGAACTGACCTGCTTCTTTTAGAATTTTAAATAGAATTATTATTGGATTATTCAATATATCTTTCCCATTCTTATGTAAATGATACAGCGTTTATGCATTATTTTATACAGAGCTGCTGATAGCTATTATTTCTTAATTTATTAGTTTGGAGATCATATTCTCATTGCATGGATTTATATAAATTATTCATTTTTCATAAAAAAAGTTCACCACTCTGAATGCATGGTTTTTATTGCACTGAAAATGGTTGTTTTTATTAGGGATGTTCCAATCCAATCTCTTTTTATTTTTAACTGCTCATGAGCTGAGAACCAGTCAAAGCCACAGGTCCTGTAAACAGAGAGCGGTGTGCGGTTACATAGCTGAATGTGTGGAATTATTTCACCCTGGAAAACGAAGGCAGTGACCGTGTGTAAGTATTTGACGAGACTGTAGCAACAGAACTGCAATTAACAGAACCAATCTGATACGACACCTGAAAAATAAACACTCAACAGAATAGAGCGAGTTCAACCAGGACACACTCTTCAAAGGAGAAAGAAATGTTCTTTAGACAGAGAAGAGGTAAAACAGATTACTGTTCTGCCCCCTGGTTACCCCCACATTCCAGAGCCAGAAGCTGAATTCATCACTTTGAAAGAGCAGCCAGTCAATATGGGAGAGAACATCCATCGTTTGCAGCGCTGACATGTCCTGACCCCTCGATGGAGCATTTCATACAGCAGAGCGTGTGAAACTGCAGTCAAGCATGTGCTGAGCACTGGAATACATCCATGCCATTTTTGCCGGGACGGTGCGCAAATTCAATTGTCAGTTGTCAATCATTTCCATTGGATTTTAATCATGTACTGTACCTACAGAGGGCGCTGTGAAACTAGGACAAATAACAGACTGCAACTCTGTATTGTAGATACTCTACAGTGAACAACTTGGATCAGAGCAAAAAACATAATTGGGACACCCCTGGTTGTTGTTATTAATAATAATAATAATAATAATATAATTATTACCACCAAAAGACTTTATTAGGCCGTTAAAGAACAAGAACATGCATGTTGTGGTATTTATCACCTCTACAGCTCTAAAACCTCCTAACAGCTCCCTACAAATAATCTGAAATATGCAAGTGAGCGTGTTCCCGTAGCAACGCTGCTCTAATATTTATACAGTTTATCATTACAAATGCTAATTCCAAACTTTTGACCAACTGCACAAACACACGAGCGCGTGCTGGACGTCCTCCCAGCGGGAGCTGTGTCAAGAGGCTCCTTGACATGGTCTTACCTCTGCGGCGGGGACGCCCTCCGGGGGCCGGCAGTGCAGCACGATCATCCCCTTGATTGGCACTTCCTTCCCCTGGGGGTCCTGCTCAAAGTTCTTGCGGAGGTCTGTTTAGGAAGATAAGAGGCAGCTGTCACGGCAGGCCGGAGCCGGCGCTATCTCTCTGCCCATCTCTCTCGCCCCCATTTCCTCCCTCTCTACACCCGCACCCTCCGCCCACCACCGCCGCCGCCACCGCCGCCACGGACTCAGTGCCCTTGGAGTCCAGTCAACAACCTTGGAAAGCTAGACAGAGTGAGCAAGAGAGTGTGTGAGAGAGAGAGAGAATATAGCACCATGTGTGGACAGTCTGTTTACAATAACAGCAACTTTACTGCTTTTTACCACCGGGTCAACAACCTTTACTCCACAGCCATCGTTCATTAACGCTCCATTAACATGTACCTGTAGATGCCTCTGTACTTTACAGGAACTCAGTATAGACCTTCTGCTTCTCTGCATTTGTTTGACGCCCTTCATCAATGGGCAGGACCACCACAGGACCACCACAGGACCACCACAGGACCACCACAGGACCACCACAGGACCACCACAGGACCATCACAGGACCACCACAGGACCACCACAGGACCACCACAGGACCATCACAGGACCACCACAGGACCACAAGAGAGTTTAACACTTACCTGTCAGTCACCTTGCAGATTTCTGATGACAGTTCACCTGATTCTATCCGTCCCCCACAGCTCCTTCATCAGGGCTCAGTTTCTACACACTGTTGGCTGATTTACATGGACTGAGCTGTCTACAGTTGTGCTCGTAAGTTTACATACCCTGACAGAATTGATGATTTCTTTGAATGATGTTATCATTCATATTCATATATGTAGTGCTGAGAACAAACCACAGTCAACTGGTACCTGCTCACTGGTCCTACGATGGGTCCTGACCAAAGGGGTAAATAAGTGATGCAGAGAAACAGACCAAGGTCGAGTTCACCCAGGACAGGAGGCCAACCATTCACACACACTCACACCCATGGGCAATTTAGAGCAGGCAGTCATCCTGAAACACAAGCCAGAGGAACAGAGGAACCCCTCCGAACCCAGGACCTTCTTGCTGTGAGGTGTGGTAGTGGTCAATGCTGTGATTGTGTGTGTGTAACCTCATTTGATAAGTCACACACTCTTTTGATGGGCTACATTCTTTGGAAGCACTGTAATCTTACACAGTCACAGCAGAAACCGTCTCTGAGCTGAACTGAGCTGAACTGGTGTTGGTGGTGCCTCCTGCTTGGGTTTCTGAAGTTACCAGTGTGTGTCCAGTGCTGCATTCTCTTTCCCCTGCACTGCAAAACCTGATCTCCATGAGCTCTCCTCAGGCGCCTGGACTAACTCCCGTAGGTGCCAATGTGCCAACAAGGAAGCAAGGAAGGCCGTCAGTGATCCTTATCTGCACAGGCTCGGTTGGCAGGTAGGCATTTCAAGCAGAACCACATCAGATTCCACTTCACTGGTCTGATCACCAAATATTAAATTGTCTGATGGCGCCCTGCTGATGATACTATTGTTTTTTCTTTTTCTTTCTACCATTTACAGTCAGTAGCTTTGATGAGGCTGTGAAAGTTAAATGTAAAATTCATTTTTTACACTGAATTTGTCTGCCTGAGACTGAAATGAAGACTTAATAAGTGAAGACAGCTCTAAAATGGTATGTAAACATGTAAATGACATGTTGTTAGACATGCAGATATATTTACTTCTTGTCACTTAAGCTTGTAAATTGAGCAGGTGTTCCTGAGGTTTTGCTAGAAAATGATTTACTGCAACATTTGACAGACAAGCATGTGAAATTACATCTACAACCCCCATCCGCCCCTTCATCCCCCCGGCACAGCAATTACTAACACAACCCAGGTTCAACAGCATGGCAGTCCTGAATATGACCCATGAAACTCCTCTAATCTTTATTACCTGTGTGTTCTGCGTTGTTTTTCCCATTTCTGACATTTGTGTGGTTGTGTTCAGGTGTATATCACAATTGTCCAACCTGTCTGTATCCCTCTGTTTTAAAAAGGTTGAGTGTTACTGTGCCATTAAGACTGGAATATGTAAATGCTTCAGTTCAGACTGAAACACTCCTTATAGCTTCACTGTGATTGGACAGTGCTAAGCCCGTTGCTTCGCTATTTGTTATTAGAGTGAAATTTGCAGAAGAGGGAGTAAAAGGTCGGTCTCACAGCGTTAATGTGTTTTATATAAGACACAGGCCTGTAAAAGGCTCGGAGTGGCATGGAGGGCAAAAGAATTGATTCAGACAGGCCTAATAGGAATATATCAAATGAACTACAGGAGATGGAAGGAATACATATGGAAACAGGAAATGCAGTGCTACAGCGGCAGTGTAATTTAATGAAAGATGAGCTTTAATATGTGCCAGAAAACAGGCCCCTGTGGCTTATTTCCTGAACAAGGGGCTAAGAAGGTTTTCCAATACACAATGGTAACGGAGCAGAGAATAAAGCTAACAGGAAATGAAACTCCTACTTACAGCTTCATTTCCACCCGAATCAGTGGGCCCCACACTTCTGTTTGGGTCGCTCTTATAAAAGCAGTTTCTAGCGCAGGCTATATGTGTGAAAATGCTACTGCAGAGCTGTGGGTGATGCCCCAGTGAAAAGCTTATCTTTGCTGCTGTAAATGTGAAGCCTGTGATGATGTATATGGCAGGGTGAACTCACAGGCGATGCGCACTGTGGCTTTGCGACTCTTGGAAGTGCCCAGGTGACTCCAGGCTACGCACAGGCACCAGTAATCCTCTGGACCATGGAAGTCCTCCACCTGCTGCCGAGACACATTTATCATCACCTCCCGCAGCTTCAGGCCTGGAGAAGAACAGAGAAAAATGAGGCATTGACCATAGCGCTTTCTTGAAAAATTAAAAGACAAGTTTGAGGTACAGTTTTCCACTGAGCTCAGATGAAGCTTCTTTAGTTTAGCACTGGAGCTATGAGGCTAATGTTGCTAACGCTAGTAGTGAATCATTTCTGTAAACACACATTACCAAATCTTTCTCCCATACGTCACCAAAACAGGACTAATCTGGGATCAGATTCCTCCATATCTTTGTGTATTGGTCATTCTGAGTGTAGATCTGCACTCATACCCCTGAGGTGGTTACAGAAGACAAACCCCATTGTCTAAAAAGGCTGCTCACCTACACCGTTTTGGGTGGATGAAGAGAAATTTTTGGAAAAGACTTTGGTTGACTATCTTAGCTACTTTAGCCTGTAGTTTCAAACTAAAGAAGATACTCCAAATCTGGAGTAACCATGTCTTGGTTTAGTAGAAAATAATCAGTTTGATGAATCTTTCGTTTAGCCCCAGTCACACCAATTTTCACAGGTGGTGCAAGCTGCTAGCGTTGAGTGGGTTGGGTTAGCTTACCAGAAAATACCAGACATAAAAACACACCAACCCCCAAAACTTCCCCTCCAACCATCGGTTGAAAAAAAATTTTAACAGGAAAAAACGTATTTATTTCGGGGGCACTGGGTAGTGTTAGTCGGATGAACTGAACAAATGCCGTTGGTGCCTCCTGCTTGGGTTTCTGAAGTTACCAGTGTGTCTCTGGTGCTGCATTCTCTTTCCCCTGCACTGCAAAACCTGATCTCCATGAGCTCAAATGCGCCAAGTGTAAGGAAGGAAGACCTTCAGTGATCTGAGAGATCTGAGACCTTTTCCTTATCTGCATAGGACTGGTTGGCAGGTTGTCAATTCAAGCAGAATCAACTGGTCTCAGTTTTCTAAGCACCAATCACATCTTCCGCTCATGTTATCATGTGACATTACCAAGCCATGAAACTCTGAAGGGGAGGGGTGGTGGTGCTTGTGTATCAGGCGTTTTGTTGACTACCCCACTCCTCATAGTCAGCACAAAACTTTGGTGATGTGAAAAACATCACACTGTCGTTTCTGTAGGCAGTGTGGGTCTCATAATGGTTTGTGTGGGTGAGGGTATTACACTCCATGACCAGCACATCTCTAGTGACTACTCTCCTCTCGTGAGGGGCCTGTCCAAACGAAAAGTTTAGCAAAACTACAGAAGCAACCTTCAGACACTCAGGGGGAAGCTGGTGGAAGCGGAAGCATGACCACCGTCAGACCTTTAGAGACTTCTGTTGCTTTTTTCTATCAGCTTTATGTCTGGGGCAGATTCTGAACCACGTACTTTGATGCGAAGGCAGAAGGAGGGCGGCACATAAAGTGAATTCAGTTCTGAAGAATAAGTAAGGAAAGTTTGAACGTCTGATCAACATTCCACAAAGAAAGCATCTCTATCTGTACAAGTGGTAAAAAATTGAATGGTTTTGGGTTGGGGAGAGGTTCTTCTACCCCCCATTCTTCTACACTCACTGCCCTATATAAACTCAGTTTCATCTTCCCCTGCTCTGGCTTTCTGAGTGCATTACAGATAAAACGTGCTCGCTTTCCCTGGAGACGCGGCGACGTTGTCTGGGCCACAGATCACTAACAGGATGAAAATAGCTTGCTGCAGCTGCATTAGCCTAATAGCATGGGTGCCTGCGATGCGTGGCTACACCGGAGACCTCCGTTACGGCGACACCTGGGAACGTGGGCAGTGCTGATGTAAAGCACATATTCAGTGTTTCCGCTCTTCTGAACATGGAGCAGCCGTTTCTTTATTCTGAGAACTTCCAGAAAAGTGAGCAGAAATACATTACAGTAGTTTCTTATTTGTGACACGATTCTGCATCGCCAATGCCTTCCATTTTTAATCTGACTCAGGGGCTTAGGGGTCTTTCATCTAAGCGTTCCTCCAGTTTCTCTCAGCTTCTCCAGCCCGCCAGGCTCACAAACAGTGGATTAAAGGGAAATGTGCTGCGCTGAAGGCAATAACAAAACACCAATCTGGTCTCCTTTATCACCCCTGACTCGGGCAGCTTCAGACGAGGCCTCCGCTAATCTGACATGCTCCCTGGACGGCCCGCGCTCGTCCGGCTGTGCTGCCGGGAGGAACCTCCCCGTTCCTTCCCAGATACAGATTAAATGCGTCTTTAAGCCGCGGATGGATTTAACGTTGCTCGCAAATACAAATGCAAAAAACGTCAGACATGTCATGGACATAAACAAACCCAGCTTACAGAGCGGAGCGCATGTTTGCTCTTTATGGCCGAGCTGGGCCTGAGGCGAACAAGCAGATGAAGAAGAAGCAGTTAAATGTTTTATCATCATCTTGTAAGAGCATCTGTCTTGTGGAGAACTGGGTCTCGGATCTTCGGCCGCCGTGTTGTGGCTCGAGACAAAGATAAAACCTTGAAAGGAAGACACCTTAAGGCTACGCTGAAGGATTCACCCGTTAAAAAAACGACTTTTATCTTTCGCTGTCTGAAACGGAATGAACTCTAGAATTGACTCTGGCCCATGTTGTGGCCCCTGTGCTGAACAGATAATAAATGTATCGATTTTTACATTGATACGAAACGAACATGACGCAGCGTTCTACACGAAAGAGACGAGGAAATCCAGTTTCATTAAGTAAACACGAGCTTAATACCATCTGGGTCTTGCTATGTTGTAAGAAACTCTTAGGCCTTGTCCAAACATAGCCAGGATTATTTAAAAAAACCCTCATTGTCCGTTTTCCCACACAAACACGTTTTTTGAAAAGCTTCAGCTAAATAATAAAGCATTCAAGCTATTTGTTTTACCAACACTGACAGGTGACCTCATTTAAGTTGGTTGACTGTTTTTCTAAAATCTCCACTTTGGAAGGTTTTCAAGGACCAAACACTGTTTACGTGTGGATGAAAGAACAAAACACATCACAGTTTTCAAAAATACCCTGATACGTGTGGACGGGGCATTAGTTTCAGGGACCATTGTGCATATAAGGACGTGTTTGAAAGTCTAATTGTTTTATTGCGCAACTATTTTGTTATATAATAGTGTATTGGAAAATATCCCGATATGTTAATATTTAAAATGGTCTTGTTTACCTCTAGAATAGATGGGTATGGGGAGAGGATTCCTAGTGTTTAATCTGATCATAGAAAATCATAAGCTCTCTAAAGAAAATGCCTAGACTAGAATATTTGCAACAGTGTCCCTGTTCGGTCCCCGCCCTTCACCAGGTGTCCCTTATTGTGCCTTAGCATCAGTACCTCTTTGTTCTAGTCCCATGTGGTCGATTGTTGTTGGTATGTCACCACTGTATATTAAGTTTCATTAAAATCCACTGTTTCACTGTCTATGTTCTCAAACCCGCTCAAGATTAGAAACAGTCCATCAAAAGCACTGGATCTGCAGAAGTGGAGCGTTTGCTTTCTTTCAGTTATAGTTAGAGAAGAATATGCACAATTTCATACACTTTTTAGGAAACAGTTTTGAAAAAAAAGAAGCTTTAACTTAATTATAAATAATATATTTTTATTTAATTATAAATAAAATAAATAAATAAAAATACATAGATATAAATATATAAATAAACAAAACAAAAAAAACAATCGTTTCTAACCGTTGGTATGACAATGTTTCTGCAACATTGAGGCAACACAGGTGAGTCATTTCCGAGGGAATCTAAGGTATTATAAAATAATTCTGTCTTTGTGCAGGTCTCAGCTATAGCCCTTGTAGCGGTCAATACTAACCTGTACACTGATCCAAGAAGCTGTTAGTACATAACGGTTCAAAGGCTGTGTTGGTTTCTCAGCAGAGTTGAGCAACTTCTGACATCATAAGAAAGAGCAGGTTTTGCCCATTTGTTCATGTGCCCTGGAAACTTCATCAAATCATAGCCCTGCTGAGAAACGCAGCTAAAATGGCCTCGTATAGCAGATGGTTCTGAAATCGGCCTGTTAGCGCATGTGTTATGGCAGCTTTGGGTGAGATCTCCTCCTTTTCCGTTGCTGGGAGTGAGGAGTCATGGGAAAGTTAGGAGGTGCGAAGCAAACGTCTCACTTCATCAAGACCATCTTGGACTGTTTTCCTAGGAGGGAAAAAGAAATCATTATACAAGAGGAGGCGGAGGAGGAGGAGGAGGAGGATGGAGGCAGGGAGGGGAAGAAAGTAGAAGAAAGCAGCATGACATACCGGCCCTCGCCGCAACACTTGCTTATTGATCACAAAAGCGGGCGGCCTTCACTTCGAGCTGCCACTAGCAGAGTAGCATTAGTCGAGGGTAAACAAAGCGGGACGGGCGCCCGGCGCCTCACGGACGCGGAGCGAGACACGCACATTATTCATCGCGCCCCGGAGACGGGCCTTCGACTGAAAGGCATGGGGCGGCAGGGTAAAGAGGCAGGCGGCAAAATCATGACTAATGACTGCACATCATCCCACCAGAAAGAAGAAAATATGAGCTGTATGTTAATAGGAGACACTGGGTTTTTCACCTCCCGCTCTTTCTGAAAAGCACATTTCTTGAAGAACTGCGGGTTGGGAGCGGAGCGAGGGGAGATGAGACGGGGGCGTCGCTGCTGCTTTGTCACCTGCCAGCTTTGTTTGTTTACAGGAGGAGCATGGTTGACAGGAAGCGTTACGATAAAGGTGCAGATTTCCGGGATGGCTCGCCTTAGCCTTCACCTCGTTGCTGCTTTACAAGGCTTTAGCAAAGGCAGAGCAGATGAGAGGAAGACTCAGCCCTGACAAATGGCTACCGCTGTCCTTCTTCACCAAAAGGTTGCCCCCCTCTCATGGGCACTGGACATGGTCAGGTAATTATGGACAGGTCAGCTACGTCACGAACAGCATGGTGGAAAAGCGCCGCTATGATCATCAGTAAATCAGCAGTGGGTGATGCCGTCAGAGATGGACATTACTCTGGTTTACAAACAGTCAGAGCAGCGTGATGTGTTTTTCTGGCCGAGGTGAATTCAGTCCGTGTCTGGTTCCATTGGGCACCATGCAATTTGCAATAAACTGGTCGATTTTTGCTACCTAGCAAACATCAAACCGGACGCATGAGGTGATGGTGATCAGGTTACTCAGCACACGCCCACAGTAGTGAAGATCGGTCAGGGTTTATTATGACCGTACATTTCTGCAAAAATTCACAAACTTCCATCGATTTCCCATCATTTCAGGTGAGTAACAATAAAGTAATAAAGTTGAGTGGAAAAGCGCAGTGATGATTCAACGCTGGAGCACTTAGACATGGCATGGGCAGATGGACAAGGGGTTGGACAGCATAACACACAGGCCATGCCCCGCCAGAGGACGCCCATGATGAACCTGCTGCGTGCGGCGGATTATCCAGCACGAGTCTGGAATATGAGTGTAATCCCTGGAAGAGGGAGGCTAATCAGAGCAGGGTTCACTCTGGCTTTTCGGTTTCTCTCAAACATCATACAGCATTCGTGGCTTTGAAGCTCCTGAGGACTGACGTGAGATGCAGTGAGACATCTGAGAGGGACAAGAGTCCACGCTTCTCGCTGACTAACACTAGCATTAAGCTGAATGAATCCACGGCTTGTATGTTTTCAATAAGCCCGTTAGATCGGTGTCGTCCAGCGACGCCTGCAGTGACGAGCATGGAGAAAGACGTGATTCCCAGGCTCCTCCACATGTGTGAAATTCTCTTCTCTGCTCTAATGCTGAAGCAGCTGGGTGCCCACACGGCTTTAATAGGCTGCAGCCTGCACACCGCTAACACGCTGTGGCATGTCTATACATTACCCGCCTTCTACGCAGCATGCAACGCCGGCCTGCAGCTCACTGCAGTTTAATCTTCTCCGCTGGCCTGCTGCTGGTGGAGGAAAGGCTCCGAGTTTGCCCTGGGCCCACGGGGTCCACGAGGAGGTTTCAGCAGTGGTTAGTGTGCCAGCTCAGCGAATAGCGACCCCAAGCAGAAACACTGCTTTTGACACAGCTTCCTGCCTGCTCACACACTCCAGGGTGCACCTTCCCTCGCCATCTCGCAGCTCTCTTGCAGAAAGTCATGTTTGCCCTTCGTTTGACTGCACCGCCAGCCGGTCTCTGGAGTGCTGCAGCCGGGGTTCACATTAGGCTGACATCCAGACTCTCTCTCTCTCGCCTGCTCACTTGCCAGAAACGTGTAAAAGAGGAGAAGCGTGCAGGTCAGTCTGACTGGGACAGACACTGCACCGGAGCCAGAATGCAGAAAGCTTTGTCTCGTGTGGTGGTGGTGCGGCTGAACAATATGGGAAATCAAATGAGCAATTTTTGAAGCCATATTTTGATGGTGACTACAAAATGGGCCATTTTTGCAAAAAAATAAAATAAATAAATAAAAAAAATCTACAAGAGCTCTGGTTCTCAAGCTCTGTGCGACAAGATTTCTTTATTATTATTAATCTCTCTCCAATTAATACTTGTCAAAGATGGGATGATTTTTCTTAAAATGAATTTTTCCAGCTTGGTCCACTTAGCTGCTTTTATGTAGTAAAAACCGTTTCTTTTTAAAAAAATCTTATCCTTGTACTATGCCTCATTGAAAACGTCTGGACCACAACACTTTATTCTGAGTGTGCAGGGCTGAACTGCTGTACAATGGGGTAAAGAAGTATTTGACAGCCATTGATTCTGTAAGTTGTCGCACTTACAAAGATGAGAGTGTTTATCATAGGTTCACTTCAACTGTGAGAGACAAAATGTAAAATATTCAGGAAATCACATTGTATGATTTTTAAAGAATGTATTTGTATAATGGTGCAGAAAATAAGTATTTAGCTCCTACAAAC
>JBBIGC010000041.1:2067308-2078932 GCA_037576955.1 Lepidarchus adonis
CGCGGACACACACACACACACACACACACACACACACACACTTCTATATCTTTGGGGCAGTTGTGGCCCTTGTGATCAGAGGGTCACATTCACGCTGTTGCACCGTGTGTGATGAGTTCATAATGACAAATAGTCACATTCACATCACTTCACCTCACTTACTCATTTCTTTCAATAAACGTCATTAGCAAAGGCCTTTTAAAAGGCCAGTGAACACAACTTTAAAACCTGGAAGTGCCACTGTCACCCGACTGGAAGTTCCTTCCTCCGTTTGAGAAGATGATTCTCTCCACATCACTCAGCATGATGCTAATCAGCGTAGGCGTTTGTTAGCTGATGTACAGTATTAGCAGCTAGTGAAGAGCTGTCAAATAACGTTACAGTACAACAGCAACAGTTGGAGATGTGATTGTATCTTGTGACTGTAGCTAATGTGTGGAACAAAACTGGGAATAACATTTCACAAAAATTTAAAAGAGGACAGTTACTGCTACTGATTTACAGCTGGTTGAGGCCATGTATCCATGTCCCCTTGCCCCAGTGCACCAACACTGTTCCTGCTCAGGCTAAAAGAGCAGAAATCACACTCATGTGAGCACCTTAAATATCAGAGAAAACGTCGTCATAGATTCCTATAAAAGCAGAACACGTTTAAATCATCTCAAATAAGTAACTGCAGTGACACTTAGATCAATACATGGGGTCATTGAGTCATCGAACTCGACATGTGACGACGTGGTTACGTCGTTAGCTTCTTAAAAAAAGTTAATTACAGCATTTGCACTGAAGTTGTTGTGTGATTCTGCGTATGTCAGAGAAACGTGCTCAGTCAAGGTGCTGCCCTTCACGTTTAGGTGAGTCTGTTCCAAAAACTCCTCAATCCTCAGATGAGACCTCGGTAGCTGTGACTGCTGCTTCAGCTATTAGTATTTGCACTTTTCAGTTTTGCAGTAAAAACATACATAAAATAAAACCGATTATGATACTGTAGCAGTATTTTTAAAAACATGACAACAAACATTCATTCAGAGATATCCATAAGCATATCGCTACTTATCTGAGTTATAACCTTTACTTGCCTGATTCACTCATAGCAGTTCCCCAAACACTTCCTGTCTACTGCAAATGATGCTTAGAATGGTCCAACACCCAAATAATACATGCAATCAGTAATTGTACACCTACATAGTTTAAAGTAAGTTTATTTGCCAAACTTCCTAGTTGATGCAGATAACACATGTGCGTGTACGTAATAAACGAGTCTAACTGCACCTATAAAACAAGGTTCTAACACTAATCTCAGTTCTCGCTGTTAGTGGGCAGTGCCACATCATGTATCTAGTTGTGTAAGAGGTAATTAGTGATCTCCTCAGAACGTGTAGTGGAGCAAATTCAGAAATCATCCCAAATAAAGCAGGAGCTCAATCGTCAAAAGTCAGAGTCCAGTGCGCTGCTCCAAGAATGTTACGCTGTCCAGTGAACGAGACGTGGAGGAAACACAAGCTTGCCTTCACCCTTCCTAGCGCTGGAGGAGTCCCTGCTAGTGGGAGAGACTGGAGGCAGAAAATCCTGAATAAATCCAACAAACATAATGAAGGAATTTTTGCTTCATGTCTTGAAATCAGTCAAAATATCACTGAAGGTTTGATGCTACAATCAAAGTTTATTTATAACTTCACATATTGCACTGTGCTTAGCCATGTAATCTTTTTAATAGCATCACCCCTGAGAGTCTGGAAGACTGCTCGAATCTAAATCTGGTTCCTCCAAGGGTTTCCCGTCCACAGCTGCTCCTCAACAGAAAGCAGATCCAAACAGGTTGCTGTGTCCGTTCCAATTCCACACTAACCATTTACGCTCTTTCCTCCAGAAAATTCTCAGGCACCTCGTCTTAATTCTCAGCATTAGCTGCCGTTAGAGTGGACGTGGAGCTGGACACTGCAGCCGGGGCGTCCAGCAGATACAGGAACCCGAGGAGGGACTGACACGTACCGAAGGGAAGATCATGTCACTACTGGTTTGTGACGGCCTTGTCCCATCCAGAGGCTCTGCAATCGCAAGGCTTCCCAGAATAGCAGCTCTGATGTGAGATCAGGTTTCCCACGTTCCTTCGTGACCTTCACCGCTGTTTGCCACAAAGCCGGACTGACCTAGAGACAGCGCTGGGACGCGGAGATACAGCCTGAAGGGCCCGCAGTCATAACGGCTCTCCTCACGCTGATTTAGATCGGATTTCTCCTCATTTGTATCGATTTTAGCCGCTCCAGACTCGCCATGAAACAAAGCTTCTTAACTGAAATGCCTTTTGATCAGAGGTGAAGAATTTGGATTCGGCTCAAACCAGGAGCTGAGCTGCTCAGGCAGTTGGAACAAAATCCTGAGGAGTGTTGTTTTCAACTCCCCACCTTTTGATTACCCGTCCAAGACCCATGTTCATTAAGCACCTCAGCGCGAGTACCGGACTGGGACCAGCGCCATGTACATGCAGTTAAATCTATTTGAATCTAAGGCCGAGCAGTGAAATGAAAATTCTTGGCTGAAAACCAATCTGAAAATCAGGACACATGGGGCTGGAAATGAAAACAAAAATCAAGAGCTGGGTTTGTTTAATTAGGCCTTTTTCTACCGCTGCATGAATTATACCAGTGGTTCTTAACCTTGTTGGAGGAACCGAACCCGACCAGTTTCATATGCGCATTCACTGAAGCTCTCTTTAGTGAAAAATAAAATATGATTTTTTTCAAATTCAAGACATAGACATGAACATCACCTTGTTCAAAGAACAGAAACAACACAATTCTGTCGGTGCGAGACTAGAGTTGTAAATCCTGCAGATAAGACACTTTCTTCTTTTGCCCGACATAGTTAATATGGATTAAAATATTAACAAAAAAATCACACTAAGTACTACCACGACAGTTACACGTTTACTACTGAGCTAAATTCCCCGCAGCACTGATTGGCCAAGCAGTGTAGCATGATCATCTGCAGCCACCCGCTTGGTCATCATCACAAATTTACACGATAATTCAGGTGTGTCCGGAACTCTGTGGCAGAGGCTCTGCCGAACCCCTGAGACCGACTCACCGAACCCCTAGGGTTTAATCGAACCCCGGTTAAGAAACAGTGAATTATTCTAATGCGTTTGTCTGATGGGCTGTTATCACTTATTGAATTGAAGAATGAAATGATGATTTGGGTCTTTTTACTCTGTGGATTTCTCCTGAATGAATGTGAGCACGTATGAAGAGCTGCACAGGGCAGGTGACATGGGCAGGAATATGGCCACTGATCAGATTACGCGTCCCGTACAGTGGTCTGTAGTCCTGCAGGGACTGCTACTCTCCACTTGTTTCCAACGCCTGCTCTCTGCTGAGCCATGATAAGATTCACACTCCTCAGTGCTCCTCAGACACCACTGCAGTGATCGCGGTGCCGTTCCCTCTCCTCCTGCTATAAACAGTAACAGCACCGTCCGCGCTGTAGGGTCTAGAAGCCGCAGACGTGATTTAGCCTGTCATTTATTGGTAAGAGACGATGACAAAGGCACGGTGAGAAGCATGACAGTCGTTCCTTCATGTTCTTCACACTTCTGCACTCAAACAGAAGTATGATAAATGGCTTTGTGGAGGACGATCCCTCATGCTGCGGTTCTGCCTGGTGACTGTCCTCGGGGATTCGCTCCGACAGACGTGCAGAAACAAACACAAGCTTGCGGCAGCCAGCGCCCGGAGATGAGTGAATGAACATCAGAAAGTTTCTATGGAAAAGTTTGAAACGGATAAGGTTAGGGCTTGTTTTATTCCGTTTATTCTCACTAATCGTCTCATTAGTGTTTAATTTCTACCCCAGAATCCTCCTGCAACAGAGCGAGGTCGACTTCTTCATCAAACTCGATGAGATTCCTACAGCACATGTAAAACTACAGCTGAAACCAGACAGTTTAAATGAAGGAGGTGTGGAAAGTTCTTGAATTCAGCCATATTGATTGTCTTTTAAGGATGAACTTCCTGTTTAACATGTTGCCAATGCCCTTTGAGTCGTTTAGAGGAGGAGTTGCCCTGTGTTTCAGATCATTGTCTTGCTACATACAAGATTTCTGCATCTTTCAACGAGTTACATTTAAGAAATGTTAAGACTTTTAAAGACTTTGATTAGTTAAATTTAAGACCAGTTTCACATTCACACTGGTGAAAAAATAGAAAGGATAGAAAAGGAACTGAGTCCTAAAATTACTGTCAAAACCAATTATTCACATTTATCTCCTCAATTCGCGTTTAGACCGAGTCCCATGAAAACCTTACAATCCTGTGTAAGGAATTTTAGTTGTGATTTGATATTTTTCTGATTTCTCTTTAGTGCCTCTACACCAAGTTTACACAACTTTAGCTTCTTCTCGCCCAATGTGCGGTAGTTTCACATTGTGTTTGCATGGTTTAGCCAAACAGTAAATGCATCATTCTGTAGTCAGCAGGTCAAACCTGCACTAACCCCCCAAACAGACTAATGTAGTCAAATAACAGGAGCTTCAAAAACCATCCATCTTCGTCTATGGAGATAAATTCAGAGCGAGTTTATAGTTTATAGTTTATATCAGCTATCAGTCCTGCCTTGGTCTCGGCTTTAATCTCATTACAGCTACACCTGGACCACTGAAAGAAAGAACCACAAGGAACCAGTATAAACCATTCCAGAAATGTATAAAATCTTAACGTTAGCCCAGGACCTGAAGAAGTAAAGCATTTCTGCAATTTTACACCACCACTACAATGTTTGACTTGCTTATGTGGAATGCTGTGTTAGCCTTATGCTATACATAATGAGACCCTGTCATTCAAAACATTCCACGTTTTCTACTCACTGGTCCCCAGAAAACCATGAATCATGAATGCTGGCTTAATCTGAGGTACAGTAAGCAAGTTCATGCAGTTGCTTTGACTTTGTCTAGTTTATTTGTGGCAAATGTTGTTTTTAATGCACTTTAAAAGGCCACTTCTGGTAAGATAACCACTGTTCTATATATGATATAGAACATTATTATTATATATATAATATGGCTCTATAAACATTTCCAGACTGATATATTTCAAAAACTTTCTTCCAGAATGTATTCTGATACATACTACACTATAGTCTTTGGTGAGACCTTATAGCTGGACAGGTATTATAAAGTAAGCTTTAGATTCAACTTGGTTAGCAATGATAGTTGTCAAGCTTGGGAGTGTATAGTCTAAGTGACTCTAACTAACTCTGAAGAGAATTACTCTTGGCATTGGAAAGATAAAATGAAATACTCGACTTAAAAATGGGGTTTGAAGCAGCATCGTAATCACACATTTTGTGTTTTTTAATGCTGTGAAAAGTAAAAATGAAAGTACCTTTAGTAAAACGCTCAAAAAATGCAATACAGAGATTCAAGTGGATGAATGTCTCCCTCTGGTGGACTGACGGAGGAATGGCCACAAGGCAAAATACAGTAGACACTTATGCAAGGGGTTTCGTCTTGCGTCACAATTGACCACTGAAGGACCCCCTGTATATACAGTAAGTATCAGTATTCTGCCCCAATGATCATCCACTGATATTGAGTTGCTCGTGTCAAACAACATGGTACACTGGTAATGTCGCTGAAAACAAGCAAAAGCTGTGCATTTAAAATATCCGCTCGGCTGCACCAGCTGCAAGTCTTGTCCCATTTTACTACTTATGAAAGTCAAAGTGATTCAGGCACCTGTGAAGGGAAGATACACCGGTAATGCAGGTCAGTCCCGGAATATGCATCAGCTACTTAACATATTTACACAACAGACACATCTGTAAGAACTGCACATCACTTTTACTGTAGCCCTGCAACAGTTAGCTTTAAACGATTTATCCTTGCATCTCCTAATTATAGCTATCAATATCTACATGGAGGACTAAACTAAAACTGTCAAGACTGTTTAGAGTCACGGATACACCGGCGAAATAAACTGACTATAATCAGCAGTGACAGAGGCCATTATTTTCAACTCCCAAACAGATATAGATTTAACTCCCTTCTCAGTGTTATGAGGCAAATGTGTCACTAACAATGAAGTTTTATATATAAATTAAGCTATAGAATAGTTTCATAGGACAGATACACATGTGTGTAGTAGTAAAGAAAATTTCAGTACAAGAATGTACATGCTAATCATGCTAAAAATACTAACAATTATGCTGACAGTAGGCCTGAGTCTACAGCCAAATATTAATCTCTGATTAGAGTTTAATGCAGAGAAGACTACTGGTTACTAATTAATTTAATTTTACATATTACAATCCCAATTCCAAAAACGCTGTGTTAAATATTAATAAAAACAGAATGCAATAATTTGCAAAAGTCATAAACCCAACATATCATACATCATACAAACATATCAAATATCAAAAGACAAACATTATTATGACATGAAAAATATTATTTTAGTTTGACGGCTTCTCAAAACAGTTGGGATGGGGCAACAAAGGGTCAGTATCTTGCAAATCTAGATTAGCACCTTCAGTGCTGAAGGGTTTATACAGGTTTTAGAGCAACATTTGCTTCCACCCAGACCACACCTTTTTCAGGGAACGCATTGCATGTTTTTATAAAGACAATGTTCAACCATATACTGCACCTATTACAACAGCTTGGCTTCACAGTAGAAGAAATGTGGCTTTTCACCAACTGAAAAGCTTTGGTTCATCATGAAACCCAAAATACGACAAAGACCCTTGAAAGTTGAGCTGCTGGAATCCTACATCAGACAAGAACATGACAAGAACGGTCCTCTCTTCAGCAAGTCTCCTTAGTTCCCTTACATTTATAAACTGCTGTTAAAAGTAGAGGGGATGCAACACATTGGCAAACATGGCTCTGTCTCAACTTTTTTCTTAAAATTGTAAACATTTTATATGTTTTCTATGTTCAAATCATTGTTTTTATTTAAATTTTTACAAAGAATCCCAATGTTTTTGGAATCAGGGTTATATTAATGCCCTGGATAAATATTTGAATCATTCATAACAGTAAGACATTATGATATATGATTATAATTCTAGGATAAGTACTTACAGTTTAGGGTAACACTTCTTTACACGACATTTCTAAAGGCTTATTACAAGGATTAGTTGTCATAAATGCTGCTTTACTTAATCCTTCGCAAGTAAGTGCTGTGACAACTGATATTTGTTGGAACGTGCTTATGTAGGTTGATGTTACTTGTCCTTCAGGAAAATATTACTGAATGTAGCTTGGCTAAATGCAATCTTTTAGAAGATTATACCACTTACACCTGTCAATTAAATAGCGGTTTTAACATTGGGCCGTCGCTTTTACTGCAACAGTAACTGCATGTTGCCATTCGTTTCATTCGGCCAATTTTCCACAACGGTAAACAGCTTAAAACCGTCAATTTAGGTGAAGATTGCAGTGGACGTCGTATTCACCTCCTCTTAACACTGTCACCTGGATAATTGGTGCCTATTCTGTGTGTTTGGACTGTCCTGCCTCTCCCACATGCTGACTAAACTCAAGGGCATTGGAGGCCTGCTTTATCAGCGTCCAGGTCTCATCTGGCCTGGCTGGTAAATAAAGAGATCCTATCAGCTGCTTGCTGTGGCACTGAGGGCCCCTGTCCTAATCAATAAAGTCCAATTCTTTGTAGATCTGCGCCTGCGATTAGACCCTTGCTCTAATCCAATCCCCCGTTTTTGTCGTTCATTACGCTGGCGTTTCGAGGCGCTATAAAGGGTGTCGTTATCGGAGGTTATGAGTTTAGCGCTGATATAAAGCCACTCGTCTCACTGGACGAGGACCATGGCTTTCTTTGGCTTTTAATTGCAAATCCACTCGAGGCCCAGGCTGGTACATTTCATTGCCTAGGCAACACTACAGGCCAGGCAGGGGTGGGAGTAGATTTCCAGGAGAGGAAATTACCACTCTTGATTTTACAGCCAGAAAGAACAAAGGGCCACAGTACAGTAATCAAAAAACAAATAATTAAATAAATGAATAAGCACACACATACATACACACGCACGCTGTACATACATAGATACTGTACATAAATACATACATACATACATACATGTATGCGTATATAAAACCTACTAGCACAATCTGTAAAAGAGTTGAGCTATTTTAAGATGATGCGCATCATCTGCAGCTGTCAAATGCTTAATTTAGCATTATGCTAATTCCTCACTTTGTATAATCACATTGTTCCACATTTAGGAGGAAAAACAGCCTCAGAAATTCACCAATTATGCACAAATAGCATAACTCGTGCGAGGATGCTAATTAGCTAGCATCTATTACTGTACTTATTTTTTTTACACTGAATTAATTAGTGGGGAAAAGGATTATTAAAAGAAAACAGTAAATGTATGGAAACACGGCACAGCTTACATGATGAAATAATGTAATTAGAGTGCAATGCAGTAAGAAAGCATAAAGAGAAAATACTGCTTCTGATATGTTCATTATAAACCTAATGGTGATTTTGTATAATTACCTCAGACAAACGCCCAGGATAGGAGACAGTGTTGCACAGGAGAAGCTGGAGATTTAGCTTTAGAGGGAAACTCACTCACATGCAAATGCAACCATCTCCATCCACCATCCATTGTTAAAATGACTCTGAGCAGAGCCACGACAGTAAAGAGATTAAAGATTAAGATTGAAAGACTATGATATTAATTATATGTTATTCATTTAATAACATTTACCATAATAATGCAGAGCTCGTGACTGGAAGTCTACAGCTCTACATCCAGCAAGAAAGGTTGGCTACCAGATTACCTACGGTTGTATGAAGAATGCATGATGAGAACGTCTACTGACCTGTCCAGAATGGTTAGAATATGCGGCTCAGACACTGGACAGACTGATGTTGGGTATTGTATTTAGAGAACACAGATGTGTACATTATCATTAACTGACAAATCAAATAAATGATGTGTATACAGCGACTTCTGACACTTCTGGCCTGGGACAGCAAGACAGGTGAGAGATTATTATAGATGACCAGTACGATACCAATACCACACCTTTCACTACCTCACGATACTGACGTCAATCCAGTACTTTATTTTAAACTAAAAGGAGGAAGAAGAAGGAAGAGGAGGAAGAGGAGGAGGAGAAGAAGAAGTTCTGCCATTTTAGCTTTTGGCTGAGAGAATATCGCTACCTGACGACAGGCTGATGAAATGGACGCATAAATATCCTTCTCTTTGTCCAGTTATTGCTGCAACAGAAGCGAATGTATTTTTTTGCAAACTCAAAGCTGGTCATACAAGGACCAACCAACCATCTGTGAGTCAAACTGTGGGGTTTCCTGTGTTGATTGGTCCAGACACCAACCAGACTGAGGCTGCATCAGTGATTGGTCCATCGTACATTAGTGTCGCCCACTCACCAACAGCAGCAGCAGCAGTCGACCTACAGAATTAGCATGACTGACCGCGTTGTAGGCTACAGCACTAACACGGACAAAAGTTTGGCGAGCTATAGATGGAGAAATGCACACACCTGACACTTAACGGCTTAATGAGGTAAATAGCATGGAAGGAAATCTGTTATGCATCGTTTCATGCAGACATCAACACTGCCCAGCTTTAATTGGATTAACATAGCGTATAAAAATACTGTTTAACTGCCCCAGTCATTCGTAGAGCTACTGGCAGCTGGGTGTAAACAGTTTCTAGAGTTTCACAGCACAGCACAAATATCATACAGAATGGATATAAATGGAAAAGTCATTCTAGTTTATGATTTTATGACCCTAGCGATGATGTTTTTATAGCTCTAACGACTACTGTGTAAAGTCACTTCAGAAGCAGCCAGAGCGAGCGATGACATTACATTCAGAAAATCTAATGAGCATCTTAATGACAGTGTAAAAGAAATAGCTTAAATGAAATTTGCTCGTGAAAAAATGAAAAATAATAAACGTTATTTGCCCAAAACGTTCAGGCCAAAACATAATCAAAGCTGTCCCTTTCACTTCCCTGTTATCAGTCCCGCACAACAATTTCACAGCGCAGCAATCGCACAATAATGAACTTCCACAAGCAATTAAGAGCCTCTTCCTTCAGCGGAGGCCTCATGAATGCAAGGCAGCTTTCCGTTCTCGCCTCCGTGCAAACTAATCATGGCGCATTTCAGCGAGGCTGTTGGATTAGTTTGTGTTTTCTTCTGGAAATCCCTGCAGGAAATCTCCCTCTCATCAGGACGGCGTTGTGTTCATTTCCCTGACACTGCCGCTGATTGGAGCTAAATTGCATTGAACATGACTGGCTTTTGTGCATGAGCTGCGAAGACATGTCATCGGAACTTCTCAAAAGGCGCTTTTTTGAGCGGTACACCTGACGATGTAGAAGGGATCAAAGTGCACAAACAAGTCTGATTCCGAGCGAGAGCGGGAAACTTGACAGGTTAAAAGGGAATAAAGGGGATGTGACAACTTTGTCTACTTCAAGCAGAGGGTGGGAGGTGCTGCATACGCGCTGTTCGGCGAATGAAGATAAGTGCGAGTGGGTGACATCAATAGAAATAACCCAAAGTGAAGGAGCTGCTCCACAAATGAATCAACTTTTTCAATCTTTGCAGTTCGTTTCAGTGCAGCTACAGCAGAGAACGACAGAAATGTCTTCTCCTCCATCACTGGCTAATTGTAGACGTCAACTCAAATGATTGGTTATCAGAATTGATCACGAGAAGGTTATTTTTTAATAATAACTCTGGATTCGTGGGCTGAGGATGAAGTGCAGGTACATACCCGTGTCCTGGTCCATGTACTCTTGGGACATGTGCTGGTTCTGATGGACCCATTCCCCATTGCACTTGAAGAATATCTGGAGGGCGGGAGCAGCGCGGCACCGCAGTCTGATTGGGTTGCTTTTAATGATGTAGGCGTCCTCCGGCTCCTGCAGGAAGTGAGGTAAAGTCCCGCCCACCGAGGGAGAATCGGCCGCCGCGTCCCCTGGATTTCCTGCGAAAAAAGAACGTCGGTGAGTTTCCGAAAACAACACAAATTTACTGATAATTCCAAACTTTCATTCCTGGCAGCAAACCCTGAGAACAGCCACATTCACACATGCCGAGTTCTGCGCTTTCTCTCATTTTTCACATTGTATATATGTTAATTTCCCTTCGGAGCACGTGCCATTGATTTCTTTTAACAGAGCACGAGATGAAGAATATTGCCAGAACGAATGGAGCCACTCTTTTCTGTTTTTTGTCCAGTGAAGACAAGAAGCTGCCTCCTCCGGGCGAAGGCCTGATGAATTGAAAAAGCATAAGCAAATGGAAATGCTTTGTGTTTGACTGATGAGCCCGTGGTGGTGGAGAACGTTCCTTTCTCCATCAACATCGAGTCGTGTACACAATCTAGGGCCAGGTTATTGTGTTTTGATCACACAAATAATCACGGAGGTAGAGTGATGAGACAGAGAGCAAAATAGAAGAAGCAAGAGAGACGGAGAGGGAGGCAGACAAACAGAGAGAGAGAGAGAGAGAGAGAGAGAGAGAGAGAGAGAGAGAGAGAGAGAGAGAGATAGAGAGAGAGAGCAAGCGAGAGAGAGAGAGAAAGAGAGATAGAGATAGAGCGAGAGCGAAA
>JBBIGC010000041.1:2082531-2092806 GCA_037576955.1 Lepidarchus adonis
ACAATATGTATTTATAGATTACAGATACTACACTGTAATGATTTTTTTCTCCCACTTCTACTTAATATAGACTTAAATACCAATTTGCCTTGACCTTTCGGTTCCAGTTCGCCCTTGCCCATCAGTTGCCTTGGCCCAACCCAATAAAGTGATTTTTTCATTTCTGGTTCAGGTGCCTAAAAGGGAGACAACAGAGTCCTGCAAATCAGTGCTGATAAACCTGAATGGGCTCATTTCTAGTGCAGCTAAACACAAAGTCCTTGTATTTGTGTCTTGGAAATGTTTGCAAACACCAGGCCAGTGTAGCAGCTCATTTCCAGGTGGTACTGAAACGTGTTAAACTGAAATGGAAAATCAAATATGAAGATGTGGAAATAAATTGAAAACAAATATTTTTTAAAAAACGACCCAAACGCAATCAGTCAGTCAACATCGGAGGTAAACAGCAGGACGACGGCACAGGACGACGGGCGTCTCCGATTTTCTCATTAAAGAAGATTTAGTTTAGGCCGAAAGCTCCTCGCCTCATCTGTATCACTGCTCGCATCATGTCTCTCTCTCTCTCTCTCTCTCTCTCTCTCTCTCTCTCTCTCTCTCTCTCTCTCTCTCTCTCTCTCTCTCTCTCCATCTGGGGGGAGTTAATTACAGGGTGAGCTTTTTTCCCCCAGCCTACAACTTCTACTGCAAACAGAATAAACACAAACAAACTGGTCAGCATCTAGGCAGATGAATAAAACAACATGTCATTATCGCTCTTTTTCTCACCTCCCTTTGGTCTGGGTTTGCTCCACTTTGCTGAGAAATCGCTGACTGCTTCACTTCTGCAGCATACTACCAGGAGGACAAAGTTTATTTTCCCTCTTTTTTATATTTATTTATTTATTTAGGTTGCTTTTCTTTTTTTGTTCATTTGTTTTAACCCCCCCCCCCCTTCTACAATGCGCACATTATCCCAGAGCTCGACTTCTGACATGTTATTGTGATGAATCTGGTATCATTTATCTCTCTACAGCTAATAAATGAAAGAGAGATAAATCAGGCAGATTTACAGCTGCATGTTAAAGCCGTGCTGAAATAAATGGGCACACCGCTCTTCAAAATGTGTCAATATTAACTTTGTCCTAGCTCTTCCTCCTCCGGGTGTTTCTAATTGCAGAAAGCAGTGCTGTGCTAAGGGCTCCAACATTAGCTGCAAATGAAGCTTATTAGTGACCAGCGCACTGTTTTTCACTGCATTATTGCCAAAAAAAATGCAAATGGGCTTAGAACACACATAACTGGAGGTGGTGTTCACCTTCCACATGGGGTTTAACACAAGTGTTACGCATGGCCGAGAGGAAAACCTGGACATAAGTAACTAAACGAGTAGCTGGACACAGGTGCACTACAAAAGAGCGTTTATGAATCCCCGATTCCAAACTCGCAGTCAAAAAACAGGGGAAAATGAAAAACGTCACGGGGCAAACAGGTGCATCAGAGAAAAGATCAAGACAGACTCTAAAACCAGGCCAGAGTCCAAAAACAAGGTCAAGCGCACAAGGAGCTAAATAAATGTCTTGGTAACTGGGTAGTGGACCCATCAGAGTCTTTCTAGCTCAGGTCGAGCCAGCTGCACATTGTAACCTAGTTGGGGGCGAGGGACATGGCTTGTACCATGGTTACTACTCTGGAGATGAGATGTTTTTCCCCCATTTCCACGACTGACCTCCAAAGCAAGTCCTGTCCCACAGCAGAACTCATTTATTTCTGCAAACAGCCGTACTAAAGCTGTAGGACAGAGCGCAGCCAACACAATAAACCAAATCTCCTAACATCTCCAACAAAACACTAGGTTCCCACACCTCAAACATCCTCAAATTTGACACAACATAGTTTGAGACAGAGATCGAGGTTATGACGCTGTAACGGTCACTTTTTCACTGCTGTTAAAGGAAGCTCCTTCTCGAGACTCTTGAAAGTTTAAGGCCTTGTCCACACGGGCGTTTTGTAACGCTGAGACATTGACAATATCTTTACTTTACATTTGCGTTCGTTTGCCTCTGTTGACCACCAACCTGCAGGGGAACCTGACCACACCACCAGACACAGGCGTCCACATCGTCCTGCACTGGCCAGAGAGAATTTACGCTGGAGAGGGACAAGTGGGTCTCAAGAGACCATAATACCTGAAGAACATCATCAATCCAGTCATTGTGCTTCTGCATGAACAACACAGAACTAATTTAACCTAATGGACGACAATGCTCCAACTCTTCAAGGAGCATCATTAGGGAACGGCTGCTGGAGACTGAGGAACCTCGAGTGGAGCGGCTGCACTTTCTCCAGACCTGAATCCCATAGAAAACCTGAGGGCCCTTCAAGAAGAGTAGGACGCCTCAGCAGAAATAAGTCGACTTGTGAACAGTATGAAACGTCGTTTTCGAGCTGTAAATGATGCTCAAGGGCACATGATACGTTATTGAGACATTGGCAGTTTTTGTTGCGGTTTACTCACACTGTTGTTGGCTTTTGTGTCAATAAATTGTTTGAGATGAAGAATCAACATTGCAAGCTTCTACTTAAATGCCCTAGTTTCTAATATCACTGTAGTAGGAACATTTTACATTTTCCATAAATCTCACCCAAAAGCCAAATATTCCTCTTTTTTTACTTTATTCAGACCGTCTGGAAAAGGCCCAAGAGTCTCAGAGTTGGGTCATAAGCGGAGAACAGCGAGAGGACAGAGAGGCAGACGAACACTCAGCCTCAACATGAATAAAACAAAGGCACTTACATCTCTAGCTTTGAAACTCTGCCCCATCTCCATATCTTCCATGCTTCTATAATAATTTCATGTATATTATCAGATTAAAATCACCATAATGCCTTATTTAGTTTCTTAGTCTTTAAGCTGAGAAACGCCATATCGCCCCCTACCTTTCCTGTAGTGTACTGCAGTCTGTCAGAATGATTACATTGGTCACATGAACATTTACATTGGTCTTTCTTTTACACATTAACAAACAAATTCAACATCAATGTTATCAAATTGTTACAATATGTAGTACGAATAACTCGACTCAACAAAATGGCAGACATTGTCCCATATCGGCATCCACTCATACACACTTACACAAACACACATGTGAATAGGCCTTGATTGGAGAGGACAGAGCCAACAGTGGGGCTGCCCCAATCTCTGGGCTTAGGCACAAGTGTGTGACGGGCTGATTGGAAGCAGGTGCACCAGTCTTCATCTGGACCAGAGCCTACAGCCCTGAGACACGAGCAGGCTTTTCAGTCTCATCTGTCTTGTGAGGCTAAAAAGCCCTTTGAGTTGGAGAAGTGGAGAAACATGGCCACTGTATCGCTCTTGCTCTGAATCACTGCCTTATCTTTTCTATCATCAGAATTACAATGCATCTCATTTCACCTTGCGGGTTTTTTGCTGGGTTTGCATCATTTGTTTCATTTTAGGTCCATTAGAGCACAATTTAATTTCAGAGAAGATGAGATAATCTTGTATAAGGAAAGGGGAAAGTCAATGGAAACTACATTTCTACATGGAGATGGAGTTGCTATTGCAGGCAGGTAGCTGGTCAGATAGCTCAGATGTCAGTGTGCATACATGATGATCTACCCGGTCTCCTTGTCTCAGCTAAGTTGAGGTAACAAACAACAACAGGTGTCGATACAGACAATCAGGTTGTCCATACTTCTTTTAAACTAATACCGTATTTTCCCAACAATAGACCGCGGCTTATACATGAGTGTTACAAACCTGGTATTGTGTGCAGCTTGTTTCAATGGGGAGGTTTATCTAAAAACATGAAAACACATTCAGTAAAAGTATAATTCAGTACAAAAAGACGACATCCCCACATGATTAGCTGAATTTAAATGTACTGTTTACTGCAGCGGTGAACAATCTGAAAAATTATCGCAAAGACCAGTGACGATGTTCTGATGGGAGTTGTGCTGAAATCCTCTGTAGTGGCGTCTACAATCTAATACAGCCTCTCAGCAAGTGCAGACTTTCTGTTTCCTAAACGTGTCTTCACATACAACTCACACGTTATACTACACAGGTATGTGCACATAAAATGAGTTTTTCTCTTTTATTGCTGTTAATGTGCACGTGTGTGTTGATTTAGTGCTGAATGCAGCAATATGTTTAAACAAAGTCGCTTTGCTCAAATATCACAGAAATTAACAATTACTTATGTAAAACTAGTATAACTTCGGTTAAATCCGGTTAAACCACTGAGGAACACAGTGAAAGCTCAGAGACATGCACACCTGATTTCAGGACAACACCTGTATCGTGTAGTTCTTGTGTTGCGACATATCAGTAAGTTCAAAATTATATCAATTTAATTGTTTATGCTCAACTTTATGATCTACTTCAGATCAGTAAATTCAGTAACACTGCAGCTAATAACATGGAGATTTAAACATAAATAAGTCTTTTCTGCAGAGTATAGAATGGGGCAATATCGTTGGGGAAATACAGTAATGGTTTTCATGCTACATGGGGTCTCTTCTAAAACGCATGGTCAATGCTCTCAGTAGTATAGTATGTAAAACATCACAAGTGTTGGAAGCCTAGATGTACCAAAAAGAAAGATTAAGCATGAGAAAGTGTATGAAGTAAGTAAACACATATTAATTGTTCAGAATATTCAGTATCAACACATATTGATATAAAAATATTGATAAAAAGACATTAAACATTTCATATTAGAATGAAAAGATTCCACTGTGAGAAGAAGACTCAAAGCTTTAGGCCTGAAAGGAAACATAGCTTCACCAGAAACTGACAGAAAAGAAGAAAACATGCAAATAATAAAAAAGGAGCCGCTGTTCTTGAAGAGGACTCAACATCACTACATGTGTTTAAAATCAACCGGGATGTGAAGAAGGAGAAAATGCAGCCAACCTCGAAAACTGAACTTTGAAGTTTCTAAGAAGCAGGAAATATATCCTTGGAGATTTTTGCAGAGACACTAAAGAAGGAGGGAAAAAAACATTATTTCAATGTCGGTTAGTCTAATGAGAAGATTTTGGGCCATTCCCAATGGTATATTCATCAAAGAATCTTGATACAGTGTTAACAGCAGCTTAAAAGAATGTGAAAAACAAAAACGGCATAAAATGATACGTTACTTATTGAAAAGGAATGTTTTTCCCTTTGTTGGGTTATTGTTTCAGGAAGCCAGGTGTGTGGATTGGCTCTGCACAGCCTTTTGTCTGATCCAGTATTCCTCAGTGGACCTGATGTGTGAATTATAAACACCTTCGTAATCTGAAGCAGATATGAGAATGAAAACCGTCTGGAACCGCAGGTCACAAGGTCTGCAACACCAGAGAACTCGTGTCGTGTATTATTCTGGAAGATGACAGATAGTGTTTCAGCTTAATTCCACACAGCAGAGTGAAAGAAGAAGCCTCACCAAGTCTCTTTGAAGCCTAGCCAGCACCTACACCTCTTCCACTTTCTTCTTTTCCTTAGTCTCTCGCTCTCGCTCTACCTGCAGTCGGCAGGAGCATGGAGGGAAACTGGGAAATCGAGCACATTATTAAGCATAATGAATGTCAATGCATCTCCATTGCCCTACACATCAGGTGTCAATTACAATGACAGGCTGAATTTCCCCTCTCTCTCCCTATTCTCCCTCTCTCTCCCAGCTTCCTCTCTCCATCTCTCTTGTCCTGGCTGACACAGGGAGGCAGCTGGGAGACGTGAGGAGCAAGCCTAGCGTGCGTCCAGGGCCTCCCAGTGCTGGAAGTGCAGAAAGCACCAGCTCCCCACCCATCCTCCCACCCCCTAGCTATTATTGATGAGGTGCCAGGTGTCTGGAATACAAACGACTGGAACGGAAACCACAATTTTCCTGTAATTATGCTCTGCGTGTAGTTCTCGTGCTCACCTTCGCTTACGTCAAGCCTGATGACAAATGAAGATTTGATAGCGTATTGCGGCCGGAGGCGTTTTGGGGTGAACTGTGCTTTGATTTTTGATGAAATGGCTCTCCTGAAATGGTGTTTGGCTGGCGCGGGAGGAGGTCTTTCATCAACTTGTCCCGATACGCTGGGTTCTTGGCACAGCTGAAAATCAATATAGACTCCACTCTCGCCTGATAATTACTACAAAGCTTACTTATGCAGTCAGAAGCTTCCACATGAATACCCCTACACACACACACACACACACATTACCTTACCAGTCATTATGCTAACACACGAGCGCATGACTGACAGCTTCCTGATCCATCACTCAGATAAGTCTCGCTAATAGGCTCAAGTATCCCAACACTCTATTTTATATGTGAAGTGTAATTACCCGCTCTCGTTTCCCTCTTTCACATATAACCCTCAACAAAAGAAGCGTTACAGGCTGATTTTACGAGCTCTCACTGTTTCAGTAGAAGATTTGTAGATGGAGATGAATTTTTCTTCCATTTTAAGTAGCAACCGTCCACATATTTTGCCCATCAAAGCTCAGGTTCAATAAACTAAGACTCCGGTGCCAGTTTCAGGCTCAGATCAGACTTTATGTACTTAACTGCATAATAAACTGCGCAGCATTGCAGTGCTGTAGTGTTCGTGTAGGTTCTCCGGTTTCCTCTCAATGTCCAAATGTTTATGGTTTAGGTTGACTGTCTACTCTACATTACCCATAGGTGTGAGTGAGTGTCGTCTGTCTCTATGTTGCTTATTGATGGGCTGGTCTACTGTCCAGGTTGAACCCAGCTCAGACCCAGAGTCAGCTGGGATTGGCTCCAGCTTCCCTGAGACTCGTAATGGATAAAGCGGTTTGGAGAATGAACGAATGGATGGTAAACAAAACGTATGCATCTGTGGGGGTTGAGTTATGACATGTACGTCCCACATGAGGGTCTACACAAACTGTTGAGAGACTTCCTTCAACAACGCTAGTGAATGCGATAGCTAAACAAAAGCAACACTGGCAGAATGACAAAGTTTAAGCTTTGAAATGTACATATATGAAAAGATGTGGCACAAAAAACTTGCATTGTGCCCTTCAGTGAGTGGGTGGGGCTACATACAGTTTGCACGATTAGCAAATCGAACATACACCAATACACCAATTGTGTCGCCTTAAGGTACGTGTGCATCTGACTGAATCTACTACATTACTCAGTTTCCCAGGAAAATAGGCGCCACTACAATATGTGTGAGTAAATGTTCGATGTTCTTTGTCAATAAGAAGCGAAATAGCACCAGTGAAATTAAAGGAGCAATGCTTTTAAAGCCAATGAATTGTGAATTCAAGACAATAACTGCTTCATTTAGCCTGCACAGGGACATCACTCTCACGAGCAGGGAACCCATAAAAATAACAAGTGAATCAATACACATAATTACTATTGGCCTTTGCACTCAGACTCAAAGACATTGTGCAGCATTATTACTCTGTGCCTTTTTCAAAATCCTGCTCACTCCATTCTCTCACTTCAAACAGATGTTCCGAAAGAAGTACTCAACAAGAACTTTCCATCTTGTGAATGATTTTGCAAAACCCAACACAATACTAGATGCATAAAAGCTTCAAGCCCTTGCAGCCTAGACTTTATTGGAGTGATAAAGCAGCAGAATAAAAAAAACAGCGTGGTGCAGGGAGAGCCACTGGGGAGGTTATTATGTCCACAAGAATAAAAAAATCAATCATATACGATGGTCTCCTTTATAGCATGACGTTAGCATGTGTGTTCTTTCGGAGAATCGTGTGCGGAATAACGCAAACTCTACGCAGAGGCTCGTATTGACGCGCCTCAAGACGAACAGCCCTATTAAACTGCGTTATTGGGAAAAAACAAGGAAGGGGACGAACTCCACTCACCTCAATGGTGCCAAGGCAAATGAGAAACAAGAGAAAAAGCAAAGTACATTACTCTCTTTGGTTATGCGGAGATAAGGCGGTGAATGTGACTGGAAACGCTGAAAAATTCTGTTTGGAAATAATGAGGAAAATATGCTTCAATACAACAGCAGCTTAATTAAAACGTTCAGCTCCTTCACTATGTATCTGGACTTGCATCAGCCGGCAGTGCACACCCGGAGAGCAGGTGGCAATTGGGAGAACTTGGGCACAAGAATGGGTAAGCATTGTGGAGATATTGCGTCAGACCCTGGCCCTTTCAAAGCCCCGGCTGACGACCAAGTGCTCACCTCTAACAGACACCAAGACCAAGGCCGATAATGAGGTCTGACTTCTTTCTTTTCCCTTCTAGATGGTTACACACTCCAGTCCCAGATGCCCAATATGACAGCTCCCCCCAAAGCTTACACCAGGCGCTCTAGTTACACTGGACCACAGCTGTGGTGACAGGGGCTTTGAAGGTCCGTCGTTTCTTTTTTTCCTCAGCTCACGTGCTGCTGAGTCCCAATTAAGCTCTTCCACCTGCTCTCGGAGGGTTCGGCCGCCCATCTGTCAGTCTGCCACCCTGGTGCGGTCGGATCGGCCGCCCGCAGACTAGATGGTGGGACGCCTTTCTTGAGGAGCGCTGGGTCTCGAGTGCTAACATCGTAGCGCCCTCCCCGACAACCCTTACCCAGAGAGAGACGTTCTACAAACTCCCTGCTGAACATCTGTTGACCAGGCACCAAGCGGCTTAGAAATACCGCACTCTGCGCTCGGTGGGGCTTCGAGGGAAGATGCGCCTGCCAGTCAAATGAGACCAGAAGTTGCAAAAAAGTGAAGATTTCTGCAAACACAGCAGGTTATGGAGTGGCATTCTGTTTTTACATTCATAAGGCATTCAGTAATGCTGCTCATACTGATTAGCTGTATAAAACATTACCTTTCGGTGATGGGCTGTTAAAATAGGATCATAAAAAATTAGTTTTAAAGGTGAATTTAATGCAAATAATCGCACTAACCTTTTCCAGCCATCAGAACAAAAATCCTAACACTGTGCATTGTGGGTCTGGATGTATTGAATTGTTTTACTATATGTCACTGAGGTAACCTGCACTGTTTCCTTCTTAATAGGGGCATGGCATTAGCACTGCATGGCATGAACGTGCCATCCTCACCTACTGCACGTCTATTGTAACTAATTTGTGAAAAAGTTGAGTTTTCTATAAAATATATTAACATATTTACTCTAAAAGGCTCAATTCTGACACAAACAAATAACCAAATGTGTTAAATAGTCCTGGGATTCTACAGATTGGAATTAGGGGTGTTGTATTAACAATAACTATGATATTTAAAACTTAAATATTGGTATTGTGTCAATAGCAAATCTAGGGTGTACCATGCCTTAGCCCATAGTCAGCTGGGATTGGCTGTAGCCTCATCACATCCTGAAATAATGACTGTCCTGTGCCAGTAACTACGTGGTTCACACTCCAACAGTAGGTGGTGTTGCTCCGTAATGTTGAATTAAACTTGTTAGATTTGAGAACATTTACTGTTCAACATGTAAAAACACACATGGGATGGAGCTATTCTACAGTGAAAAGTGGCAACAGCCCTAATTAAAAAAAATTAGCACAAGGGCTAATTCTAGGCTAGGTGATGGTATAAATTGCCACTAAGAGAATGGTATGATCAGGGATATGGGTATTAAAAAGTAAAAATGTGTAAAACTATGAGCAAGAACAGGCTGTTCTACAATAGCATCATGCACATTTTGTGTTACAATACTCATATACTGTAGTAACAATAGTACTGCTTTATGTCTTTTGTCACACATTTGTGTTACGTGCTAAACACTTTTGCTTTGCGGTTAGTTATGCTAATATAACAGAGCTAAAACATCACACTGCCAGGCAATCAGGTTTTCAGCAGCACTTAAACATCTAACAAATTGTCCCATTAAACTCTCCTCCTGTTAAATGTTTACCAGTGTAAGAGGCAAAAACCGCAGTTTGAACAACTGCATTACATCACTAGGACCTTTTTCTGGGATTTGCACAATTGGATGCTACAGTATGGATTTTACAACGAGTGTTTGACCTTGTTCAAAATTCACTAAAGAGTAATCTTTCTATCCGATTTGTCTATACAAGGGGTTCTCAACTGACATCAGGGTTCCATTCCTCCAAGTGTGATGTGAGTCGAATTTTGATGTTATACCATGGGACCATTCCTTTGTCAGTCCACCAGAGAGACATTCCCCCACCTGAGGCTCTTTTATGCTTTTTTCTGAGCATTTTCAGGGCTCGCAAAATTTCAAAATCCCTGGTTGCCCTTCGGGCAGGCACTCTTTAGTTTTTGGTAGCCCAAAATAAATTTAAGTAGCCCGAATAAAAAATATTATTTTT
>JBBIGC010000041.1:2105301-2119173 GCA_037576955.1 Lepidarchus adonis
TACTAGCAGCAGCAGTTATAGTGCCAATAGTAATGACGGTAGAGCAGAAGCAGCAGTAGTACTAGCAGCAGCAGCAGTTATAGTACCAATAGTAATGGTAGTATAGCAGAAGTAACAGTAGTACTAGCAGCAGCAGCAGTTATAGTACCAATAGTAATGGTAGTAGAGCAGAAGCAGCAGTAGTACTAGCAGCAGCAGTAGCAGTTATAGTACCAATAGTAGTGGTAGTAGAGCACAAGTAGCAGTAGTACTAGCAGCAGCAGCAGTTATAGTACCAATAGTAATGGTATTAGAGCAGAAGCAGCAGTAGTACTAGCAGCAGCAGCAATAGTACCAATAGTAATGGTAGTAGAGCAGAAGTAGCAGTAGTACTAGCAGCAGCAGCAGTTATAGTGCCAATAGTAATGGTAGTAGAGCAGAAGCAGCAGTAGTACTAGCAGCAGCAGTAGCAGTTATAGTACCAATAGTAATGGCATTAGAGCAGAAGTAACAGTAGTACTAGCAACAGCAGCAGTTATAGTACCAATAGTAATGGTAGTAGAGCAGAAGCAGCAGTAGTACTAGCAGGAGCAGCAGTTATAGTGCCAATAGTAATGGCATTAGAGCAGAAGTAACAGTAATACTAGCAGCAGCAGCAGTAATAGTACCAATAGTAATGACGGTAGAGCAGAAGTAGCAGTAGTACTAGCAGCAGCAGTTATAGTGCCAATAGTAATGACGGTAGAGCAGAAGCAGCAGTAGTACTAGCAGCAGCAGCAGCAGCAGTTATAGTACCAATAGTAATGGTAGTATAGCAGAAGCAGCAGTAGTACTAGCAGCAGCAGCAGTTATAGTGCCAATAGTAATGGTAGTAGAGCAGAAGCAGCAGTAGTACTAGCAGCAGCAGCAGTTATAGTACCAATAGTAATGGTAGTAGAGCAGAAGTAGCAGTAATACTAGCAGCAGCAGCAGTTATAGTACCAATATTAGTGGTAGTAGAGTAGTAGGTAGCAGTAGTACTAGCAGCAGCAGCAGTTATAGTACCAATAGTAGTGGTAGTAGAGCACAAGTAGCAGTAGTACTAGCAGCAGCAACAGTTATAGTGCCAATAGTAGTGGTAGTAGAGCACAAGTAGCAGTAGTACTAGCAGCAGCAGCAGTTATAGTGCCAATAGTAATGGTAGTAGAGCAGAAGTAGCAGTAGTACTAGCAGCAGCAGCAGTTATGGTACCAATAGTAATGGTAGTAGAGCAGAAGTAGCAGTAGTACTAGCAGCAGCAGCAGTTATAGTACCAATAGTAATGGCATTAGAGCAGAAGTAGCAGTAGTACTAGCAGCAGCAGCAGTTATAGTACCAATAGTAATGGTAGTAGAGTAGTAGGTAGCAGTAGTAGTATGAGAGTAGCAGTAATAGTACCAATAGTAATGGTAGTAGAGCAGAAGTAGAACTAGTACTAGCAGCAGCAGCAGTTATAGTACCAGCAGTAATGGTAGTAGAGTAGTAGGTAGCAGTAGTAGTATGAGAGTAGCAGTAATAGTACCAATAGTAATGGTAGTATAGCAGAAGTAGCAGTAGTACTAGCAGCAGCAGTTATAGTACCAATAGTAGTGGTAGTAGAGTAGTAGGTAGCAGTAGTAGTATGAGAGTAGCAGTTATGTAAACTGAAATACTACAGCAGACTGAAAATCATCACTGATGAAGGATTGTAAGCAGCTTAAAGCAGCTCAATGTTAACTTGTCTCCTGAGATCCACGTACAATATCAGTAAGGATTTTTGTACAAACACCTGCTATACTTCATTTCCACCTGTCTATTCCTATAAAACAGGCTGTTAAAGTTGTTGAGTGACTCTGATTGGCTGTCCTGTATTCCTCCTGACTTGGCTGGACTGCTACGCTAATAGGCGATGACCGTAAACACACATCTTGATGTGTTTGTAGCACAGCAGTGTTAAACACTACAGACCATGACTCGCTGCCTCCCTGTGCTCTGACCAGAACCTCAGAGTGCACCATGTTGAGAAGTTCCTCAGCACTTTCTTACTTAATCATCATTACTGTACTTTTAAAACAGCAAAGAAAGAAAGAAAGAAAATCCACAGATGCAAAGCCAGCTGTTTTAGTAAAGCAGTAAAGTCAAAGCTCAGCCTTCTAAAAATATCACATGTGCTGCACTCATTTTAACATTAGATCCCAGCTGCGACATATGTAACAGCTCCAGGTGTATCATGAACATGTCCAATTATTCCAGTTTCTGGAAATATGTGGCCCATGAGCTTACTAGACCTAACTTTGGCTTAGATCCATGTTTTATGTATATATCCTATAGGGCTGTCAGTGTCAGGGATGACTGTTCTTCATAAAAGATTGAATAAATTATCATCTTGAGTCCATACTCTTATCAACACTGGGCAGTGAAGTGTTACTATCATCAGAAGGTTCCCAGTGAATAACGAGCAGTATTTTTGTATTGTTGATTACATTAGAAATTGACTGATCTAGCTATTATTTTCATCCAGTAATCATACTCACAAAATATTTCATTTTACTTAAAACACATGAAATCAAATATAAAAACACATGAAATTTAATTCAGACATTAACTAGATGCTGTTGGGTGGGTTTCCCCCTTTTTAATTAAGAATGCAAAGACATTAGTGCACTAAAAGTGCTCCCCCTTGTGGAGAAAGTACAAACTGCTGAACACTTCTTTTTATATATGTTTACATACACAGTTCATTTGTCAAATTAATCACTACACCAATTTTAATCAAATGGCTTATTTTTAAGTCTAATAATCAGTTTTAACTGAGTAACAGCCCTATTAATCTGTCTGAACAACTGGATATCACTGTAATGAGCAAAGATAAAATTATCCACTGTTACCATGCAGATTGCAATTAACTGTTAAGTTAACTGTAATTAATTAATCATAATTATGTACTTATGTAAATTGTAAATATGGGACATATTCTAGTATATATAGTATGACCAACGTTCATTAAAGCTTTAAAAATGATATCTTAATGTAAACTGTATTGTATGGTATTATTTCATTATTTAAATATAGATTTTTGGGGTCATCCTGACCAATGTTGGTGCCAAATTAACACTCAGGGGACCTGTTCAGCACTCATGCCCTGTTTATAACACTGTTTAACTTAACGTACAATACAGCACAGCTTCTCCTGCACAGAAACTCAACTGCGCAGTAGAGAAATGTTCTGCAATTTCACAACAGCAACAAAGTCTAGCAGCTGCGGTGATTTCATGCAGAGTTTGGCATCACTCTTCACACTCAACACTCTGGAAGATTTCCAGTCTGGTCTAGTAAGTTAACCTTAACAAAGAGGTAAAAAAGATGTTTTTGTTCCTCTGTGACTAACTGACCAATGAACCATGGTTATGTTTGACCATAACTCTCATCCACTGCAGGTTTGGTTGACTATCATGGTGTCGTCGTAGTTTTGTGTCTGTATGTGTATTTTCGTCTTTTTTGTGTTGTTGTCAACGCCTGGGGCAGTGTGGGAAAGTAAATGCTATAATTTATCTTTCCAAACATTAAAATACAACCACAACCTAACATTTTCCATTCAGTCTGCATCTCAACACAGTCACATCAAGGCATCAGCAGCCTGAAGTCTGCATGAAATCACAAGTTAGTCTTTTTATTTTATAAAATCTTTAACAAATTAAGCTGGAAGGAAATGTAAATGATAACTAAGGATGTATTTTTACAGCAGAACGCTGGGAAATGATCCATTTTCTCTTATGGCCGACGTTCGTTATCAAGAGCCATACGATTTAAAACAATCAATATTCTCGCTCCCCAATCTTCTGCTTGGCTCTGTTCATTTCCGGGCATGGACGTTACTTACGACTTTCATTAGAAGTAAAGGCAGAGGCAGCTCTTTGTGTGAGCGCCACCATTAGCAGTATGAATGGCTTTGAGCAGCTTTTGAAGACCCCCACCCTCCTAACGCACCTAAAGTGTTATCTCCAGCTGGTGGCGAGCCTGTTGAAAGGAAGCATGGTCAATGCCCGATTATGTCTGAAACGATGGATAATCTGAAGCCTGCTCATTGTAAAATAGTAGTTGTGTGTTAGGGTTCGACTGTGGTTCAGAAGGCAGAACCCGAAAAAGAAAAACCCAACATGAATCTAAAGAGCGGCCTTCCATGCCACCGCCTCCGCCGACTGCAGCTGATGAAAAACAAGGTGATTACAAGTCGGGAGGGTTGCAGGCCGAGCTAAATCTACTCGTTCCAAGTGGGGAGAGGTGGTGTTTTTTAGCTGTGGGGCATTGCACTGCTAGCTCTCATAGGAGTGTGATGAAAATACATAAATAAAACACAAACGGCACGGCACTGGCTGCCAGCAATCTCTCCCTCTAACTTATGAGATCGGCAGCTGGCGGAAATAAGACACTTCCATTAAAACCGGGGCTCAGAGAGGAGGCAGAAGGGTACAAAAGCTCTGTGGTCACTGCCGCTGATTGTATCATAATTGTATGTCTGTGGTCTAAATGAATTATTTAATGCATGATGGGTTCAATTATTTGGTCCAGACACTCGTCTGGAATATCTTAATTAGAAATGACGCACTTTGGGACACCTTTATGAATCGTTTTCAGTGAGTTTATCCATTTCCGGGCATTTTTGACTCAAAAACGCAATTATTGGAGGATGTTTGAGCAAAGACCGACGCTACAGCGAAATTCACTCGCTCAGCTTTTCCCACTGCTCGTTTGCGTCTCCGTGCTCTGTCGTTACAGAGGAAAAGAGAGACATCAAGTGGTTTTAAGAGCTGAACAATGCTGTCAGAACGTAGAGTCGATGAATGAAACCGTCAAACTAAGCGCCGCAAATCAAATTAGCAAAGAGCAGTGAAAGCCCTGGGGCGGCGCTGGGGCCTGATGCAGGGAACTGGCAGAGATGTGTGCAAATGAACTTTGTGCCCCTCTTTCATGCCACGTCACCTAAAGCCTGTATCAATAATTCAGACCGCTCCCTCGCTCCCTTGTGAAAGTGCTATCTTGTTAGCAGGTTCGTCTGTTCCCGTTCCACAGCCAGGTTTTGTTTGTCTCTCTTTCTCTCTCTCTCTCTTTCTCTCTCCCTCTCTAGGTTACAAGGGGGATCATCTGCATAAATCTACATGAGGGAGTTCACCTTTCAGAAGGAGAGAGAGAGAGAGAGAGAGAGAGAGAGAGAGAGAGAGAGAGAGAGAGAGAGAGAGAGCAAAGCAAAGAAGGAATAGAAGGAATACAGAGAGCCAGAAACAAAGACAGGGAAAGGGGAATAAAACGGATAGAGAGAGAGATTGAACAAGAAAAGGTGAAAAACAGGAACAAAGACAGAAGGAATACGGAGAGACTGAAAGAAAGACAGAGAGAAAGAGAGAGCGAGAGAGTGAGAGAGAAAGGTAACAAGAGAAAGAATGAGGAATATGGGGGAAAAAAGGGAGACAGAAGGAAAAAGGAGCAGAAGTGAGAGAGACGCAAAAAAGAAAAAAAGAAAAGTGAGGGTATGCAGAGAGAAAAAGACATTGAGAGAAAAGAGTAACAGAAATGCAAAAAGACAAAAATGGAGATGATGCAGAGGGAGGAAAAAACAGGAGGAATAGAGAAATACACTGGGGGAAAGCGAGAGAATGAGAGAAAGAGAAAGAGATGACGAGATGCCTTAAAGTATCTGATGTCAGTGGCAGCTCCTCATGTCGTGGTGTTTAGCTCTGATCAGACGTGGTCAGGATGAGAAGTAATGGACTCGATCATAAACTCTGGGTCGTCAGCTTTTTAGGTGAATTTGCACAAACGTTCTGCATGTGATCGGATTAGACGAGATGAATGGTGACTGGAGGAAAGGCTACAGCGCGAACGCTACACGTGAGTGATGAGGTAATAAAGTTTAGCGAGGAGCTGAACGACACGGAGATCAGACGGAACGCTCGGCGGCTCCGCGGCTCAGCCCGCTGCTCGGCTATTAGCTTCTTAATGGGCTTCCAGCATTGCCTTGCTTTAATGAATCTATCAAGTAGACCAATGGACTGTAACTAATTATGATATGCTAATAAACAAATCAACGTGTAAAAGAAGACTCCCCATCTTATCAGCCCTCTCCCTCTCTCTTTCCCTCTCTCTCTCCCTCTCTCTCCCTCCCTCCCTTTCTCTCTGAGAAACATCCAGCATCTCCTAGAAATTGATTAATGAGCGTAATTATGAGTCAAAGACAATAACGTACACAGATCAGCATGGCAAGTTTAATGTTGATTTAATGCGACGCCTCGGACTCTGCCCATGCATCTTCTTGAATGGAACAGACAGATGTTGATCCACTGACAGATCATGATAAAGGATCAGTAAATGCGTATACTGCCGTGCTCATGTGCATCGTAAGCAAAGGACCATGTGTCGTCTTCTTCACCCCATCCAGATTTATTTTCCCATAACGACCGTCTCAATACAATATCCCGTTTATTATACGGATCCACACAAAACAAAAAAAAAGTGAAAGCTCGGAGGCATGTGCCCGTCAAACTTGAGGAGGGGGGTGGGGGGTGGGTGGTGTACTGTTGGAGACTATTTCTTGCGACATCTCTTCAATCCTGGCGATTATTGGACACGAACATCAATAAGAGACGGGCTATTATTAGAAGATGTACCGTATCAAACAAGGCCACAAATCTTTATTAAATGTGCTTCACCTTTGAGCCCTCAGAAGGCCCTGCATGAGAAACCATCGTGCTATTGTGATAAATATAATCTCTGGAAGACTTTGGGAAAGCCATTGTCACAACAAAATGTCCGTTGCTTCACCAAGAAACTAAACCTGAAACTTGCAGATTTTATGCAGAACCACCTCAAATGTATTTTTACTGACAAAAAACATTTAAGTTAGTTAAGTCGTTAGATATCTTTTATTGTTACTTCTGTCAGATAAAAATAGAAAAAACATTGTCCCAACTTTTCTGGAAATGGAGTTTCTACATTTGCAAAATAATTTCAGAAAATGTTTACTGTCTTAATAATACAGATCTAAAGATCAGAGAACAGGGTCAATCGTATGTTATTCCACTCACAAGGTGTCTGAGATCAGAGCTCAACAGGAGATGTTCTTGTTGTGGTGTGTACAGATGCAATTTTCACCGATTGGAAAATCATTTCACACCACAGACATCGCTCACATTCCTGCTGCTGTGTCCTACGTCACCCCGTGCAATCAGGTCAGGTACTTTAACTGCCATCGCGATGTGCTGTCTGCAGAGGTTTCAGGCTGATGTTTCGTCCAGATACTGAATACAGACTACTGATCCACTTGCAGTCCAAATTCACAAGACCACAGGAAACAAACAGCTCTATTTCTGATGTGACACAACATATCCAACATGGCTGCCACCAAATGGTCCAGTGGCAAAGAGCTCCACTGCAAGAAAGCAAGCTCTGCAGTTGGGCGGTGATTGGGCCCAGTGACTGAGAGGCTATCTTCAGCCAGGCTGTGATTCCAATTCAGACAGTGCCACGGCTGGTGGATGAACATGCCAACGTTGTAAAAGCCAATTCCCTACCACAGAACATGTCACGCAACACTGATTTTAGATCCTCTTTCACTCTCTGTGCTCCACCACTCGCTCTCTCCTCGCCCGCGTCTCTCTCTAGCTGTTCCACTTCGCCTTTCTCCATTTGTCTGACTAATGTCCGTTTGTCCACATAAGTGGCTTCCAAATGAGCATAAACAGAGATCCATATTCAACATTTCCTAATTTCCTCGTTCATTAAACGGGTGATAATTAGCTATGGGTAATCAGGTTCTGAGGTAGGACAGAGGTACAGCACAGGCCTCTTATTAGCCCATTTGTTTAGGGCCATTAGCGGGAGCTGGATGCGCTCGTGGTTCTGTTTCATTGCCGTGCTCTCCTGCATTCGGCAGTAGGCCGCAGAGGATCCCGGAAGGCACCCTGCTGGCATGCAAACACGACTGGGGGGCATGGGAACGGATGTGACTCTTTCAGGGTTAATGAACATGCTGCACCACGGTCGCCTTTAGAGAAACAGATCGATATAGAGTGCGACTCGCACAACCTCAATTTCCAAAGGACACCATTTGAACATATAGTGTCAGAAGTGTGGACTTAATCATCTCATGTTGAAGAAAGGAAAATCCAAATCAGATCTTTGGCCAAGATAGTGACCTTCCCCTGTATCTCAGAGACTCTGAAGGGCTGAACGCTTTTCGAGCCAGGTGCTTGAGCAATGCTACACCGCAGCTACGAGGCTACCAGACCGACCATCTAAATGATGCTACGGTGCTGCTTCAAAGCGTCCCAGGACGACTGAATGAGCACCACTGTTATGTGGCCTCCTGGGCTTAGACGGAGCTCTGGACTATGCCGAGGTCAGGGGAGCCACATTTGTACACATGAAGGTTTTCTCCCCACACAACACAGGGTTCAAACAATACAATAAATAAAGAAATAAGAAAAGAAACTCAGCTTCTATCTGACAGTGGGATTCATTCATTTTTATTCAACAAGATTTCTCCAAATAATATCTAGAAACGGGCTAAGTAATCACATACACAAAGTGTTAGCTGAGATAATTAATCTCAGGAGAGGATTTTTGTTTGCTTGTTTGTTTTTTGCAGCATGCTTTGATGGTCTGAGTCAGTCACTTGAAAAACAAGTGCGTTTGCCATATTTTGGATGCGCCAGTGCATTAAGAAACAATTTAAGCCCATGTCTTCCCACACAGTACAAATGCAAGGACAAACCAAAAGAGGAACCATGTGTGTTTACTTAAACCGGCATAAGAATCGTGTGGGGATGTGAATAAATAAGAACTAAGAACAAAAAGAAACTAAAACAATCTGCAGAATCTACCTTAAGGGGACAGTCATCCAGGAAGGCCGTTCTTCACCCACGGCTGGGATTTTCGTTCGAGGAGAAAAATCTTAAATGTTCCAATTACTTAGTCTGGCGATGTGGGGGTGCGCTCGCTGGCGAGTCTAATCCTGCAGGACTCGAATTCAAATTCAATTGCAAAAGTGGAAGCTACACCTCGGTAACTACAGGGGATTTACCAGGATTAATTAATGAACTGCCCTTTCCACCTTAAATGTGCTTCTCTTACATGCCAGTCAACAAACAGCAAAACTCGCTGGGGTTTGATCCAGACATAACAAATACATTTGGCTACAGCAATCCAGAAATCCCCCCCCCCCTCCCCCCTCCCCCCATGCCTTATCTATAAATGCATCAACTATCAGTTCATCAGTTTTTGACTACAGGATGCTGTTGGCAGGACAGTTTCATATTTTGTGAGGGGAAGTCGGTTACAGGAGTGGGTTTGTGACCAAAGGGTAACTGGTTCGATGACGAGGTGCCCTTGAGTAACGTCCAGCTGCTCGCAGGGCACTGCTACAGCGGCTGCCCACTGTTCTGGTGTGTGCGGTCACTGACTGGGATGGGTAAACTGCTGAGAATGTTTTCCTCTAGAAGATTAATACAGTAAAATGAATAAACCGATTAGTACTCAAGGGATATCTTTAGTAATGATCATTAATTTAATAATTAAATTAGAGAGACACATCAACAGTTGACTTTCTTCGTCAAGGTTTCTTCAAACTTACATTTGATCTTTATATAGACAAAGGGAAACTAGTCTACACAGTAGAGATGCTGTCACCCTGCAAATTTAAAAAAGTAGCTTTCACGCATATTTATTACTACTTTACCGGTATATAATTAATTTTTTCAGTTCAGTTGATCAGTTTATGTTGAGCTAAAGACGCTGAACAGCCCACTGTTAATCTGGACCCCGTTACCTAATTCTAGTTGTCCCCTGTCGGCAATACCATTCACTAAACCCATACTGTCTGTGTGACTCAACCCAGAATTTCTCATGGCTAAACTCTACTATTCAGCTACTGAATCGAACACTTTTATCAACATTTCTTATCAAAAAATAGTATTTGATTTTAACAGAGTATATAATCAGAGGTAAAGTATGTATGGGTGAGTTGTACAGCTAGAATACTCACTGCTGCTTTATTTCACATCAGCGTGATACAGGGTGAGTCATACTGAGAGTTATGATTTGTGTATCGTGCCTGTAAGTTATGAGTCCAAGAGCACAGCCTTAAAATTTCTTTTCAGTATCTAAGGGTTGACTCAACTAAGCTGAAAGATGAAAAAAATTGTCAATTAAAATATTTTTACAGTCAAAATTATTTTTTAATGTTGCATAGTCGTTTCAGCTCTTCTATCTGTTTCTGTCTCAGCAGTAGACCAGGTCTTACTGCAAAATTCATTATATAATGGACATTTTGAAATTTTGTGACATAATGTGACACTGAAGCTTATTCCTGCTTCAATCTGCACCACAGCGCTGTCCAGAAATAAATAAATCAAATTAAAAAATAAATAAAAGACACAAAAACATTCAGCCTCACTTTGAGTCTAAGCACCAGGCCATTTATTGCATGGACTTTCTGAAAGGCAGCCAGGTGCCCAACGACTTGCGTAATGACCAATCTTTCACAAAGAAGCGATGGGGTTCATACGGTTCTTCCTGGTGTGAACCAGACAGAGAGAGAGAGAATTTTAAGGGGCTTCTGGAAAACCAGTGGAAGTTGAGAAGAGGGGAAAAAAAAACATCCATCAACCATGAAGCGACTTCAAATGCAGACATCAAAAAAGGTAACTGCGATTGATCTCTCTGATCACGTAAATGATTTCCCGTCCGCCTGACGGACGGCCGTAATGGGTTTCGCTACTCGCTCGCCCTCTCGGCTGGCTGATAGGGGGCCTGTCAGTTCCTTCGGCGCCCTTCTGGAAGCTTCCATACAATCGCAAAAAAGAGCCTCCTCTAAAGCTCTGCCTATGAGGACACATCAAGTGAAATTGACTCCAGACGCAGTGGAGGGAAAAATCCCAGCACCGCTGAGAGAGCTCAATGATAACCTTTGGAATGGACGCACCCTCCTCAAGAGAAGCAGATATAGCTGCAGGGCTGTCGGGGAGAGGCGAGGGGAGGCTTTGATTTCTGATATTATGAAAAGGTGCATCTGCGAGCCACACTGGGCAATTTGCTCTATCACATACAGCTACTGGTTTTCCTTCTTTCCTTTAGATGTGTAATTAGTGATGCCCTTTCTCTCGTACCTTCAAAACCAGTCATTTCAATCCTGGAAAACGAATGGGACTTGATGCTTGCGTAAAACAACCAAGCATTTGAACTGTACACTGAACATTAATTGGCCAATCGATTGAGTGTGAAGTCAACACTGGAACAAAAAAATTCTGTGAACACAACTGAAACGTCTTTGATGTTTTGCTTATTACTGAATTTGAACAGACACACAACCTTTAAAATGAAGCCCTAGGATTTAGGGACTGAAACAGCTGGAACTGATCCCAACGGACTATGAGAGAGCTTGTACACTCAGAAAGACACATGTGGCTGACCCAGGAATCGAACCCAGGATCTTCCCACTGTGAGGCAACAGCACTAACCACTTTACCACAATGCCAAATAAACAAATAAACAAAAATAATAATAAAAATTTTTTTGTTTTTTTATAAAAAACATCAACATATTACAACACGTCATTTTTATTTAGTGATTTTCACACCACACTACTTCAATTTCTGACAGTTTTCTCAATGAGAAAAATGCTAAATACTGTTTCAATACTGAGGAAGCTGTTTAGCCAGTGTACGTAAAACATGACCATGTGATCAGTAAAGAAGCAAAGATCAGTAAAACACATGATTAAACAAAGATTTTAAGGTCGTTAGGTTTAAAATAGTGTTAGATTCCTCATATCTTATTTAAATATTCTTTTTGGAGCTTTAAATCAAAAGTAACTTGAGTGTCTCTAGCGCCCCCTTGTGGTAAATGTTTAAACTGAAGAGAATGGCTTTAAAAAAAAAAGTGAACATGACTATTGGTCACTAAATGGGACCTCTGCATTTACCCCATCACACAGGCACCCGGAAGCAGAGCAGCAGCATGGTACCTCAGTGGTGCTCAGGCTGGGACTTGAACCAGTGACCTTCTGAGCAAAGGGCAAGGTCCTACGCACTAGGCCACCACTGCCCATTTAAAGTGACCTAGAGCCACGTTGTTACGCAATCTGAGCGCTAAGTACTAAGCTGACTCAAGTATGTTTTAAATCATGTAATCACAACAGCCCTAATTTGCAGCATCTTTTCAGTACTCAATGACGCGAAACACACGGCTCTTGACATTTTCCTCCATTGTTTGGGTGAGAAGAAATGAGATATGATTTCTTTTTTTCCATCCAAGCTACAGCAGATAATTATTCTGTTCCAGCCATCTGAGATCGATGAGGTGGAGTGGGGCAGAGCTAGGGAAGGCATATCCATCAGGCCTCGTTGCACAGTTTGTTGGTTCTCCACTGGAGTGGGTGTCGAGCTCTTTCTCCTGGTTCCAGACAGTTACCCCTCATTTGCAACACTTCAGCTTGCAGAAGATGGAGCGCAGCTTCATTTCAATTAATCTGTCAATCCGTCAGGATGAAACATCAGTCACAGGCTGAGCGCTCACAGCTTACAGCCGGCTGCTTCATGGGTGTCGAGATTTTAAAAATGCAGGGATGTCAATACTAAGTGCATTAGACGAGATTAATAATTGATGTTGGGGAATCATTTGCACAGAAAGTGACGTTTATCCGGTTAAAACAGGGGTGTTAGCTTTAACACTGTGCTTCACAGCCCTGATTTCAATATGATTCTGTACAGTTTCGTCAAAACCCAGCCAACCGTGGGTGGATACCATCAGCATAGAATTGCTGTGCAAGACAGGGACCGATATAGCAACATGGTTACATCTGTTTTAGGTTTATATTGGACACATTCTTCCTGCGTGTTGTGTATAAAACTAGCACATAGGCCTAAACCTGCAGTTTTTAGCCTGTACACACATCTGAAGGAGGGTGACTTACATGACTGATTACATAGTCCACTCCATTACTAACCTTTAAGCAGCTTGCACTGTTTTACCTCCACCTTTTAAATGCAGGTGTAAATTTGTGGGAGAATTTTAAAAGAGACTCGTGAGAATGCAGTTAGTGGGTGGGGATTAGCACACTGTGTGTTAAACTGCAGTCTTATTACATGCATCATTAAATTCAGGCACATTGTGGGCACTTAATCCAGTCAGAAGATTTTGTACACATACATGAAGCCCATACAAACTGTTGTGAGTGAATTCTCTATTAACTTGTACTGGACCTAAATAAGCACAACAGCTGGGTCACTCATACTGAGACTGAGAAACAGCTGCACTGCTAATTGCTAAATCTTTATATATTTAATGTAAAAAAGCTGAAATAACTTGGCAAACTGATCACCTACAGAAGTCACAGTGATGTTACAATGAAGCTGAATTGAAAACTGTAAAAAGCTGATGTTTGCTTTATATTCTGTTCAACCTTAAAAATACTACTTAGCACTTTATTCAGAAATCCTACTAAACCGATGATAAAATGTCACATAGAAAATATTTCGAAAGTTACATCTCGAGTGCACTTCTGCTGCTATTTATGTCAGGGGTCGGAAACCGCGGCTCTTCAGCTTCTTTTTGTGGCTCTGTTTGGCCTTGACAAATGGAAAAATACAACAACGGTTATTTATTCATAAAAATGTTAGTTACATATTATTTTATTTTGGTTTTTTTTGTTATATTGTTATCTTGGAGTTCGAGGTGATACTTTTAACATTAAGTTTTAAAAAAAGGTTTTATAATTTATCCATTTAAATATGCATCACGTCCATGTCCCTTGCCTTTGCCTACACAATTACTCTGGAAGGCCACTCTGTCTCATCTTGTACAGAAGTAAAAGACCTTGGTGTCATCATCGACCCCAGTCTTTCA
>JBBIGC010000041.1:2129692-2144908 GCA_037576955.1 Lepidarchus adonis
GAGAGAGAGAGAGAGAGAGAGAGAGAGAGAGAGAGAGAGAGAGAGAGAGAGAGAGAGAGAGAGAGAGAGATCTATTCTGTGTGTATGACAGTGTTAGGGTTTCTGTTTGTGTTTATAATGAAAAAGAAAAGAAGACTTGAACAAAAGAGAGTGATATGGTTTATATAAACACTGGTATATGTGTCAGCTGTATCAGGACATATGGAATATATCTGAATATTTTGAAAATCTTTAAAGGCTGAACCTCTGATACAACAAACGTCTACTGAAATTGAAATTACATGACAATTTGTGCTTGATGTTCATGATATAATCATTTAATACACTGAACATAGAACAAGGCGAGTATAGCTGATAAATCAGCCCTGAAAGAGTGTGTCAGTATGTACGATGTAGGATATAAATGTCCTCATTAACAGTATTGCTGAAAATGACAAACAGGCTGTTTGCAATGACAGACCCAAGACTCTAAGACCTGAAGACACTGGATTGGTTTGGGCGACACTGAGAGCAGACTACTAGCTGATAAAGGCAGCAGCTCATTTAATATTCAGATTAACTGCCAGATGCCTGCAACAGCAGGCTAGTGCTGGAAAAAAATCCTCATGAAGAATAAACACATGGCACATTTTAGGCTTTCCAAGAAGATGACCGAAGAGGCTCATTAATTATAATTTCTGTTTATTCATACGATGGTAACATTGTCTGTGTCCCTTGCAGGCGACTGAATGCAGGTGAATAGTACTTCAAACAAGGCGCCGGACCAGGCACCATCCCCCGTCTCCATTTCAGAGCTGAAGATCCACAAATTCCACAAGGAGCCTCACGTCACAAGCACATTTCCACACTCCCTAACGCACGACGGTAAGTGACAGGCACAGTGTGCAGCAAAATGGGCTTTTCTTCTTTCATGCCAACCTACAGTTTCCAGCAAAAAAAGACAGATCAAAACACCCTTTATTCAGCTTAATTTGGTTTCATTCACTCTCACTTTTTTCCCGTCTCTGCGGTGACCTAAAAGCATCGGCCCCTTCCGCACGCCTCTTTTGGAACAAAAGCCAAAGCTGGTGAATGCACGGAGAAAGTGCTAGTGACAGCTAATGTGGAGGAGATGCTTTCTTTACTGCATAAATCATTTAGAGAGTGATTCTATCTGTCAGAGCTTGTTTTATGCACTCAGGAAAGCGACGGCAGAGCCTCGCTTAGGTAAAAAAAAAAGAGTGCATGTTCATATTTCTTATCTCAGGAAAATAACGGGGCGGACAGAAGAGCTGGGCGGCACGAAATTGAGACACGCTTGAAACTGCCTGCTGAAAGACACAAGGAGATATGCAAAACTAAATTCATTAACAAAGTAAATCAGCTCTGGGGAGCTCTTATTATGCTTATCTGCCCCATAGAGGTTTCTGTAGTGCTGGTGAGACTGGACCCTCTTTAAAAAGCCATGCAACTGTTGATGAGTACGTCTAGCATCCCTCTCATCTTGCTGCACTATCAGCAGACAGATGTTTGAAGTTTTCCGGAAAACGTTGGGATTATACATCAAATACACGACTTTCAGTGTTTTTAACCAATTTAAATGTATTCTGTAAATATAAACACACTTCAAAAGCTCAAAGAAAATTGGGACAGAGGCATGTTTACCACTGTTTTACATCACCGTTCCTTTAAATGACGCCTTTTAAACGTTTGGGAACTGAGGAGACTAACTGTTGCAGTGGATTTTTTTATCCATTCTCCCTTATAAAAGACATCAAATACTCAACAATCCATATTGACCATCCAAATCTTCTCCTCATGACACTTCACACATTTTCAAAAGAAGCAGCAACCACTAGTAATGCAATGCGACCTTGGAGGGCAGGGGCAGTGTTTAATAATAAAATTAGGTCACTAATACACAACCTTCTCTCTGGCGTTGGCCTTTCCCCAGGTCTGACCACTAAAGAAAGTCTGAAGAATGAATAAAGGAACTCTACTTTAGCCAAAGAGTCAACTTGGCTAAAGTTAGCTTAGATGTCTGATCAATGTCAGATCAAGCCGTTGAAGTCAATCATGTAAGGAGAATTTTGCAAAGTGGAGTCGCTGGTTCCTTTATTTAGAACCTCCACAAAACGCTTTCCTGGATACTTCAGAAATCAAATCACTAATATTGTCTACTTTAGTAAGAAATTAAAGATTGCAATATGTGAGATCTGATTACCATACCATATATCTGACTGATACCATAATCAGACTGATTTAATTCATCAATGAGGACAGCCCCCACATATTTTGGTGCCCTCTGTACCTTTTGTAGCACATACCCTCAATCAGCTTTTTCAGAAAACTATCTACACCTGCAGTGGCTTCGGTGGATACTCCTATTATTATTATTATTATTATTATTATTATTTCATTGTATTTATTGGCATGTATAAAGGCATATTCTAGCATGTGTCAGTTGCCACAACACTTTATGAGCAGAAATAACATCTTAATGTAGTTTTATGTCAATTGTGGCAATTTGTGTCTAAATTCTGTCACTAGTTTCAGCTAAATTATGCTAAAATAATTCTCATAGAGGATACAGACTCATAGAAAAACATGAACAATAACGATTTCTCATGTATTTCTTTCACCTCTTTTTTTAGCACCACCTATCAATCAACTCAAACACCGCCTAAAACAGTGACCTCCCTCCCCTCATGTTTTGGAAGTGAATAGAATATAATTTTCATATTGTCATCATGTTAAACACCATCATCCTTTTAAATTATGCTGCCCAGCCATAATTACACGTCCATGTTAATCTACCAAAGACCTTCACTGCACTAATACCCATCTCCATGCATCATTCAAGCTAAGACCTGCAGTGTGGGACAACCCCACTGTGAACGTGAGCAGATTCTCACAACGACCTACGGAGAAAAAGCGTTTTAAAGGAAGGTTTTCTTCGGCAGCTCTGCTGCCAACCCTGTTAACAGCCCTCCCACCTCACAGGAAAGTGTGCAAAAATGAGACAAAATTAGCCTTAGTGCTAACACGCCTCCTCTAACAGCCGATTTAGCCCCTTTCTACTGTCTGTGGTGGAACACACAGCAGCGAAATGACAGCAACTGCCACAAAGGCAAAAACGACTGTCATATTTTTCGAGGTAAAAGAGCACCGTTGTGTCATTAATACGATTATGCCTCCTCCCTGCAACCTCCCATATGCCTAGAAAGCTCGCGTGTAAGCTGATTTCCAGTTTGTAGAACTGAAAGGGCTGTGCCAGCAATATCCACCTTCCACATTAGTAATAGTTCTGAGTCACAGGAGAAACTTGGCTCAGTAATACTCGCTCGCTCGCTCACTCGCTCTTCCCTGCTGATCCCAGCGCCGCAGAAATGGTACCGTTTTTGTTTCGGATTATCCGCTGACGATCAATAAATGTTGCAGAGTCCCTCCTCTTCGGGGACCCGGTGCCAGAGAACTTGCTGCTGATGCATCTCGCCTGCTTGTCACGTTCTCCAAGCCGGACGCCATCTGCCTGCGCTGCCGACGTAGCTGGAAAGCGTGCAGCAAAAACTGCCCACTGGTTTGACTGGAAAAACAGGTTCAATGAGATGAAGCAGCTAATGTCCATATGTGAGTTCTATCAAATTAGAGGCTGAAACGAACCAGAGCAAAGCTCAAATCTGCAAGGTCAGCGAACGTTGTAGCAAAACATGGCTGAGAGAGCGAACGTTTTCTACAATTTGCCAATTGTTGCTCATATTTTGTTCATAGAAACTTGTTGTGTTTTGCTCACAGTCGAGTTGAGTGTGTAGGCAGCTGCCAAAGTGTCACAATGAAGGAGGCAGAGCCACTGATTATAATTTATCCCCATAGCCACTGTTGTTTTCAGAGCCGTCACCTGTTTGTTGTGAAACGGCTTCAGGAGCAGATGGTGATTGTAATAACGCCTACGTAATGTGCAGGTTTTCCTATAAGCGACTGTTTAAGTACAGTATTTGAAACCGCTGCTGAGAGGTGTGCACTTTGTAAAGGGCCAATCAAAGTGAAAACGAGGGCCGAATACAAACAGCACGATCTGAGCTGAGCTCGGAGAACACTCGGCTCTCAACGGAACGCGGCACTGCCATGGCAACCGCAAATGCATTGAAAGAAAAACTCAAATTTGGCAGAGCGAAGAGAGCCGGTTGTATCTAGAACTGGAGGATCGTGAACATCATTTCAAAAACATGTTCTTTGGCAAGTTCTTGTCCAGTCAGGCTCTGACTCTTTACAAAGATAAGAAAACATGAACTTTGAAGAAGTTTGAGAGGCTGGAAGAACGAGACCAGGCAGGCAATCCATATGAGAAAGTTTTTTCATGAAAGCCAATAGATTCATATATAATCATAAAGACTGTCAATGATGTGCGCATATAAAATCTGCCATCCGGTCGACCCCGACTTCAGTGGAACCCAGGACTCCTGCTGTGGGGATTAGAGCGCTCTTGGAGCCGTCATAAGCTACACCGTTATTATTCACTTTATACAGTTTCCAGCTTGAGCAAATATACAGCAGTCCACTCGCCTCACAGCTTCCTTCTGTAATTAGCTATTCACCCCATGTGCTGAAAAAACAAGGGTTTCACCATCTTGTGGTTTAACAGCAACAACGTCGTTAAATCTGCCATATTGCAGAAAAGGTCCAATCAAGTGATTTACATTTTTTATTTTTATACATTTTTATTTTTATTTACTGTATTCATATAAAGTTTGGCCACCCCTCGATAAATAACGTATTTTGGTCATTTATTTCATTAATGGAAAAAATGCCCAATATTTCCAGCAAACATTGATGCATAGTTACTTTTTATATCACTTTTATTATTATTTCCCCAACGACAAGCCACCATGTTATTAGCCGCAGCGTTACTGAATTTACGAAACTGAAGTAAATGCATATACTGTAACTTGGCGTCTGGAGCCTTTGCAATTCAATACCAGTAGTGACATTATACCACAGTTGAGCATGAACAACTGTATTGATAGAATTTGGAACTTACCGATATCATGCTGAAACACAAGAACTACACTGCAGAATTTAAGCTCCAGGTTGAAGCTTTCGCAAAGCAATGTCTGCAATATGAGAGCCATACCAGTGACGAAAGCGTGTTTTTCATGGAGTTGTTCAGATGTTTACTAGCGGTTTTCAGAGCTTGACTGGCAGTAACTTGCTAACTTCAACATGAATTCACCTCTTCAGAAACCAGCGCAAAGACTCACTGGAAAGCGTGATGCTGTTTGTAACCCGTGGCTTTTATGATTTATTGTACTCAGTAAAGAGCAGTTTCTGTTCCCCTCTAGTGTCGTGCTGTCAACTGATATTACTATTCACAGAAGCAACTCTTTCCACTTTTTTTCCCACCAGTTAGATGTGGCTGGGTCTCTCAGGCAAGTTTTCCCTGTTAATGAGTTACTCTTAAAGTTTCATCTGTGTCCTGCAACGCCACCCAGAGGAGACATGAAATAGCAACACCAGAGAATCAAATTTGCAGCAAATGTTTATTAATTATATCAATTAATAAATATAATTAATAGCGATATTGCCCTTTGGCATATTGATTATCGTCAGCTGGTGTTATACACTAGGATGTAATGTAATGTAACAAAAGCCTGAAAAAGTTTAAGAGAGGCTGAATGCAGCAGCACTAGAACATCACCAATGATCTATCTTTGCTTTGTGTCTCTTTTCGAACTGTTCGTAACTGCAGTAAACAGCACAGTCAAACCCTGTTAGCTACGCCCCCGTTAGCTCGCCAACCCCACCTCTCACCATGAAAAGCTGCAGGACAGATTTCCTTCCATGTATTCCCTCCAACCCTGCTTCTCAACAAATTTGGAGCCCAGACCAATGGGGACGAGCTTACAAGGTTTGACTGTACATTTACTTTCAACTAATCATTTGGGGGTGTCGTCTTTTTGTACTGAATTAAACTTTTAACATTGGAGAAATACGGAAATGATTCATCGCTTTTATAGCAAAATTGCCATTTGAAAAAGTGTGCAATTATCAAATCGCCAGGGCTGGAATTTAATCCTATATTTTCCAGTACTGATTAGTTGGGAACTGGTGGCACCTGATGTTTAGTGCTCAAAACACATTTATGAACTGACAATTACTTTTTTAAAAGGGGAAAAGGGGAAAATGTTTTTTTTTTTAAAGTATTGCATTTAAATTTTAATTACTGTTTAAGAAATTGCAATTGTTACATTCAGATGTAATTTTTAGGGCACATCAGCTTATACACTGCACAGCAAAGGTTCCTGTAAGCTACAGCCAAAGAAAAGTGTCACTACTGCAGGTAACCTCTCCTTAGCTTCAGTCTGGCTCAGTCTTGATCATGTCTCAGTTCAGTTGCTCACCGCCCTCAGGAAGAGTTCCTGCAGAAAGTCCATCCAGCTTCTCTGTATTATCCCACATCTTGCAGTCTAAATTTTAATACTCTGTACACTGCTAGTAGCAGCACTGTTGAAATCAGTGACACATGGGTACGCTGTGTACTTACTACTGCAATAGTACTTTTCTATATTCTAATCTTTCAAGATCAAGTAGGGTCCTAGTGAAAAGTCTGTTCTTCTTGTAGAAATAAAGGAGAAAAGGAAAATAGGTTAAATACAGGGAATAAATGAAATGGACAATTTTATTGCCATAGCAATGAACATATTTAAACAAATTATGCTGAAACGATAGAATCCAATGAGCAAACTTCCGGAGATTCAAAGTTTGTGATCTCGTATCATCAGAGAAGAGCAAAGTAGAATTTATTCATGTACAATCTTGAATAACAATCATATCAGCATCAACGGGTGCACCGCCAAATAAAAGATTCTGTCCAAGGGGTCCCCAGACGGAGAACCAATTCCTGAAATTATTCATGAAGAAATGTGCGGGGCAATAGCCTGAAGCTCAGTGCAGGTTCTTCTCTCTTGTGCTCTGGGAACGGGTCAGTGAAAATAAATGTAATCACTGCACTTTGTTCTCCCCTGCGAGATCACTCCTCCTTATCACTTCCCAACCCTGCTGCCTCTCCATCCAAAACCTGAATCTCATTTCACCACATTTGCATGCGTTTCTCACCGGGGCCCCTTCCATGCACAGGGCCAATTACGGCTCTTAGCTGCTGCGTAAGAGCGAGAGGAGAAATCGCCTTTAACGCTCCACACTGACTTTGGTGTAGATGTAAGTAGTGCAAATAATAATGTGGGTTAGAGTCGTCCCCACAGACAAATCTACACCGATACAAGTTGAGAACTGCACTTTCTACTACAACGTAAGAATTACTGAATTTTTGGCAACATTTTGGTCAGATATCACTAAAAATTAGTAAATTGTTTCATAACCATAATCTGTTTTATTGTGTATAATAATCCTGTACTTTCTGTTTTTCAGAAACACAGCAGCACAGTAATGTGCAATATAGAGCATTAACAGTGGCTTATTATACGGTTCCCCAGGATGATAAACGCTCCATTAAATTAGAATGGAAAGGTGTCCCTGATGTGAGGCATTATTTTCTTATAACATTGCTGCAGATGAATAACGCCCGCTGCCATGGTAACAGGGTTTTTGCTTCAGCTTTGTGGTTCCATATCACTCCGCCATTAGCGCTGTTAGCAAACATGGTCGACAGTTTCAATATAAAATGTAATATTTTCCGTGAATACGGGATGATGGAGTGCTGGGCCCAGACCCAATTTAAAGACTAGGAAAAAGGGGAAAGTTTCTTTCTGAAGAACTATTTTTTTCTCAGCGCAAGCCATGTAACAATACTACAATAAAATCACTTCAAATAAATACTTTGAAAAAGTATTTTTTTCTCATTTTGGCACAAATCCGTTTAAGAAGCAGAATAATTTATTGTGAGTGTCGTTATGGGAAAATAAATCCCTTCGAGGCGGAAGAAGACCCTGACGTCTCACGATACTTTATCCCTTGTTTATTCATCTGAAATGTGCCCTCACTTCTCATATGGAGAAATACATTTTAAATATCCTGACTGCCTCATTCATCTCAAAGGACTAATTTCAACTAGTATATTGCCCACTACACTGGTATAAGGGGTTTTGTAATGAGCATTTTACTACTACTTATCTCAAATCACTTTAATTATGGTCTAATGACGCATGCATGTGCCACTCAGTCGCAGGCTGAAACTGCATCATGATATTGCATTCTCAACATCTCAATGGCAATATCAATACTTTACAAAATTTCCGTTGTTGAGGTTTCTGATCAATATTGTTGTGTTCTGACTTGGTCTCTGACTTTTAATTCTGCACAATAATAGAAAAAATATTGCTTTTATATGATGCTTACAATATACACCATGCATTGTATCAAAATGTAAAGATGTGTGAAATCTAAAAGCTAAATCAAACAGTCTGGCTCCAGACTAGGTTTAAGCTTCCACATCTACCACAAGCGTCTGTAATACCTATGCTGACATTTATGCTTCTGTGTTTCTTTCCCCTTTACATCCGCAATAACTGTAGCAGGTTTGGTCTCATCAAAGGCAAGCAGTGATGATGACAAAGGTGGCCTTTAAGAAAGGCCTTTGACTGAAGACAACCCAAGGAAAGTAACATTTATCAAAGTCTGATACCGGGGCTGCAGCCACAGTCGGAAAATGTCATTTATCAAATTATTCTACAACTCCAGACATCAAAAGGACAGCAAGTATTAATCGAGATTTTTTCCCTTGACTTCTAAGATACGGTGAAGATTGTTCAAAGGAAAAAGTCATACTGGGTTTAACTCCTATGGTTTCCACTGGAACAAAGCAAATGTATTCCATGAACGCTGTGCATTTTTCTTCTTGTATTGTTTCTGATGAATGCTCAACTCAAGTGTGAAAGCACCTTCTCTCTCTATGCAGTGAAGCCATTACTCTCCACAACTGACCTGCTTATTCTGCAAATACAATTATTGCTTCGCAGGCATTAGACTTGACACCATCATCCAGTGTCTAACCCAACGTCTTAATGCCATAATACCGTTTGATTAAAAGCAGAGGCTTAAGAAACTGATAATGTAATTGATTTACTGAGCTCACTGCAGAGGATCGATTGTGAGGAAAAAACAGTTGGGAATTCTTTAGAATTTTCTGGATTTTAACAAGAGTGGCTCTGAAAATGTAAATGCGGCCCGACGTTTACAGTAATCGAAAAACACATTCGTATTTAGCAAATAACAAAATGTTGAAACTATGGGACAGCCCTGCTCTGGAAATAGGGATGGGCATCGTGACAACATTAAGTGTTTTTATATTTGGCATGAATAATAATAACTTTCTAATAATTTGTATAATCTTTCTCAAAATCACCCTTAAAATATGTTGGATGTTGAAGCCGTTGGTGAAGTACTGGGGGTCCTTGAGTTACGTCAGGGTTCCGTTCCTTCAAATGTGATGTAAGTTGAACTTTTTGCACAAGGAGCTCGTGCGATAATGATGAATAATAATGTTTGTAATGATGCTCCGTAGGCTTTATTAACAGCACTTTATTAACAGCACTTTATGAACAGCTGGCAACATGCATGAACGAGTAACAAGTGTTTCATGGGGAGCAAAGCATTATGGACTGTGTAGTGTGTGGAGCAGAGAACAGTTGGGTAATGCGGGCACAAAAGGGGTAAAGAGCGCATTGCTTACTGGGAGTTGTAATCTGTTAGTGGGGAGCGCACGGGTTAGCATGTGTGAATTATTTGAGCTGGTTTAGAAGGTTTCCGATCACGGCAGTCAGGCGAACACTGGAAAGGTAACACACACATATAGCCAACACCTGTCTCTCTCGCTGTATTACCGTAAAGCATTTAGTAGCTGTTCAACTGTGTTCTACTACTGTACATGTGCTTCTAACCTGTGCTCTCCCAGAATGCCACTCTTTCTACCTCTTTTCCGCCCGTATTACCCACTTATTGTCCCACACCAGACACTACATCAACAGTCCACAATGCATTGCTCCCCATGAAACATGCCACATCCCACGATAACTTGCGTAAATGCCATTATTTTTTAAGGCACAAATCCTCATATGTTAAGTGAGATGTAACTCGAGGACCCCATGTATATTGTTCAAAAACTTTATTACGAGTTTAAGGGTTCAATAAATAAGAATTATTTAATGAAAAAGCACAAATATTTCTATTTTAAAGGTCCTCAGTGTTGAAATTTTCTGGTTTGAAGAGCAGAAGCTACTGAATACTAAACGAGTTCCATTCAAATGATTCAGCAGGCCAGTCCCAATCTGCATTGTGATAAATTGAGCATGTCATGGATATGCTGAGCAGCTGCACATCTATCACATGTAAAGCCTAAAGACAGTATTAGCTATTATATTAAACAGGGCTAGTCCCTATCAAACTGGATTTAGTGCAGCTCACTCTGAGAAAAGGTGAATAAAATCATCATGTTCATAGTTCTTACCACATTTCTAACAGGATGTTATAATGATGTCCCTAGGCTATGCTGTCCTGCAAAGATCAGTGCAAGGGCTCTCCACAGAGCAAGCCTCACAGACGACACCTAAACATCTGCATGGAACTTTTAGATTTCACTGGGTGACTGGGTTCATCCATATGAGGTTAAAACAGAGAATACCACTGCTGCCCGTTTAACCAAACAGGAAGCACTATTCCGGAACAGCATTCCGTGGACAGATGAGACAAAAGTTTCTGGCAAATGTACAAAATTCTAAGTTTAGAAAAAACAAAAACACTGCATACTTTTCAGCCAGGTATGAAACACGGAGGAGCAAGCGCTGTGATGTGAAGTTACATTTTTGCCTCAAGAACAGTTTGCGATCACTGAGGAATTCCAAGTTGCAGCAGAAAATTGTTCAGCAGAATGTCAGGGCATCTGCCTGCAATCAAAAACCATTCTTCATTCTATATTTTATTTCAGAACGCAGTGGTGTTCAGGCTAAAACACATGACTGAAACAGGATTAACAGTTATAACCATCAATACTTTGGCTAGATGTGAGCTGTATGCATTCTGATCTGTGATCTAATTCTCCTGTTCTGGTTTTGCTTCATTTACACACATGGCCGAGGGTAGACTAATGAGTGCCTATGACCGGCAGTATTCTAACATTCTTAATGTTATTTTCATGTTTAGACTCCATTTCACAATGAGGTGAATGCCACTGTAAATCTTTGCGGTGTTGCATACTACAGTCGGGCAAAAAAGTATTTGGCAGCCATCAATTCTGTAAGTTGTGCCACTTAAAAAGATGTGAGAGTCTGTAATGTTCATCATAATTTCACTTCAACTGTGAGAGACAGAATGTAACAACAAAATCCAGGAAATCACATTGTATGATTTTTAAAGAATTTATTTGTATTTTGGTGCAGAAAATAAGTTAAAAACTTACAAACTCTACCTATATCTCTCTCGACCTGGGGCTTCATGCAAGATGGATACAAATGATCTTTAGAACGGTGAGGAAACAGCCCAGAACTACACGGGGGAACTGGTCAATGACCTGAAGAAGCTGGGACCACAATAACAAAGGTTACTATAGTAACACACTACGTCGTCATGGATTAAAATCCTGCTTAAACAGCACATGTCCAGGCTCATCTAGAGTTTACTAGGATGCTCCAGAGGAGGATTGGGAGAATGTCATGTGGTCAGATGAGACCAAAATGAAACTGTTTGGTATAAACGCCACTCATCGTGTTTGGAAGGGAAAGAATGCTAAGTTGCATCCCAAGAACACCACACCCACTGTGAAGCATGGGGGTGGAAACATTATGTTTTGGAGCTGCTTTATACAAAGGAGACAGGACGACTGATCCGTATTAATGAAAGAATGAATGGGGACATGTATCGTGAGATTTTGGGCAAAAACCTCCTTCCATCAGTGAGAGCATTGAAGATGAAACGTGGCTGAATTTTCCAGCATGACATTGATCCCAAACACATCACCCATATACGTTGTATGATTTTTAAATAATTTATTTATATCAATGTGATTTCCTGGATTTGTTTTACATTCTGTTTCTCACAGTTGAAGTGAACCTATGATGAACATTACAGACTCTCTCATCTTTGTAAGTGGGACAACTGCCAAATAATTTTTTGCCCAACAGTAAATATCAATATCTAAAATTATCTACAATTTTGTCCCGATTGATCAATCATATGCCGGAACGAGTCAAAATACCTCCTAACTGCAGAGTTAACCAGCAGCTGTACAAATACAGTATTTCCCTTACAATGATTTATTTGTGACACTGTACCCCCCAGCCTGTCAATCTGTCTCCGCCATCACCCCCTGGGTGGCCACACAAATCCACAAATCTAATTCTGTGGGAAATGGCTGCTGCCATTAAAGAGAGCGCCATTGGTAAAAATGATGAAGAATAAATTCTTCTCCAAATCCTCAGTAAATATAAGGCAACAAAAAAGACTTTGCTGTTTTTTGTATTATGGTAATTCTTCTTTACTTAAAAAATGTTTCAATACAGGAAGTGTAGAGCACACGTTTTGAATTGCATACAGTTTATGCAAACATAAATCCGTAATAATTCCACTTCATATACAACAATAATAGTCAGAACAACAAAAATGCAGAGTTGTTTGTGTTAATTATACCTTGAGCACTGCAGTCTCGGATATTGGACTTAAAAGCAAAAAAAAAAGTGGCATTTATTTTACCTCCATTTCAAAAGATTTACATCATACTGTATATTATATATTGTCACATTCTGGGAACCATGCAAGCGTAATCTCAGAATTCTCCAAAGACTGGACATATACCAAGCCTACATCTCATTCAAGAGAGACAGACAAGCAGGCAGGCAGACTGCTTTCTAATGCAGAGCAGACCTTGTTAAATTATCTGAGATTAGCATAGTGTTAAGCACACAGTTGCTGCAATTAGTTTTGGGCCAGTGTTCGTCAAGGTCTGCGCGTTAATTTAATGATTTTCTTACGTGAAGCATCAGGACCAGCAGATAGATCCTTGCTGTCTGGAAAATAAGCTGAGCATAATGGCATAATCTGGAACCACACAAGAGTGGAGGTGACTGAGAATGAAGTGCACATCATTCTGCTTGAACCTTCCGTTTACCTATAGCCAATTTAAAAAGTTAGTTAATTGAGTTTGGCAGCATTAACAGTCAAATCGCTGTCAATCATCTCACAATGCAGACACGTCAGAATTTTAAATCTGGTTTACCAATATTTATTCATGAGGTCACATGAAGGGCAAGAAGGATACGTTTTTGGAAAAAAGGAAATAGCAGCTGGGGAAGATGATCTAAATACTGAGTCAAAATAAGCTGGCACCAAAAAAACAGGAGTGGCATATTTATCTCATTTGATTTCCCACTTGCAATGATGTTTAATCACCTACAATCACCCAAAATGCAGACAAGTATTATTGTAGCCTTTACATTTAATACCAAAGTCGAATTTGAATGGGCCTGCATTGTGTCAAGACACATTTAAAAAAAAAAAAAAAAAAGAGGCAAAATTAATACATAAACACTCAAAACATTCAATATGCCCATTCCCACTGATATTGTGAGCATTGATGTTCTTCAAGAAGATGTCAGGTCACCAAACTAATTTTCCAAGGTTTTATTTTAGACAGAGAGAGCCCAATTATAAAGTACAAGTAAAAGTTTGTGGAAGACGGATCGTCCTATAGGGGGATCTCCAAAAGAGAAGATTAGACAGAAGTGTGAAGCACAGAGCTTCAATTTACAACTCATGGTCATCAGGGGTTTTACACTACTTACATCTAATGGGCGTTGTGTCACCCATCAAACCTGTTTCAACCAGTTTCAGCCAGCTGTTACTGTCATGTGCGTTAGATACGACAGAGTCTGGGTGGTTCAGAGATTTTGGACCGCAAATCAGATGATGACGGTTGTTTCGTCCTTGATGGCGTCGTCATGACGTTTTAAGACCGGTCAGGCTTGAGGCCCTACACATAACGGTCTGGAGAATGAAAAAGCAGCTTACAGTTTGTCAGCCTATAGTGGGGTCACAGGGACTTACATGACCATCCGTCTCATCAGCCAACAGCTACTGAAGCCTGGACATCTATGACGTCTGTCCGTCTCGCTCTTAGATCCTTGCGCTTTCTTGCTTCCAACACATTGACCTCAAGAACTGACTGTTCACTTGATGCCTTATATTTCCCACCGCATGACTGAATCCACTGTAAGCAGATTATCAATGTTATTCACTTCACCTGCCTGTGGGTTTAATGTTGCGCAACAGTGTATATCAGCCACAGCAAAAAAAAAAAAAACTGCTTTAATTCCAAGAGATGAAATTCAAAATGCAAAAAATGCAGGAGTGGTGGATTCGCACAGTGTAAGCTCATACAATTCTAAGTTTACCACAAGGAAGCTGTATTCAAGTAGATGAAGTAGTTACAGATATCAGAACATCTCAGTCAACTTTCATACAATGAGGGTTCACCAGTTGTGAAGACAGGACAGTTGGACCTTAAGCCGTTATTATACGAGTTACTGAGCATCATAACCAGGTGTAACAAACTGCTAAACTCTTTTTACAGCTAATAAAACAATTAGTGATTTCAGTATAATAGACATCTAAATACATGACACTGTGCATTCCTTAAAATAATATATTAAATTATATAATAATGCCTATATGTGTCTTTTTCAGGTCTTTTCGACAGCTCTGCGTTTTTATTTCCCTGTTTACCAGTTGTGTTATTAATTCCAGTGTTTTAAGTCATGTGTGTATGAATGTAGTCATACAGTAATAGACTTGTGCAATCCTGTGCAATATGCCTGGTCGTGCCCTCTAGCCCTCACCAACTGACTGGAGGTTTCAGTGGTGGCTGTTTAACGAAGTATATGTAAGCAAATCATTTTAATTATTTTCATTATATTTTGTTGTCTTTCAAGGCAACAGCACGGCTGTTTATTAAGCGTGATTTCTGGGGGAAAAAAGCAAGTGGTGCCTTATGCATTCATAGATAAAGTCTAAGGCAGCTGCAAATTGTTTGTTCCCATTTATTTCAGCAGCGAGTGTCTTTCTGCAGCAAAAACACAAGTATACAATAAATCTAAACACACAAAACAAAGAAAAAATGTAGATGAGTTGTGTGTAGAAAGTTGTTGATGTGTGTTGGGAGATGATTTAACCACTGACTGAGGCAGAACCAGGGATCTGAGGGTTCCTACAGAAAATACCACGAGGAGAACTCTGGAA
>JBBIGC010000041.1:2172632-2183919 GCA_037576955.1 Lepidarchus adonis
ATTTAAAGCTGTGGAAATTAAGACAATTTTGGCTCATGTTTAAAACTGACCACAGTTTGGGCATTTCTGATTGGTTCCAGCAGAGGGCAGCATAATGACTAAATGACATTTCACCCAGTTTAGTTGCAAGTTCAAACCCAAATGAAGCCACAAACATTGGGACCAATATTGGCTAGGCAACAACAACAACAACAACAAAAACAACAATAATAATAGTAATAATGGGATTTTAAAAGCATTTGTTGTATTAGAAATGTTCTTGAAAGAACATTTATTATATTAAAAATAAAAAATATATGTGTTTTTCATTTTATGAGGCCCTACCAGATGTTTGTCATGGCTCTTCTCTGCTTGGTTAAAGAACATCAGGGTTCTAGGTCACTGTAGTTTACATCATCAACTGGTAAATGCAACTGAACTTTGGGCTGAATGTAACAGATTGTAGATCCAGTCTGAATGTAAGACTAACCCTAATGCTGTTCAACCAACACCTTCACTTCACCAGCTGTTCTGTAAAGAATGACAGTATCTATAGATAGTCTTTAGCGGTAACTCAAAATGAAGTGTGACCAGCTTCTTCACACTTGTGACTGTCCCTAAACATGGTAGCACCTTGTTTTTGTAGGACCCCCTTGATGTGTGGGCCCCAAATCTTCTTGCCCTGCCTTCAATTATTTCTCTTTTGTAGCTCAAGGCATTTATGTGGAAAGTACAGGCTGTAGACTTTGAATGGAAACCAGATTTGCATTTGTAAAGTATCGCAATGCATTTCATGAGTGACCTCATCACATTTATCATCATATCTAGCTTAGGCAACTCTTGATTTATCTTCCTGCTGTCTTGATAGCCGTCCTGCTTGGCTGCACCCAAAATGATGTTCTTCACCAATGTAAAGCAGAGTATCAGTAAAGAATTCGATATTTTAAACAAGCAACATCTTCCAATGAAGGTTCAGCAGACAGTCCATTAGATTTTCATGTGTGTATGTGATCTTCTCAGACTGCTGGTAGCATCATTGTCCAGCTTCAACACGCTTGGAGAAGGAGATTCTGCTAATTCTGTAACATCACACTGAGTGGTGGGTGGAGGGGAGGACCACCCTACCCACAAATGTTCCATTTTCATTGCTTGGGTCAGCATTTTTAGGATTTGTTTCTATGTAAAACTTTCAGGAGTTGGGGCAGTTCTGATTGCCATGGGGACCCGGTTCCTGCAGGGGGCAGCATAATGACTAAATGTCATTTCACCAGGTTATGTGAGCCTTGGTCTTTTAAATAGCCCTGGAAGGTTGTGAAAGAATGTTATCGCGGATGGCTAGGGCATCATCTTTGATCTAGCTCAAGCCAGTTCAACACTGCAGAGTCAGTCGCATCCACAAAAAGGAGCCGAAATCTGCACTGCTGTAAAAGAAAGTTCTTTTTTTCAGCCTCAGAAAGGTCTGACAGATTCGCCTCCCATTCGCGAGCACCTTTTCTCGCCCTTGCGATGACAGAAGGCAGCGGTGCAGCGTCGAAGGTTTAATTGCTTCTTTGAATTTCATTCATGTCGGCCTCAGCAGAAGAAAGAGGAAAACTGCAGAGTCTTCTTACAGCGCTCGTCACCACACGAGCCCCCCACCCGAGTCTTGCGCACACATGGATTTCTTGCTCCCTCACTGATCACTGAAGACTTGTACGGTGTGTGTATGTGTGTGTGTCTGTGTTACACACTCTTCTGAGCATGTGATGCAGCTATAGAGACACACTTAATGGCACCCTTGTTCCATTAAGCTCAATGAACGTTCTGCCTTTGTCCTCGGTGAAGGCTTCCATAAGAGCGGGAGCTGTATCGCTTACCTAATTTAATTTGCTCCGGTCGGGCGCTCGCGCACAATAGGTGTGGGCCCGCGGCCGGCTGGAACCCAGGGCGAGCGAGGGAGTGGCGAGGGAGCGGGGGGAGATGGTATCGGTTACAATTTGGTGGTTAGAAGAGTAACCAGAGACACACTTTCTGCTTGGAGAAAACTCTCTGAAGAACTGAACAGGAGAACAAGAATAAGAGAAAACCGACCCAATCTGAGGCCCTGTCCGCACGTACGTGGGCAGTTTTAAAAACTGATTTTTCATTTTCTTTTTTTATAAATATGTCCACACAAGAACGGGTTTGAAAATATTTCTGTCAAAAGGATAAAAAAACTGTCAAAAGCCAAAGAAACAGGGCGATAGAGCCGTAATATAGCAATGTAGACTAAGACAATCAGAATAAGAATCAGAATCAGAAAAAGTTTATTGTCCCTAAGGAAATTGTAATGACTGCGACATAGAGACAATGACGTAAAATAACATGCATCCTATACTAATAAAAATACAAAGGTAATAAATATAAAAGGTAATAAAAATACAAGTTAAAGAGAATATACAGTACTATATACAATGTAGAAAATAAAAAGGTCCTATAAATACAAAGGTAACAAAAACTACAAGGTAAATGAAAATAATGAAAAAGCAGTAAAAATAATATAATAAACTATGGTAAAACTAAATTAAAATTAAATTATGGTAACAGCAGTGATTGCAGTTACACTGAATATTGCACCTTGAGGTTAATGAGGTTGGTCATGTGCAACATGTAATATTGTGATATTGAATCAGAAGTTTTGGCAGTGGACATCATTACTGTTTCTAGACTAAACAAACATGGCGCACAATGTGACGTCCAAGGAGATGAAGACACATAGTTTTGACGATAAACAGTGTAGTTTAGTCTGTCATAGCATACACTGCCATCCTCTGGCCAGCCACTGTAAGTTCAACACAAAGTTCACAAATCCAAGATGGCTGACATGCAGACGTTAATGCTAAGCAGTCTTTTTATTGCAGGTAAATCTGCATGCAGTATCTTGTGGCTTTGCTGCATGGGTGCTCTACCAATACTTACAGAAGATAGACTTGATGTCTAAAAGTGAAGAAATTATACTGCTAAATTACACCATAAAAAGAGTGTTTGTGATCGTTTTCTGTTACCTCTGTAGAAAATGCTTCTTGACAAAATATACAGTTCATCAGGGGAAGAGAGGGAAAGGACAGAGGGAAAAAGTTGAACATATACGACTAAAAGTATGCATTATTTATAGTTTTTGTATATTTTAATTAATGGTTTATTAAATGTCCTTGAAAAATCCGTATAATATAAATTAACAATTAAATAAAAATTGTGCAGTAAAATCTGTTTGTTAAAATTTCATGGAAAATGTTCATTTATGTAGCCATCTTTTTCAACCACAGCTTTTAAAAGAACCCGTATAAATAATAACTTTTGCTCGAGCAGCATTGAGTTAGAATTTATTGTTGGTGTGAATTCATACATGAAACCTACTGTATGTTGTAAAAATAATAACCTGGATTTAATCTTTCTCCTGGATGCCCTGAAATAATCAAGAATTGACCCAAAATGTCTCTTTCCTGCCTAAGTATGTTGTTACTATTATCTTCTCATTAGCCTCCTTGGCTCTGGATAATAAGACGGCGTCTCTAAAGGCCAAACTGAATTCACACTTCCTACACACACCTCAGACAAAGTATTGAACCTACACTATCAATACACCAATGCAGGCTTTCAGACATGTAGTGGAATGATTAACACAATGGGCTGGTTTTCTGATTATAGATTAAACCCACTCCAGGGTCACACTGTGTGGTCCATAAGGAGATTCATCATTAAAAATGTATATGGTCTCACACCAGACTTGAGCTGTGTCCAAATGATCAGCTCTTGTTTTTGATCCGTCAGTGTGTAGATTCTGCCAGAACTTTCTGCCTTAGTGTCTTTTCCCACAGCTGTGAAAGTGGAACCAGGACGAACTTCAATACACGTAAGTTCAACGTGATCTAAACTGCAATAAAAAAATTTCATCTCTTGCTGATTTCCATTTCCATGCTAATTAGGCTGAAGCAATGGATGGACTAGATGGTTCTGCATGTTTTCAGATAAGCAGTGATTATATTTACATCTGATGCATCAACTCTTAAAGTCAAGAGTTAAATGATTTCAACAGTTTGGCATAAAAATAGAATAGAATAGAACTTTATTGACCACTTATTGGAGAAATTCATTGTTACAGCACCTGAAGTGAGAGAAAAACCACCTTTTAAGGTCCCCCATTTTAAAACATAACAGTGGTTCATCACACCTGAGTTCAATATCTTAAGCCACACCCAGGCCTGATTAATGCCACACCTGTTCTCAATCAAGAAATGACTTAAATAAAACCTGCCCGATAAAGTGAAATAGAACAAAAGATCCTCAAAAGCTAAACATCATGCCGGCCTAGTCAAAGTCCTGACCGGAATCCATAATGTGATGACCTTAAAAAGGAGGTTCACGCTCGAAAACCCTCCACTGTGGCTGAACTAAAACAATTCTGCAAAGATGAGTTTGAGCCAAAATTCCTCCAAACGCTTAGCAGTTGTTATTGCTAACGGCCCAACCAGTAATTAAGTTTACAAGGCAATTACTTTGTCACACAGAGCCTTGTTTTTTTTCTCTCTTAATAATAAAATCCTTCACTTAAAAACACATTTTGTGTTTACTTGTGTTGTCTTTGATAAATACTTAAATTAGTTTGATGATCTGAAACATTTAAGTGTGAATAATATGGCAAAAATAAAAAATCAAGATGGCTCAAACCTATTTTTCACATCACTATGTATATATAAATATAAAGCTATAAATATATACAACTTCACATAGGGCTGGTGAAAAGTATAACTATCACAGTGTTGGTTTTAAATTAATAAATTTAATCTATTAGGTTATGTAGAATCAGTTTTTGTGAAAATAGCCAGCAGAAATATGGACCAATCTGATCCTTTAAAACTGTTTTGTGATTAACCGATTTGTTAAAACAAGAACATATGTGCATTTTTGCAAGTTAGTATGTGCGTATGTATATACTGTACAGGTCCTGTGGATTATCGTGTTTTTGAGCTTTTGTCACCAAAATAGCAGTACAACCAGAGGAGAGCAGGAGAGTATCTGAGCAGTATCGCTTTGTGTCCCTGTAAATGTAATCTTCGTTTGGAAATGCTAAGCTAAAGGCTAACCCTAAGCCACCCCTAGCTCTAACAATCACAGAAATCTGAGTGTGAACAACATTGTGTTCTTTTTAATGAGGAAACATACTGTATGTGTAGAAATGCTAAGCTAAAGGCTAACCCTAAGCCACCCCTAGCTCTAACAATCACAGAAATCTGAGTGTGAACAACATTGTGTACTTTTTCATGAGGAAACATATGTGTAGAAATGCTAAGCTAAAGGCTAACCCTAAGCCACCCCTAGCCCTAACAATCACAGAAATCTGAGTGTGAACAACATTGTGTTCTTTTTAATGAGGTAACATATGTGTAGAAATGCTAAGCTAAAGGTTAGCCTAATCCATCCCTTATCCTAACCCTCACAGTGAGTCTCAAGTAAACTTTACTTAAGTAAACGCTTCACTCTTAAGTAGCACATAAGTACAGAAGTTTAGGTTTAGCTGTTAATATTCCTAAACATTTGCAAAAATTAATAACATTTGGATAAAATATAAGCAAATTTCCTTCCAACTTGATCAGCTTTTGTTATTGATGATTGCCACCACTTCTAACGCAACATTCTTTTTGTAACTCTCGCAAACAAGTTCCAGTTAGCTCTGACACCCTGCGCCACAACTGCTCCACTCCCCCATATTTACTTTATCCCTGGCTTGGCTTCCACTTCCCATTTTTTAACAGCACGCGTAGGACGAGAGTCGGGGGAGAAATATGGTCCAGGTTCACCCCATCCATCACCCATAAAGCCAAGCCTGTGAAATACAGGCCGGGTTCCTCCAACAATGAGGTCTATCTTGTATGTTAGACCCCTCGCTTGGGTATTTATCACCTAAGAGGCCGCACAATGCCTGATTCATGGAGCAGTCGTGCTGATAAAACGCGCTGACTGCATCTCTGGGCCCGATGCCGAGTCTTTCCTCTGTCCCCTCTCTCCCTCTCTCGCTCTCTCTCTGCCTTTCTCTCTCCTGACCGCGTCCCTACTCCGTCTCCAATAACCTCGCCAAAGATAGATTTTGTCTTTGGGTCTTTTTCACCCTCTATTTCGACCTGACCACCCCTAAAGCACTCTCAGTTTTCTCCACAAAACCCAGGGAAATTGCAGAGCTGGTCCTGTTATCTGCTCATAAACCCAGCTGCTCCGTTGTTCTGCTTGTCCTGCAGTGGGCTTGAGTCTGGGGTTATTTTCCAGCAGCCCCATTAGCTTGCAGTACCTAGTTGTTTTCTCTTGTTGCTTTGGGTACATAGCGTGGTTGCTAAGAGAAGTACTGCTAATGCTCCTCCCCCCCCCCCCTCCCCCCCGCTCTACTTTTGGTCCCTAGAACTCTTTGGCTCCTCTCCTCACGGGTTCATTATCCAGACAATCTGTGGCAGCCTCCATTAGCTCTGAGCACAGCTGCTGGTCACTGTTAGCTAAAGCTAATTTAGCAAAAGTTCCAGACTAAAATGTCCCTGCAAAAACTGATAGATACAAATAAAAAAACGTACAAAATGCATTGGCAGACACTATCTAATGCGATACAAAGCCTGTAAATTGTTTTTAAAGCTGCGTAGCTCGAAGCCAAACTCAGCTAAGAGCTGCACACATGCTAAATGTAGGTGGGTGGTAGCCTAGAACATTTCTTGCCCAGTGGTTTTGTGAAATGGACCTTGCATATGTAAACATTGGCTGCCCTTGCTGTATGGGATATTTTATTAAGGGTTGTGCTTTAGTAAATGTTGAAAGACAACTTCGGAAATGAAATTTTCATCAAAATATGCTGAGTGAGCCAAAAACATTAGCACATTCGCATTCCGCAGGTTGAGCTAACATCACAGGTGCCTACATAAGTGCAAGTCTGGTTTTTAGATGCAACAGGTCATCAACATGGCTGTGATTTCACATTCCACGCAACAAAGACATGACCAAACTAGCTAGCCTGCTAAATATCTGGGCCAGGTGCCGGTGAGCTACAGCCATTTGGAATGCAGGACAATGGGACATGGGTTGTTGTGACGAATTCACAATACCAGTGGACACATTTGCTTTGTTTTTACTGCAAAATTAAACATTTTAAGAAAGTTTTATACACTGCAGTCATTCAGATTAACTTGTGTTAGCATTGTTTAACTCTTGCTGTAGAACCTACATGTGCTAATTTTCCCCTTTGCTACTACAATTTCTCTCCCCTTTGCCACTTTTGTTTAGAACGTATGAAACATATGAAAGTGCTTGTTTTTGTCCATTTTCTAAAAAAAATTTTTTCGCATAATTTTTTATACGATAAAACATTGTTGGTGTAGTTGGTGACCTCCTGTTTCTGTCTTTTTGGGCCTGTATTATAAATAGTACAACGATTCAACCATTTTCATAATCATTCAAGACCAAGTCATCAACTACAACCTACTTATCTTGGTTTGAACATTTAATAATTAATCACAGAATTTAAAACAGTACTTCTGTGCTATTTTAAAAAGCTCAATAATATGAGCTGATTGCCTGCCCTACATGCTGCTGGGCTTGCTGTTACCTTGCAGTCCTCTAGTGTGCCTCATCAATATCTTTCCCCCAGATTGAGGGCAACATATGGCGCGTTGGCTGACAGTGAACGTGGATATTTTCTGCTCTTGCGGTTGCGACTCTATTGCAGCCCCATTGATTTAAAGATTGATTTACTACTGAGAAAAGGGAGGCCTGATTGACGGCGGGGATGAGTGAAGGTCTGGGGCTCCTCTGGATAGCCTTGTCCTTGATTTAGACAAATTAATATCTAGAGGGCAATAACTCTCAGCGGCTGCTCTGACCCTGGGTCTCCTCCTCAGACTGAGCTGTGGAACACCCTGCCCTGCCCGGACTAATATTGGGCCTATGATTGATGACACTTAAAAACTAACCTGAGAAGGATCCTAACTGGGCTGCCAGCTGGCCTGGGGACGAGGCTCTATCCACAGCTTGACTCGTTGGTCATGCTTGATCTCTGCCATGTTCTCTGTTGACGGTGCAGAAGGACAGTCGGAGATCCCAGAAGTGATGGTGTATAGGGATGCTACTCATAGAATCTGAAAATGGAAGATGCCCAGGGTTCAAACCAGATTCAGAGCTGACACCTCCTACACTGTTTAAAAATGTGCCACAAAAGACATTTTCAGCAACGCATTAAAAGAATTAACAAGGAGCCATGGGGAAGAACATTGCATGACTAGGTCATTTTTCATTTTGCCGTATTGGAATTTAAACTGCACACACGTTAGTCAAATTACTGATTTTAATTATTGACTTCTGATTGGAAATATTATATAAAAATGCATCAAATATTTCTGGGGTATCTTCTGGGGTGATTAGGTCTTCGGGAGTTGGACTGAAGTCGAACCATATCAGATTACTGAAAATATGTTCTGAAAGTTCTAGATACATCACTGACTGGCAATATGTGCAGGTATGTGCCAGGAAACAGCAGCATCTCCTTATCAAGACACTGTGCTGAAGGAGTTACTGTAGAAACACAACTGCATATGTTTATATGTCTGTTACAAATTTCTGACATCCATGTGATTGTTCTAAACCATAGACTGTTGATGGGCTGTCTCTTACCATTCCTGAATAAGCCACGCCCACTTTGGGTTTGAAATTCGAAAGAAGGTGTTGATATTGAAGTATCAGAATCTAGGAATATTCAGTTCTTCTTTCTGTAAGGGCTCATAACATGGACAACTGAATGTTCCCCTCTTAAACAATGAAAATAAAATATATACTATATATTGTATTGATATAGAACATAAACCATGTCTAAATTTCAAAATGTACTATTCGTTCCCCAGTCCATACACTCCATTTGTGGAAACTAAGCTCAATGTACAGGGGTCCTCAACGTGAATTGAAACTAGTTTAAATAAGTGCCAGTGTGTGTAATGCCATTTCCCTGTTAGTCGACCAGAGGGAGACATCCACCCACCTGAGGCTCTGTTATGCCTTTTTCTGAGCGTTTTATGCTCTCTACTTTCACTTTCACTTTAAAATTTACACTGTAAATGTTTGGGGGTATTTTTATGAGGGGGCAGCGAGATAACCATGAAATTCCTATGTCGAGTACCATGTAAGTCGAGGACCCCTTTTATTATATCTATGATGTCACAAAAATTTTTTTACGTATACTATATCTGCCAATTCATCTTACAGCAATTTAGCCCCACCCATACATACTGAAGTTGGAATAAGGAGTGTTTTTGATTAGATTAGAGCTCTTTTGTGTACTTTATGTACAGACAATGTTTAGCTATGTTCAGTTAGTGAAAAATGTGAAAAGTGTATAATTTTTACACAAAAATTTACACTAAATTCTTTGGCTTACGACTGAGAAAGGAATAATGTAGGATATGACTTTTAATACACATGTTGATCATAAGGCCCAACTTTATGATTGACTACACCACCAACCATGCCTAATAGGCACTTGTTCCCCGGCATTGTCTTTTAGGCATTCTACGACCTCTGCCCCTTCTTCAAGGACATGAATCCATCATTACTTAGTGTTCAGGATGGATGAGGAAAGAAAATTCTGACTGACTTTGATGTTCAGATGAAAGAATTTCTCCCAAAACACCTCACTGCTACTTTAATTTAGCAGAGGAACATAACAGACCCAGTCGAATTCAGTCATGTGCTTTAGTGCTTCTCCCATGGAATGGCATCGGTCTCCAGCACCATGCTAAACTCTTTGTGGGCATGCTGTGTGCTGAATAATTAACTGGGGGTCTGATCGAGTCCCCATGGCAGCTGGTCCAACAGACGCCATGCCACTATCATGCTCCATCATTCCTCTTCATGCCACCGATACCTACGAGCCGTCAATAAGCATCATTTCTGATATCTGTGAAACTGATTAAAGCAGAAGCTAGTCCTGATGAGTGGGAGCGGAATCTGCAGCCAGTGTTAGTGCAGCGTTCCGCCACTACTGCGAACACCCTGAGAGGGGATTTTGTTTGAGATAACAAGAAGCGAGGCCTAGCCATCGAGCTGGTCTGCTATGAAGCTCACAGCTAGTGGTCTGGCAACTCTCTACAGGGCCTTGCTTTGAACGAAACGAAATCGCTGCCAGGGCCTTGGCTTCTCTCATGGAACACTGCCCCGAGAAACACAAAAACAACTGCATTCATATGCATAGTCCACTAAGTAAATCCGTTACATTCACTTTTTTATTAGTTTGGCTTGAAAAAACAACTACAAATGATTATTTTAATGCAAAAATATAAACTCCCGCACCCCTGAACACACAAACATATAATTATTTGATTTTGTAAGTTTGCCCACTGACAAAGAAATGAACAATCATTTTAATGGTTTATTTTAACAGTGAGAGAATATCAAAAAATAAATCCAGAAAATCACATTATATAAAATATATACATTTTTTACATTACATTTATTCATTTGGCAATCAAGCATAAATTCAGACATGACGATACTGATGTGAGAGTTACAGGGAGTTTAATACAATCTTCTTAGTCATAAAATATATAAATATATAAATTGATTTGCCTTTAATTGAGTGAAATAAGTATTTCCCCTAGCCAAACAAGACTTGGTGGCAAAACCCTTGTCGGCGGCACAGAGGTCAGATGTTAACTTAGTTAGTCTAGTTAATGACCAGGTTTGCGCACATAGCAGGAGGAATTTTGGTTCACGACTCTTTGCAGATCAGCTCTAAATCATTAAGGTTTTGAAGATGTTGCTTGGCAACTTGAAGCTTCAGCTCAATTCAGGGGTTCATTGGCAAACTTCACACAGGATTTCACCTGTCACTTGAGCAGAGGGACTTTGTGGGCACTTCAGGATTTTAATATATTACGACGTAGTGTGTTATCAATGGTTTCACTGGTGACTGTGGTCCTTAAGATCACTGACAAACTTCTGTCTAGTTCTAGGCTGATCTCTCACCTTTCTCATGATCATCTTGTATGAAACCCCAAACTGAGGTCGACTGATGGTCATTTTGTGTTTCTTCCATTTTTAAACAATTGCACCTACAGATGTCTTCTTCTCACTCAGCTTCTTGCTTGTGGTTTTGTAGCCCATTCCAGCCTTGTGCAGGGCTACAGTCTTGTCCCTGACATCTTTAGACAGCTCTTTGGTCCTGCCCATGGTGTCAGAGTCTGATTGATTGATTATGTGGACAGGTGTCTTTTATACAGGTGACTAGTTGAGACAGGTGTCTTTTATACAGGTGACTAGTTGAGACAGGTGT
>JBBIGC010000041.1:2209072-2219997 GCA_037576955.1 Lepidarchus adonis
ACGCAGAATACGGACCGCAGCTCTACGTACGTACATACGTACGTAGTTAACAGCAAGTATATTTCTGCCTTAAGAGTAATTTGGGAAGACTGGAAACATCTCATGAATAAATGTAAATGTTAGATCGACTGACTCATTTAAGAGCATTACTTTGCTTGAATTTCATATTTCCTACAGCACAGAAGCAGAGAAACCTGCCCAGACTCAGGCGTTCTCATTACATTCTGACCGTGTGAGGAACGAATGAAGAAGGAATGAGAAAAAAGCCATGAAACAAAGCAGAGATGTGTCTCCGTCATCTCAAACAGCCGAGGAGAACATGATTCAGAGCACAGGAGGGCCCGACCAGAACGAAAGCAATCATTCAGCAGCCATGCCGGAGTGCGCGCTAGCAACGAGGGAGCTCCTGCTTTGTCCCGAAAGGACCAACCCGCATTGCATTTCCATACTGTTTCACAACACGCATCTCAGCTGACCTCCTTTTTCATTTCATCGTTGGTGCTCCTGCTTGTACGGAAGATATCCCTGTGTTTCAGAATCTTGTGGACGGAGTGCACATTCATGGCCCCACATCCATCGTGCGGTATCGTCTTGGTGTTGTAGGGACTGTTTGGTCACACAGATTGCTTAGCAAGTGTGTAAAAAACCAAGAAAGACTGTTTATGATGGAAAATCCTGAGCAGGGGCGGCTGTGGAGGCTTCGCCCCGCTGGCCTTCATGTTTAACCAGTAAAGCAAGTCGGGTTGCATGTAAATACGCACCTTCGCTTTGTAATCTGCCAGCTGCTGCATATAAAACGAGGTGTAGACATACCCCCCCCCCTAAAAAAATATTCAGGACACCGGGGACTATTCCCCATTGTGATCTTAAGAATAATTGCTGCTTTTCAACAGATTAAAATAGTGACGTTTTTCCCGCTTGCGGGCGCCCCCCACATGTTTGATTGTGTTTATTCATGAAGAAAAGCTCTGGGCTCAGCCTCCCCTGGTAGTTCGGTGTGTATGTACATCTCGGTGTGTGTGTGCAGAAAGAAAGAGAGCAAGCGCTCCCACGAGACACATTATGAAGTGCAGTCGCTCTGCCTCACTGTACCATATCCATCGGAGCGATGCGCCTCCAGTCTGGTCGAGTCAGGGGAGAATACAAAAGGCTCTTCAAAGACCCTTATTGCCGACGCTCTTCATCTTTAGCGTCTCTGTGGAAATGACATGCAGAATGTGATCCACTGTCTAATATCTCAGAGGGCTGGTGCCATATGCGGTTATATCAGGCCAAACCGATCTCAAAAATGAGAAACGTCGCCCACCTTAATGCCGCATCTGCTCCTGCAGCACTCTCCGGGGGCGTCTTCATGCTAAGCCCTAAGCAGGTCTGAAATGAAGATCTGCTGACATATACTGATTGAGCCGTCACTTCAGATTCCCTGTTTATAATTCATCAGAGTGTCTCCTGACTTGCACCATTTAATACCCCCAGGCGGCGACGCCGACCAGCTTAAGTGATGTCTTTCTCCGAATCCGGATTCTCAATGCACTTAAAATATTTGTGTCGACTATAATGGGTTTCCAACCGGACCACACAGGTAGACTCCCCATAGGCTGTGGATGGGAAGAAGGGACAGAACCCCATTGGCTGTTTTAAGGATCTTCTCTTTCATACTTGCTGGAACACCAGTGGACTGTCAACAAAGTCCTTCACTTTCAGGGAGGGGTGCAATATTACAATGCTTGAATATACAGCATTTAGCAGAGGTTTTTATCTAATGTGATGTTCAGAGACTTTGTAGTCTACAGAGAAATTCGGACCCTCTGTGAAGCCAGACTTCAGTTAAGAGCTTCTGCTCCACCAAGATCTTACCAGAGCTGAAGATCATCCTCATGCCACGAAGACTAGACATCAGTTAAGAGCTTCTGCTCCACCAACATCCTACCAGAGCTGAAGATCATCCTCATGCCAAGAAGCCTAGACTTCAGTTAAGAGCTGCTTCTCCACCAAGATCTTCCCAGAGCTGAAGATCAGGTGCCGTTCTGTGTGGAGTGTACAAGCTCTCCATGTGATTGTGTGGATGCTCTCCGGGTTCTCCGGTTTCCTCCCACTGTCCACTCCTTGTGGTTTAGATTGACTGGCTGCTCTACATTACCCATAGGTGTGAGTGTGTGTGAATGGTTGTGTGTCTATGATGGCTGATGGTCTATAATCAGCTGGAATTGGTTCTAGCTTTCCCATGACCCAAAATGGATAAAGCGGTTTGGAAAATGGATGGATAAGATGGAGCCATGCTGTAATAAACTGCACAGAGTGCTCTTGGTATGTAAAGGTCTGTTTGATGGAATACATCCCAAATCGAGCGTTAATATGAGCAAGTTTTTATGCATTAATATCCGCCAGGCATGAACAGTAAATAGTTTAAAAACAGTTTTTTATTTAACTTTTTAATTTAATAAAATGTTTAATTTAATAGATAGCTCTTGCAAAACACACCACTCACCACTATACATACATAAATATTACCATTTAATGTTTATCTTGTTTCATTTCATTCATTTATTTTCTCTAAATGCTCTATTTATGTTGTCACTTTTATTTCTTATTTGTAATGCCTGCATTTTAAATCTGATTAATCAAATTATATTAAGTATGTATATTGTAAAGCACTTTGAGTTGAATGCATGAATTATTGACGTATTATTATTATTATTATTATTATTATTATTATTATTATTATTAAACATTTATTTTGAAACACCTTTCCTTCTTACAGACCATTCTTTGCTCCTCACATACTGCTCCAGCGTATCAGAACAAATAGCCTTTACATTAAATGGATATAAAACCCTTTCAGGCTTCAGGAATTCACCATCATGTTTGCTTGGCAAATGTTAACTTGGCGAACGTAGCGGCCTGGACTGTCCTGTCGCCTGGTGAGCGTTTTGTTAAAAATCGAGGCTGAGAAAATCATGCACTAAAACTGTAACCAGGAAATGTTCCATTATGTGCAAATTAATTCAAATAATTCACTTTCAGCTCATTGCATCAGGCTTATCAATCATCATTTATTTCACCTGCAAAGCAGTTTAATGCTGCGGCTGATCAGTGTATGTAAATGTGTCAGTTTTTGTGACATTATTTTTATATAATGCAATGTAAATTCAAAAAACATCAATATCCATTTAATATTTTGTTTTAAAATATCTCTGATTTTAAAAGGCTTTCGATTTCCTTTCAGAAATCAGAGTGGAGTTCTAGCTTTCGTCTGTATATTCTAAAAGGTATGACTGGTGAGTAGGTTCCCCTGACGCTGCTGAAACAGCTCTGACAGTGATGTGCTGTGTTCTGATTGGTGGATATTAGCACAGAAGCTCACAATTAGCTTATCGAACCTAGTAGCTTGTGCTCTAAACTCTGCTTTTAAATGATTAGCTGAAATAACTAGTTGTGCAATGCGTTATACACTGTATGCTAGAGCTGTGGGTCAGTGTCCATATAACATCATCACATTATAAGCTTTATCACTTGGAATATTTTGATAGTCGTATAAAGAATATTTGTCAAACGACCAGATTTGACTTTGTGAGGTGAAAGGGGTCGCACCTCATTCTAAAAGATCAAAAGTGTGAATCGCCCAGTGAAAACCGCAACGGAACATGGCATATCAAAGAGAATGGATCTCCATCCTCAAGAGAGAGCATCCTATCTTCCTCTTTTGCTTATTTCCTACAACCCTGCCATTTTTCAAAGGCACAGGTGTATCCATAAGATTTATAGATTACAGTCAAGTATATGAGCATATTGAGATTTCCTTTGAGAGAAACTTCTTAGAAGTTTGCACAAGAACCCCAGAAAGGTTAACCTGTTTTTTAAGCGCTTAATAGATAACAAAAGTGTTTGAATCCAAATGTATGTCTCAGTTTTTTATACCCACATCACAAAAACCCTGTTTGATCTTATATGCCTGGGGTTTCAATAGAATGACCTAATGTTGCCATTCCTTGATTTTTCCTGATTTGAAGCTTGTGGCCCAAGGATATCAGAAGAGCAGCTAACAAATCAGGCAAAATGAGCAAAGCTGACGGGCATTGTTTACATGTCCACACCACATTTTTTCACCCAACACTTTATGAAAGATCTGTAAATGTCTTTCCCACCACTTTATAAACGATTGTTACATTTCACCCAACACTTTATAAAAGATTGTTACATTTCACCCAACACTTTATAAACGATTGTTACATTTCACCCAACACTTTATAAAAGATTGTTACATTTCACCCAACACTTTATAAACGATTGTTACATTTCACCCACCACTTTATAAATGATTGTTACATTTCACCCAACACTTTATAAAAGATTGTTACATTTCACCCAACACTTTACAAAAGATTGTTACATTTCACCCAACACTTTATTAAATATCTGTAAATGTCATTCTTACCACTTTACAAAAGATTGTTACATTTCACCCAACACTTTATTAAATATCTGTAAATGTCATTCTTACCACTTTACAAAAGATTGTTACATTTCACACCAACATTTTAAGAAAGATCTGTTAATGTCATTTCCGCCATTTTACAAAAGATTGTTACATTTCAACCAAAACATTATGAAAGATCTGTACATTTTGTCACCAGAACTTTACCACAGACTAAATTTAATCCCAATTGCTTTATAATAAAGTGTATTTATTAAATCTTCTCACAACCAGTTTGGCTTTAAATCTAATCATGGTACTGACTTGTACACACTGTATATGCTTTAAAAGAATCAGTACAATATCTTCTTGTGTCTTATTAAGGCTTTTGATTGTGTTATCACAGAAAGCTGTTTCTCAAAATGATTGAAAGGCCAGTGCCCATATATTTGGTGTGTATGTTGGCGTACTGGTATGATCATCAAACAATGCAGGTATAATGGGATCAGAGTGTTTCATCCTCGTTAGTAATGGTGTTCGACAGGGTTATGTTCTATCCCCTGTTCTTTTTAATCTATACATTGATAATCGCTTATGAACGCTTGTAAAACTGGATGTATGATTGGTAATGACTGTGTGAACCATCTTATGTATGCAGACGATCTTGTAGTCTTTAGTCGTAGTAGTGCTGGTCTGCACTTATTGTATACTGCACACCTGTGGACTCATGATAAGAAAGCTCGTATGCAGAGACTGCAGGTTGCAATGATACTCTGAGAATATTACTTACAGTAAATGTGAAATGTTTGTCTATGCAAGAGTGAAAACTCTGCAAGCTCTCTTATGGAATTTTATGTATTAATGTATCTGTCGGCTGGAAAGCTTTTCTGTGTTTCCGATCTCAGTTATGGCAACACTGTTATAAATGTCTTTTTCTAATCGTGTATTTATATATATTTGTATATTAATGCTTTTTTAAATGATTGAAATGGTGTGTGGTGTATTTTTGTATGTATGCTGTTGCACTTTGTCTGTAATAATGTATCTTATCCTATGAAAGAAAAATTAATCACTTTTTGAAAGGTCGGTCAATTTCATTCCCATCACTTTATAAAACATGCACAAATTTTTGTCCCTGCCACTTAATGAAAGATCTGTAAATGAAATTCCCACCACTTCACCAAAGATCTGTACATTTTGTCACTACGTCTTTTTCAAAGGTTGGTCAATTTCATCTTAACCACTTCTTTAGCCCGTTAACAAACACCACCCACTCAACTCCAACACAGTTTTCCAACACCCAACCCCCCTCCATTAAATACCCATGCCATCAGTGGTTTGCTTTAGTAACCACACCTAAACTTGGCCTCACCAAGTTCCCCACCCACTTCCCCTTCAAATCCAGAGACACATGGGGGTGAACAGGAACAGGAACAGCCCCAGATCTGGGAATGGGGTAATAGAGTGAAACAATCTCTTAAGGACAGACTGCGGTATACAACCGACGTCTGACTCGAAGATCAATAGGGCATCACTACTCATAGTAGGAAGAGTGAATCAGACCCAGGGGACGTCTGATTAGAAGAGTCAAATGATCGGCTGTTGCAGAATCTTCATTGATCTGTAAAATGATTTGGGGACGTTTGTCTTCATTAAAGGGTCATTCCCTCGTCGTCGTCTCGGTGTTTGTGCATCTGCCGCCATTAACACGCAGCCGGCAGAACGCACACCAGTAAACACCACGCAATGAAAGTGACAAAGTGACAGTTTACGAAGCACAATTCTCCTCACCTCCTTCTCCTGCTTCTCATTTCCAAAAGCATCTGCTGGGCTGCACTGAACAAGGGAAGATAAATCGTCTTTCAGCGGTGCTGCAGGAAGGGCCTGCAACTTTCCCCCCTTTTTTATTCTTCTTTCAGGGCAATTTATCTATGTTCCGTCATGCTAAAGCCAAAATTTTTTGTTCCATGGAATCGCAAAAACACATGGGGGGAGGCCAACAACGGCGAGTTGATCCCTAACTTAGGACAGCGAGAAAAAAATGAGTTAAACTCATCTGAGCGTCGGAGATTTTTAGGCCAGCTGTCCCTTAAAGAGTGGCTGGCTGTAATCACTCTAAAAGACCCAATTATGTATTCTGGGGAAATGGGTCACCTGCCAGCCCGTAACATGGAGCCACTCAATCTCTCCCGCTCTGGTCTTTCCAACGCGGCAATTAGTTACAGTCACCCTGGAAATAACCCCCGTGTTAATGACATCCACAGCTCTCATCATAACTCCTCCAAGATGTTGGCACCTCCATTTGCATTTACACATGGAAGGAAGCTCTGAGGAGAGGAACGGGCGGAGTCGAGGGGAAAGGGGGAGATAAAAGTGCAACAAATGGCGCCACTGTTGCTCTAAATCTGTACACTCCTTCAAGGGTTCTTCAGGGCAACGTGGACACTCAACGCATTGAAGGCAAAGGTCCTTGGAGAACCTTAACATGACTCCATAGAGCACAGAACAGGGTTCCACTGTTGTTTCGTGTCAAGAAGCAATATTTCTTGGCTAGCGCTATAGAACAACAGTAATTAACTTCACAACAATACCCAGAATGCATTGCACAACTACAGCACTTGGGAATGCCAGTGGTGTCCAACAGTCCCAACTGCTGTCCTGATCTATATCTGTAGGATATTTAATACCTAGTCGGCATTAGTCGGAGAATAACAATAGAAATCGGTCTGACGCAGTCCGTACCCATTGGTGGCTCTAGACAGGAGTCAATGGGTCAGTGCCCCTGTAAAATTACCCCTGGCCCTGGTTGTGGCCCTTGTACTGAATAGAAAATAAATGTATTCATTTCTTATGGTGATACACAGTGACACGATGATGAGAACTAACACGACTCAACAATCTACACGAACTCCGTAGAGCGCTACACACACACCGTTCGGCCTGTAGCTGTACGACTAGCAGAGTAAATTCTGAACGTCGATTGTTAACGTGAATTACTGCTGCTCAGCGACTGTCAGTTACTGTAGTTTTTCACTACAATAATGAAAACTAGTTTGTAAACTGAATTACGTTTTGGTGTCGCTATGTTTGTGCATATGCGAAGCTATGTTTATATGAAGTCTATGATTCTAAAGTCAGCGGTTTAACGTGATGCTAAGTTACCCAAGCAGAAATCCCATTGTATAAAAAGAAAGAAATGGAATTTGGTTTGGGGGATTATTGTAAATAACAATAAACAATCTCAGTGTTTTAAAGATCAGTTTATTTTTTCTGAAATCCAGATAAACTGAACTAAATGTTTTGAACCCTTAAATATTGTTATTGTCTTTTTTCTTCTCCCTGAAAAAACACTGCCCCCTGGTAAATCTGGTCGAGAATCACCACTATCTGTCCCACCTTCAGGGTACATCATCAATTTTTCCCGTCTTTAAGCTCCAGAGGCTACTGTGGCACCGCTGTAGTCGATGGGTAGACATGTTTACAGCAGATGTGGTGATGTTTAAATCTTCCATTATGGCTGCAGCTTGCCTTTAAGCATGGGCAGATTTATGGCGTCTGCCTACCTTCATTACAGACACAAAATGTCGAACCTTGCAGTCCGTGTGTAGTATTAGGGGAGCGTGCGCTGTAAAAAGCCTCATTTCATCCTTGTCTCTGAGGTGTAATGGGGTTAAATCGACTTTTTTCAGAGTTTTGTTTTCTTGGAACCTTTCGACGGGAGGCGACCGAGCGGTCAGTTAGGTGCTGGGGTCTAGACCAATCGTAGTAGTGGACCAGGGGTTTAGGAGGGTGGTGACCGATTAAATGTCCCTTGGCTACAATTATTGTCCCCAGCACAAATGAGGCCAACAGTGCCAACTGTCTGAACAAAACCTTTCCAGAGTGTAAAGCCAGATCTCTACCATTCTGTTACAACAAAGGGTTTAAGAAAACACACGGGACAAGACGGCCACAATATGGCAAAACCTGCGAAAGGCTTTAAGCCACAGGTTGTCTAACATTCCTTTTATGGACATAATGCACAAAAATAGAAATCGGAATGGTTGGAACCTGCAAGAAGGTTTCTTCAGATCCAATGTCGTTTTGATCCAATGACTATGACAGCACTGTTTCACTCCCACGTAAGACAAATGAACAAGTAACAAGCCCATTTAATTGAGAAATTATAATCACTTTGCACGATTTAAAAAGGTAATTAGTACAATTTCTCATTCCTCATCACTAAAAAGAGTGGAATTGCAGAAATCTGATCATTAACGCCACGTTACTTCCAGCATTGTTCCTGAGATCAATGCAAATCCATGAACAGACTAAGAGGAGCATGTTTATCACCTTGTTAAACACCATGTAAAGCCCTTTCATGAGATACCTGTGTGTTGCCTGAACATACAGGGGTTGTAATGACTCTAGTGTGAGCAGTGTGGTCTGAGGAGGTAAATCTAGCATTAACCGAGATGAGATTAGACAAACAATTTAAAACATTGGTCTTTAGCCCTTGAATTGGTCTTTGACATTGGACTCAAGACAAAAGTAGAGTTTTGTAGCACTGTGGGCTGATGGACACTAGATCAGAAACCATACAGATGCTAAATTAATTGTAGATTCTTTCTGCTCTATAGCCAGTTTAATTATCAAATTTATATTTTTTGGTCTGTATTTTGAAGAACTGACCAATAGCTTGTTTTGTTCAACTCATTTTTGGACATGGCAATACTTTTACACAGCATGAAAGAACATGCAGAAAAGATATTACCTGTGATTCCAGGTAGATATTTCTCAAGGTTTTTTTCTCTTTTTCGAGCAAGGAACAGGTTCTTCAACTGGTTCCATTCAGAATTCCTTGGAGCCCTGTAGTGAACCAGCCCACGTTTCCATCTGCTTTGATTGGAACCATTGTAATCAAGGATGTATTACCAACAGTGGGTCTTGAACAACCTCATCGCACAACGTGCACCACAACCCCTGCATCTAATCCATCTAATCCATCCACACGTGGAGCAGCTGTCACTTCAACACTGATTGAATAGAATCATCTTTCTTTTGTTTCAGGTGGAAGCTGATTTGTAAAGTTCAGAACCAGTTTAACGGTTCAAAATTTGGTGTGAAGACCAGAAGAAACTGATGCTCTTTTGGTGGAAAAGGGTAACAGTTAATCAGATAACTTAAGGCCAAAGTTAAAAAATGTTCCACAGCTCTTTTCCTTGGTCAGTTTGGATTTTGAGATTAAAGGAGTGTACTGGACACTGGGTCTCCAGGACTGGAGTTGGACATCCCTGTACTACACATAAAAAATTATTTGATGCACAAACTTCCTAGGTAAATGTAGAATTTCTGACTTACATTTCCACTGAAATATAAAAAAAATCATAATTTTAGTTTATTTGATCAGTGTAAAGAAATTTTAAAAAATAATTGTTATAATATAAAAAACACAAACAACAATGTGGACTTTTAACCCAAATTTTTCATTTACTACATTAGCTCATTATATTTAGCAATCTTTTTTTTATGTGCATGTAAGATGCAATGTGAATAAAAACAATTTTTTTTTCATTTTTCCATATTTAAAAGTTTTCACATTGTCAACAAGAGCCTATATTGAAGCGTCCTGTTGTATATGTTTTATTCCATAAACAGCATAAGTGTATGTAAAAATGGGCCTATGGCTGTGCAGTGTAGATTAATAATCCATCCACACACATTTCTGAAAAAATTTAAAATTAATTAGAAATTAATCATGATAGTAATTGGCAATTTGATTCAAAAACTGAAAAATGAAATGTATTTACAGGGGGTCCTCAACTTACGACGGGGTTCTGTTCCTCAGCGTGTGTTGTAAGTCAAACCCTCTTACATAAGCACCTATGTGTGTAATGAAGTGAACAATAACTCACCTTTATTCCTGTGGTGTCTAGTGTTTCACTCTTTTCTGAGCATCTTATTATATCTACTTTCACTTTCACTTTCACACCATTAAAAAGTGGGGGCAGCATCATAACCGTGAAGTCGAGTGCGTCGTAAGTCGAGGACCCCCTGTATTTAATAAAAAGTGGGCGTCATTCAAAATAAACATTGATATAATATACAAATGCATGTAACAGTTTAAAAACGCAGTCAAATGACATATTTTTTGAGAGGAAAATGTTTTAGGATTGTACAGTAATGGGTAAATTCACTAAAAGCAAATGTTAAAAGAGGTACAGTTAATAAGATGAATAAAGTTGTTTAGTGCTTTGAGAAAGAATCTCCCACTGTTGATGATAATGAACATTGTCAGATGATCCAGCATAAGAGCAGGGAGGGGAAATATAAATATTGGATACAGAACAAAGCAGCATGTGGATTAATGATTCAAAACCAATGGATGGAAATCTGAAATGCAGTTGATCAAATAAAGTGCCATATATGATGTTTTTCATGTAAGAAAAATGTCAAATTAAAAATTGCTTAGTTAATGAGAACTGCCTCCTTCTTTCAACAAATATAAAGCTGCAGTCAAAGCTGATGTAGA
>JBBIGC010000041.1:2241256-2264229 GCA_037576955.1 Lepidarchus adonis
ACACACACACACACACACACACACACACACACACACACACACACACACACACACACACACACACACACACAAAGAAAGTCAGAGGGATGATACTGGGCCCATTATTACCCAAATTAGGAAAACTGCACATGGACTGACACTGTGGATGCAGCCACTGGTTAATCCAGGTGTGACCATTTCCTCCAGAGTGTGGGCCCGGGCTGGAGAATGCCCCTGTCCCGTTACTCACATTACTCTTTCATGATGTTACTAGTGTGTACATTCCAGTCAGGGTAAAAACTTGCTGATAAGGTTCTTCTTTCCTCGTTTCGATTTTGTGGAAAGGGAATAGAGTGAAGCCACCATGTTTGTTCCAGCCACTGTGAGCTCTGAATCTCCATGGGCCATTAAACCATTTCAGGAACCAAGCCAACAGTGAACACAGCCCATCTGCATGCTCTCATCAAAAGCCCCTCACAGTGGAAGAAGGCCGTGGCCGTGCTGTTGTTTCTCTCGTTCTGCGCTGCAGAACAACTATCTCCTCCAGCTTTATCTCCTGTTAAGCAGCTGTGCTGCTGCATTACGCCACTGCTCACTGGTGTGGGGCTGAGTTGAAGGTGTGAATCACAAGTCGAGAAGGTTTTTTTGCTCTTTTTCCACAGTGTGAGGTGGTGGGGGGTATTTTTTGTCTCAGGGTCATGAGTGAGGGGGTGGTTCGTAGCTCACGCTGATCTGAAGTCAGTTTTGTGCAGCTCAGGCTGGGGGAGGAGGGAAGAGCTTCAGACTGAGGAAATGAAACAAGGCAACGGGTTCCCACAGACAAAGCTGAACGAGCACCTCCGTCCAGTTCACCCGTGAGCCTGGAGCTGGTGGGACCGGTCCTCTCGCATCATTGGAGCTTCTGTCTTGATCTGTACGGTAAGAGACTTTTATCGAGGAAGGAGATCTCCTCACTTAATATTCCAAATCTTTTTAAATCTGGGGGCATTCTTACAGTGGAGGTGAATGGAACCAGACGTCTCCATGTGTCTCTGATTGTTTCTATGATGTCAATCACATTGGGGGCCTGACCATGTCCATCATGAATGGGTTTAGTTTTAGGCCCAAAAGCTTCTCCAGACTCTGGTAGGGCATCAGCAGCATCTTCATCACTATCTCATGTCTGTGAGTGAGCTTTTAATGAAACCAGATGTCTGGTTCCATTTACCACCGCTGTGAACAGCTCTGAAACGAGACGTTACTCTAGTACGGAGCGTTTTGTACTCTGATCCACTGTTACTCTTAACCACTCAATCAGAAATGTGACCAGTGTTAGTTCCCTTGTGTTTACCACACAGACAAATGGTCTGGTCTGTTAGAAGATACTGGTTAGCAGATGGGTTGGTACTGGAAGAAGGTCTTTTCTCAACTATGCTTGGTATACTTAGAAGAACTGAAAGCTAAACGTAGGCTAGTTCATCCAGAAAAGGCCCAAGGATTATTTCAGCGCTGTGTACGATCAGCTGGCGTCATTCCCAAAAAGAAATTTCAGTCAAACGCAGTTTTGACAAAGATCTTGATCTTAGGAAGAAATAAGAGTCGAGGTTTGAGTCTGATGTAGACTTTTCAAGGACCTTTTTGTAGGAACAAGGCCCGTGAGGACATGAAAAGCCATGACGGATACTTTTAAAGGGCTGTCTGTCTGTCAGTTTCCTGAGAATTTCCTGAGCCGATTTTTGAAATTCACGTCAAAAAAGCCTCACAGCTGCCAGAAAGTGACGTGCTATATTTTTGCTCTTTTTTGCAAACACTCACACAGGAAATGTCATGAGGTTCGGCGGCACTTAAAATACAGTCATTTGCCTCAGAGTGGCCCAGCTCCACCCTCAGCAGTGTCAGAAAGAGGAAGTCGGGTTTCTGAGTCAGTTACATACTTCATTTTTATCAGCAGCCTTGGTGTGCATGTGCCTTTTTAGATACTTGGGTTCTTGACCAGGTTTGGGCTTCATAAAACCAATCAGCGCAGTTAACATGCAGTTAACATGAAGCTTGAGCTTATTTTTGGAACACACAACAAAAACAGATAAAAAGTAGAATGTTTTATAGTAAAAAAAAAGAAAAGAAAAGAAAAAAGCAATGTCGTCTCTACTGCCAATGTTTTGTATGTAAAACTGCTTTCTATTCTAATATCTATGTAGCATGAGTTTTATCCTCTGACTAAAGTGATATCTTTTTAATGCATTGATGCCATAAACGGCACAAGGGCAAGAAACGAGCGACCTGCAAAATGACCAGAGAGGTCCATCTCCATCAGAGAGCTGTCCCTGAATGGTCAGAAGTGGGTTAGGCATGCAGCATTAGCCCCCTTCGAAAATCCATTTTAGTTAAAAGTGGTTCAAAGTTGTTAGACAGAAAACCCAGCATCCGATCAAACTAGGTGTTTGCGTCAGGTTTTAGCAGCCAATAGCAAGTCACAGGAGTCAAGCCTTGAGCTGACAAGAGAAAAAGTAAAGAAAAGTGTCAAACAATTTGGGTGTTGTACACGAGAAACTTGTAAAACCAAGTGAGGACTGCAACATGTGGTGAGAACCCAGGCTTCATCCATCTTCAGACACATGACCATGAACTCCTGTAAATGTGTCCTGGGAAATGGGAGGAAAGGATTTGATGAGTGTTATCACTGGTAATAGAAAGCATGAGAAGATATTAGAGAAAAGAGTAGAGGACCCAGCACTGAGCCTTGAGGAACACTCTTGGAGAGGACAGATCTTGTCTTTCTGGTGGAGAGAAGTCACAGAATGTTGATCAAAGAGGACAGATAAGAACATAAAATGTCTGCAGTGGTTTTTGAAGAAGAGATAAAAATGAAATGGTGGGGTGAGGTAGTTATAAAACATGGGACGAAGCAGGGATCAAGGGCAATATTTTGTGAGTGGGGGAAGAACAAAATAGACAAGTAGGGAGAAAGACATAAAAATAAAGATACAGAATGGTAGCTTGAGAAGGGATGGGGGGGGGGGGGTCAACCCCTTGTTAGCACAATGATCAAAATGCTTTTCCCTGTTGTTTGTGTGCAATATTGTGGAGAATATTCTATATAGCTGTTTAAGACTAAAATACGAGTAGCCATAGTCTTACACCACATCTGACATGTCTGACGACTTCATCTCAACAAATATAGATGGTCACCGTTTCTACATGCTTTTTTTAGCAGCTAGTCTAAGAAGACAAACTTATTTTGGTATATTTCGGTTTATGTGTGACAGTGGTGGTAAATGGAACCAGACATCTAGTTCCTCTAAAAGCTCCCTCACAGAAAGTTCTTCCCAGAAATGATTATAATGATGATTAATGCCTGAGACATTGTTCTACCAGAGTTTGGAGAAACGTTTGGGCCTAAAACTAAACCCATTCATAGCGGAGGAATACATGTAGGGTGTCATGAGGCTAGATAGTCCTCCAAAGTGATTTGGTTCAGATTCACTATTTTGCATCATCACCATTCCATAGCCACTCATTGAGCTTCACTGGGTGTGGAAAGACAATACAATGGCTCTGTTTGTGTTGGAGATGTGACGTCTGGTTCCATTCACCACCAATGTAAGAGTCTGAACCCTTTCACTCACAACCACTGAATTATGAAAAGTTGGTGGAAACATCTTTGAAGCTGCTTGATGGATGTTTCATTTGCTTGTTTAATCCACGTTAGTGGTGTTGTAGTGATTTTCTCGTGATTTTGCAGGGTTGAACATCAGAAAGGAAAGATGTCTTGCCTCAAGTGCCTCAAGTACACCATGTGTGTGGTGAACTTCATCTTCTTTGTAGGTATCCATGAGCACACAAGTTTGTTCAGTTTACCTCACTATCACTAGCACTGTTATTTTACTCAAAATGTTACTCAACAAATGTCTCTCAGAACAGTGCAATGCATCACTTTTTATGGTTTAAATCCGAAATGACTCCCTGCAGTGCTGTAAATCTGGACCTGAAGCCCCCTGAGGTCCAGAGCTTTAACGTTCTGGATGTGGCCTAGTTCATGAACAAATAATCAGATCAGCATATTCTGGGTTCTGGGCCCCATGATCAGGAGATGGAGGTTTGCTCTTTGGTGGTGTCGCAGCCATCCATTGTCTGGACAGTCCACCCTCTCTTCCATCACTCAAGCATCTACCTGGCAGGTGCTTAGCATTCTCCATGGAGCATGTTGCACAGTAATGCTGCATTAACAGCAGTTGTAAAAGCTGAGGTGGAGCTTCACATGAGTAGGAGGAAGCACACATTCTTCTCCACCCTCCCACTGTTGGTGTAACTGCATGATTGGGGAAGTCCTACCTAGTAGGTGGAAGTGAAGATGAGTACATTTGGAAAGAGATTAAGAAAAGAAAATGCCATTTGAACTTCTGCAAACGGCTAAATATAAATACAGTATATACGTATTTCCAACAAACAGTACTGCGAAAAAGTCTTAGACACCTGAGAATGTTTGAAAGCTTTTTTTTCCTCCAACACAACATTAATATTAGTATAATTTTACAGTAACACAGTAAACACTGACTTTATGTGTGAATGTGGCTTCACCATTTCCAGATCTCCTCATTGAAGCCCAGTGTTACTGGTAGTCACCATCAAATCCCTGGTTTGGTCTCAATCAGTTCCATTCCATTAAGTCTCGAAGACTTTTACACACCTGTACAAAGATCAAACTCTTGATCCTTTTTACTGCTTCACTGTTGCTTTTACTCTGATGTTCACTTGGGTTCTCGCTGCAGAAAGACCCTCAATGCTGAGATACATGGTTAAATATGTTTGTGGATGCTCTGGTTTCCTGTAAATAATGTAAAAATATTGAAGATGTGTGTAGGTTAACAGACTGTAATGGCTTTACAGATCTGCGGAGCTGCCATCTTTGGGCTCGGGATCTACCTGAAGGTGGCGTTCAGTTTCACAACCCTGGTGCCGTCCATCCCAGCCTTAGGCGTGGTCAATGGACTCTTCATTATGGGCATATTCATCACCTGTGTGTCCTTCCTGGGCTTCCTAGGTGCCCTCAAAGAGAACCGCTGCCTGCTCATCTCCGTAAGTGTCTTTCTGGACAAACTCAATGGGAAGACAAAGAGAAAATAGTGAAATAAGAACATCTGGATCATTATAGGGCTCTAGGTGGACAGTGTTTGTTACATTAGGCTCATTGTAGTACATTTATATCAGTTTTATCACATAGTTATTTTAGCTTCTATCTGGGCAACCTTCTTACACAAGCTTCCTACACATGTGCTATAATTCAAAACATAAATGTTGTTTCCAGTACTGAGTGTTTGTGAAGTTTTCACATCTTATTCTGGCTGAATTGTAAAAGATTGTAGGGCTGGTTGTTTATGCTAAATACTATTATGCAGTAAATTAACACAAAAACCAATCAAAAAATCAATAAAAATCAGTTTAGCCCCACCCATTCGGATTGAGGGAGTGTTTCAATCCATTTTACTGTGTATTTTGAACGCAGCACAATGCAGGACAGCCAAGGGGACCAGAGCTCATTTACATCTATTAGTCTTAAAGGTTTTATAACAGAATGCAAATCTGATTTGTAAGCATCAGAACCGATCTGGGGCAACTTTTTATCATTTAGGCCTAATGATGCAAATGCATCTAACCGCCCTCAATGCTATTTTCTCTTACAATATCTCAGGCGTGAATGTACGAAAGTAAAAGGTAATCTCGCGTATACTTAGTCTTGAGTTTCACCGCTACAAATGCAGCACAACTGTGTTTTCATTCACAGAATTTGAAGCTTCTTGTAAAGTCAGAGAACAGCTCCTCAAAGTCTGTTGGCGTCTTCTAACGTAACACCAGAGATACTCTCTTTCTACCTGTGGGCAAAGTATGTGCGATTTTCAGAAATCCATCCTCACGTTAACAAAGTGTACCAGTACGGAAGGGGTACACCCAGTAAAGTGTGGGAAACCGCATTTACATATTCATACACGTTCTGCAGTTTAGCCCCGCCCATTGTGCTGAAGTTATAAGAAGTGTTTCCGCCTGGACTGAACGGAAAGACCAAGATTCTGATTTCCATGCCCTTTACCGAGGCCATTTACACGAACCAGTCTGAAAGACACCGTAACCGAAAATGGTCCAACAAATGACGAGGCGTCACCGGTGCCCAACAGAGACATGATTCATTACTTAAGAAACCAGACTGATCGTGTGAATTTGTTTGTTTCAGTTTTTCGTTTTGTTGTTCCTGGTGATGCTGGCTGAGCTGACCGTTGCCTGCTTCCTGCTCATGTATGAAAAAGAGGTAAGACCTTTTGGGAAGAAGACCTCAAAGCGGTTCAGGATGGAAAGGAAAGGCAAATAGAGGGTATGCATTTCCCATCCCCTCAGTCAGTATGGAAGCTGTGAAACTGGAATTAAAACAGTTATCATTTTGGCAAAGGCAGTTGGGCACAACAGTGATCCTTACAACTTACCCAAGGGCCTGTGGTGCCATGGACACTGATATGGTCCGGAATTGGCCTTTCTCACATTAATTTGTAGCCGATTTTGACACTGGCTGGGGAAACACAAAGAATGCGGTTCTTTCCCTCTTAAAATTTTTGTTGCATTCAAGATGCCGATTGGGTGTGTCCGCAGCAAGCTCCGCCCACATGTATACCCTCTATATCTACCATGGGAAAAACTTTTATGCTAAAGGGCCAGAAGGAAGACTGCAATGAGACTCATTGTATCTTCTGTCCTGTCTGTAGATTGACCAAACGATCGAGACAGAACTAAAGAACAGCCTGGGAAAAGCGATTACAGACAAAGACCAGCATAACAAAACCAGCATCGAGTGGAACACTATTCAGAGCACGGTAAGTGTTTACGAAGACTGTATTGTGCTCTGGAGGAAAATGGAATTAAACATTTTTAACACTTTTACTACAGTTTCATTGCTGCGGAGTAAATAACGTCACCGATTGGATGCACAAAGTACCAGAATCCTGCTGCCCTTCCCACTGCACAGTCAACGGGCCCTACTGGGCGACGGTATGGCTCCATTACACCCTCTTCTTCCTTCACTGTAATGAAGCTGCGAGGCCACAGTAGAGGTGGACGATATGTGGGTCATACTTTTCCAACACGCTATACATCACCATATGTATTTTTCCACCATCTGTTAATATGGAAGAAATGAAAACAGAGCCACATTATTTGAAACAAATAAATATGTAATAAAATATCACATTTTCCAAACCGCTTATCTATTTCGGGTCGCTGGGAAGCTGGAGCCCATCCGCAGAGTACGGGTTCACGGCAGGCAAATAGATCACAGGGTAACACAGAAACAGACGACCATTCACACATACAATGTAGAGTAGCCAATTAACCTGTGGACAGTGGGAGGAAACCGGAGAACCCGGAGGAAACCCACACAAACAACCGAGACCTTCTTGCTGTGAGGTGACCGGCGCTAACCCCCGCACCACTGTGTGGTAAGATCACGATATGCCCAGAAAATTATATTGTGGCCACAATTTATCACAATAATGATAAATATGGTCATATTACGCGGCTCTGGGCTACAGCTAAACTCTTCTGGGAAAAGCCAACCTGCTCTCTGTTCTGTCTCTGTAGTTCTGTTAGCCGCTCAAACAGAGAGAAACCTTGTAAAGACTTGAATGGTATTAATTTAGGTCACTAATTAGTATAATAGTCACTATTTAGTCCGCAAACAACCAAAGAACCAAATTAATAGGAGACTGGCAAATAGTGACCCCACATTCTATATCGGGGGCCCCCAACTCCAGTCCAGGAGGCCTGGTGTCCAGCACAGGTTCCCTTCATCCAACACACTCACTGCACCTGGCGATGGACAGGTGAGCTGAACCAGGTAGGGAGATCACGGAACGGTGCTGGACACTGGCCCCCCAGGACTATAGTTGACCCACCCCTGATCTTTACTGATAATACTTCTCAGCTTCACCACACGTTGTCCTTTACGAGGTAGAGCAGCTCCCTGAAGCCGTGTGTTATCACTGCTTCAGCATTAGCACTCAAACCCAGTCACTTTGGGAATGTAGTGTTCTCCTCCAAGCACGATGAGGTTGCATTACGGCCATGATTAGATGCAGTAGCACTTCGCCCTCGCTAGCTTTCAATGACACACCATGTGATAGGGGGAGGTCAGGCTGGTGGGCACACCCCCAAAAATAATCATTTCAGTTTCAGTGCTCAGCATCACCAGGAATCACACTATTTATAAATGAAGATATAAAAGTGAAACGACTGCTCACATGATGCGAGAAAACACCATCTTTAAAGTGCTGTAGCCAACGTTGAATTGAAAAAGCAGAATTTCCTACTGGGGTTTGTGCTGTTGTGGAGACTTTCCACTTTGTGGCATTAAAATTTATTCAACAGCAATTTATTAGCGATGACTCCACTCAATGGGAAATGTGTGTGTGTGTGTGTGTGTGTGTGTGTGTGTTTACAGGGCTGTTACTCACAGCTGAAGACGTGGTTTGACAAAAACCTGCTGAGCACTGGGATCGGGGTCATCGTCGTGTGCAGCATCGAGGTATGGACTCATCACAGCTGGTCTCTAACGCCACTACTTGGACATTTTTAAACTCTTTTCATTGGTTTCAGGTTCTTTCTCAAGGTGAACCGGTTACTTGGTTCCTCAGTTGGGTTCCCTAGCCTAGACTAGCATTTTGGGTGCTATGATGTCAGTAACCTGAGTTTATTTGGACTGCTGATGTCATATCAGACGTTGGGGGTTATTTTAAGGCTGTGAATGTGTTAATCAACCACAAAGTGGCCTGGTGGTTGGAGATGATTGGACCGGAGTGTTGCTGGCTCTTTCCCTGGACTGCCCAGGAAATGACTGTCAATGGGAACACAGCCCAGCAGTGCTGGGCAGCAGTGTAGTGGGACGGTACCCTGCTCAAAAGCACCTCAGTGGGCTGGGACTAGTGACCTTCCGATCCCAAGGCCAAGGTCCTAATCGCCGGCCCACCACTGCCCTGGGAGGAGTGAGGGAGTAAACAGTGCCCTCCCACTCCCATATCCACGGCTGAAGTGCCCTTGGTCAAGGCCCCTAACCCCCTATCTGCCCCTGGGTGCAGGTGTGCAGCTCCTGGTGTCATGAATGGGGTAACTGCAGAGGACGAATTCACTGTTTGCCACAGAGTCTTTACTTTCACTTTCACAAGCTAGAATATAAAGAGTTTCCGCTGGAGTAAATGTGGAGACGTATTGAAATTTAACACAATTTTCCACTTCACATTCATGTGGTCAAATGGCTGCTGCATGCTGGGAATGCACATTTATCTTCTTTGATTTAGAAACGAAGAAACTACAGCCAGCTACAGGCCATTTCAGGTCTCACAAAGCAGTCGTAGGGAGGTCTGATCTTAGATCAGATTCCTCTGTATTTATGACATCACAAAAAATAATGTTACTTCCCTGTTGTCTAAAGTGCTGCCTCTGCTGTTTAGTTACAGTGTTGGGCTATTTTATATAGGTCTCTGTAACCACACATACAAGTCTGCTCCACCTTCATGAAAAGCTGGATGTTTATAGCTCACAGTAAGTCATACTGAGACCTAAACCACACCCACAACTCTGCTCCACCTTCATGAAGAGCTGGATGTTTATAGCTCACAGTAAGTCATACTGAGACCTAAACCACATGCACAAGTCTGCTCCACCTTCATAAAAAGCTGGATGTTTATAGCTCACAGTAAGTCATACTGAGACCTAAACCACATGCACAAGTCTGCTCCACCTTCATGAAAAGCTGGATGTTTATAGCTCACTGTAAGTCATAGTGATTCCTAAACCACAACCATAAGTCTGCTCCACCTTCATAAAAAGCTGGATGTTTATAGCTCACTGTAAGTCACAGTGATTCCTAAACCACAACCATAAGTCTGCTCCACCTTCATAAAAAGCTGGATGTTTATAGCTCACAGTAAGTCATACTGAGACCTAAACCACATGCACAAGTCTGCTCCACCTTAATGAAGAGCTGGATGTTTATGGCTCACATTAAGTCGTATTGTGACCTAAACCACACCCACAAGTCTGCTCCACCTTAACGAAGATCTATTCTAGTGTAAATTCTATTCTGATGTTAGCGACAGCTGCTCCACTTCTAAAGTAAAGAAGCAGAAAATGAAATCCCAACACTACATCTGGTTCCACACAATTTTTCACCAAACTAGCACCAGGTGCAAATGGCTAATGACAATAACCATGAGTTAGCATTAGCATCTGTAGCACTGTGCAAATAGCATCCTCAAATCATTGTTTCTATTGCCAGCCATGTTCCCCGGTCCAATCCAGCACCTTCTGTTAAACATGTTCATCTCAGCTGATGCTGAAGGCCACCAAAACCATGGGCCATGCAACAGACAATGGGTTCACAACCTCGGGCCTGGAGGGTGTCCAGCACAGTTTGGTAGCTCCCCTTCTCAAACACACTCAACCTGGCAATGAACAGGTGTGTTGGTTCTATAAAACAGTGGTGGGCACCAAACCTTCAGGACCAGATTTGAGGAGAACTAGAACCGAAGAGATGAGATCTGCTCTTCAAACGCTCATACATTTCTCTCCATTTCTGCTTCTTCAGGTTCTGGCCATGTGCTTCTCCATGACCCTGTTCTGCCACATCAGTAAATCCGGACTGGGATACAAGTGAAGAGCCGTGGAGGGATGGGAAGAGAGCGGACGAGAGATTGTTTGTAGTAAAACTATTATCTAACGTCGGTGACACTCCTCCAACTGTACATTGCCACATTAGGAGTGATAAGTAGCACTCTGCTGTTCTGTCCGATTTCATGCAAATTCATGAAGCTCAGCAAACATCTAGTTTAAACTTCACATGTACATATCACAGTATGTTTAAAGTTGTCTTTACCCTCACATGCCAAAACTTAGCTCATTTCTTCTGAATGTGTATGTAGATACTTGCAGGACCAGGAAGAAAAGAACCAGGCCCGAACATGAAATCTTTAGTTTGAAAGATATTTTTTTTCAACTGACATCAGACATTCAACTAGCCTTTACGGATGCTGGATATTTGCTTTAAAATATATATCACCACTCTTTTTTTACATTTATTTTCCCCAATCTGCATTTTTTCCATTTTACAATTGTAACCTGTGTTAGATTCCTTCATAACGCCAATACAGATACAATGATTTTTGGGGTGGGTATATATTGGCATTGCCAAGAGGCTCCTCTAGATAGTTTGGGCCCTTTGGACGAATGTTGGCCCCCCAGTATTATATTACACCATTTATTCAGACAATGTTCTCGCGTGGTTGCTACCATCACTGCCTGTGGAGTTTGGAATCCAGTGAACCTCAACACCCACCTTACATCACCAACGGATCATCTGTACCAACATCAGCTGAGGAATGATATTGGCTATTTCACCATTAGCCCACATGAACAACATGTTCAACACCCTCAGCAACGGTACAACCGCGGTCACTGTGGTCCCATAGTTGTGTTTTCAGGGTTGGAACCTTGTATCTCCAAAACCATAACTACAGGAAGATGGCAAACACATTATAATGGAAGTTGTGGTTCTGATTTAAAGCGTTTCTATTGGTCAATTTATCAGGAAATACTTTGTTGTTAGTGACGACAAAATTGAAGCCAGTCCAACAGCAGTGATAGACCAACCTGTAGATGACCTCAAGTCCTCATTTGTTTCCATTCATAGACAAGGCTCCCTAAATTTATGGGGAGGAAATTTTATACACTTTTGTTCTGCCACAATATTACATCGATACAGCACTGCCAAGTATCAATATTTATTTATTTTACATTATTTTTTCATTAAAAAAATAGAGACTTTTATTTTGATACATACATCTACTCTGATGCCATTGCCTCTGTAGTCCTCAAGATGGCTCTCGTTCTTCTCTCGGAAAGGAAGTCAGAAACCGCAAGATGGCTGCAGAGTCTCGTAGTCGAACCATCGTGATTATTTAATATTGTGGCCCAAATACCATGTCAGTTTACCCTTTTTCTGATTCTTCTTATTATTATATTATTATGGGTCTTCAGTGCTGAATTTGATTATTTTTAGCTCAACATTTACATTACATTGCACTATGATGGACAGCTATCTTGGCTGGCAGTTTCCCCCAAAATAACCCTTATATTTGTTCATTTTCAGACTGTACATATGAATAATAATGAAGTAAACTAAAATTCTCACCTACATTTATGTAATGAAGTCATATTGATCAAACTTAATCATGGTTTGCTTTTGACAATAAATATTTCTTATGTTGTTTGTTGTGCTGGTTTCACTATGTGAAATGTTGAGGCAGGATATCTGCAGATGCTCAAAATGGCAACTTCCTCCGTCCTGTTTTTGGGGAGGCAGGTCTTCAGTGGTACAGGAAGTGCACAAACGGTGCTTTAAAATGCCACAGAAAGTGATATTTACCATCAGTAAACCCATGACTCACTATGTCACCTATTCTCAGACCTAAATCTGAGGGGACAGTGGCATGGAGGAGGGGTTCCCCTCTTCAGAGGGAATGTAAGGGACAGTCCAGAGCACAAAAGTGTATCTAGATCCTGAAATGTGATTACATCACGTCATCACATTTGACAGGTGCTTATTTGCTTTACAACACATTTCCTGTACAAGCCGCAAGAACCACCGCCATGCACCTTAACCCTACAGATGTGAAGGGGATGATTTCTCTGCCCGAGAGATGGAGGGAAATGGGAGGAGGAATAAAAACTGTTACAAAAATAACCAACTCAAATCAGGAAATAATTCAGCTGACCACTCCAACTGAAACTGTCCTATTCAGCTAGGATTAGCAAAGCAGTGCTCAAACTTCCCCTTTCCAATGTAAATCATCTTTAACCATTCTTCTAATCAAAGCTTTAAGTCACACGATCTTGCTTTTCTATCGATCTTATTTTCTGACAAAACACGAGGCCATGCCAAAATTCCCTGCTGATTTTGGGAGTCCCTCAGGGGTCTACTGTAGGTCCAATTGTATTTTTTACACATCTATTACAGCTAAAATATTTACACCACCCTAGAATTTCTGTTAAAAACGACATTTATCATGACATTTTATCAGAGAAGACCACAAAATGGCAGTTTCATTTGGAAACACCAAATAATTCAATTCAAGACTTTGTTAAAAAATTCCTTTGAAATGATAAAATACCCAAATTGTAACTAAATTTGAGATCATATTTTCAACAATCGGCAATATCTGATCAAGAAAAAAAAAATCATAACCCATCATAATTCCACAGTTTTATTTTAAGAATAAAATCCTGTCTCCTCCATATTTTAAGACCAAATAAAAATAACCCTAAAAAAATACTAAGATTTCCTTTACATTTTTTTAAAATAATTTTGTTCTTTTTTGAAACCATCACACAAAAATAGAAACAAGTACAATTTAAAGTAAATCTTAAAAAAAAACCAACTGTAACTGTACACAGCAGAATACACCGTTTTATTGCAAACGTAACACCCCTTATACCTCAACTATACACACGACTTTATTGCAATTCACCTAAAATATGGAAGAAAAAAAAAAATCTATTTTAACATATTGATCATTTGTTGTGTTCTGCTCTGAAAAAGAAAAGCTCAACTGTGGACTGATTTTTAGCGCTTGACCCGCCCCCTCCACACCCCCACCCACCTGCAGTTCCCTACAGCAGAAGCATTAAAATCGATTTACGTAAAAGCTTTGCATCCCCTCCACTGAGCATTTGGACAAGTGCACAAATGTGCCATGTGCTTTAATGACCAATAACGAAAGGCCAATAATAATATTAATAATAAAAACTCTGAGCCAAAAACTGATTTGCATCATATAAACTGACTAAAACACAAACGGCGACTCTCTGCCCAAGTCCTTAAACGACTTTCACGTAAAAATAAAAGCTTTGCTCTCGAGCTCTCGTTTTTCCAGACCTTCCCCCTGCGAATCTGGAGAACGTCCGTACGAAAGGGCAAAACATTCAACGTGCGAGTCAGATGTTGCTCATGCACCACACCTGCCCTCTGGGGTCACAAGGAAGGGGTGTATCATCAAAGAAGTTGGGCTGAACTTAAAAACCTTGAAATATTAATTATAAAACCAAGATGGCCGCACGCTCGCGATGAGCTAGCCGATACTGGTCCGCGCTAGTTTTCCAGCAGCATTTTGGAGGGAAATCTAAAATGTGATGAAAGCAAAGGCCATGTTTAACAAGATTAAAACTTTTATATGTAACAAGTTATCCAGCCAGTTTTAAGACGAAACAGCTCTATTGAATATTCCTGCGTGTTCTACAACAGATGTACAAACTACTGTAACAAATATGCACCACAACGCCATAAAAACCGGGTTCAACTCTGGTGCTGTTGGTTTATAAAGGTCTTGCACTGCAGCCTCCAGCAGTGGTTGTTAATTTAAGGTTCTAAAGCAATAATGCGGCGGAATATAGTCATGTTAACATACACACACTGATATTTGCAGCTGGAACTGTACCTGGCATGTCTGCTTCACAAAGCGCTTTCATCTGCAAAAAATAAAACAAAACGGCAATAAATATTCATCTACCCAGCTTTGCCTTTCACCTGGGACGATAAACCAAAGCTATTTAACAGCGAACCCCAACCTCAAAACGTGAAATCCCAGTCAACAGACGCTGGAAACGTCCCAGGCCGGCGAAAGGTTTTGATCCAGAATAAAGCGAGAAATGCAGAAAATGTTACTAACGCAAGCACAATGAGAATTCATCACTAACTACGCATCAGAAAGCGAGAAAAGGGAAACCAGCCCCTTTCACAAACACAGCGGTCAGTTATTCAGGCTTTCTACATCACTCTCTGTGCAAAATGAACATCTGTTACTAAGACAAAACCTACAGGTCGTAAGGCCTCGGACGTCAGGGAGTCAGCTAGAACACACACACAAACCAAACGAGTAGAACCTGACGAGGTCTGGGTCTGAAGATTCATCCACTCAAACATGTATTCCATAAGAACAGCCACAGAAGAACCATTTCAGTTCTCTGAAGAACCGTTGTGTAAATAAGAAGATCTTAAAACATCTACAGGTAGAAAGAAGCTTCACACGCTCAAAGAAAGTCCAACATTTCTGGTTCCTTACAGAACGTTTCAGAGGAACCAGTTGCAAATGACTTATGTGGAACCTCTTTAAAGTACTATAATGGTTCTTGAAACACCCTTGTGGGGAGGAAAAGAACCTTTATGTTAGGGGAAGGATTTTTCAATTCTTCTTCAATTTCACAACTTTAATAAAAATAATAATTCTATATATATATTCCCCAATTACATACATGGTTCTTTGTGACCAGTTCAGTGGACAGTTATTTGAAGAATCATCTCCTGAAAGCTTCTTCAGAATGGACCCCCCAAACAAACATTTGGAGAACCACCATCAATGCTTCTTCTGGAATTTCGTGCCAAGAACCTTTTCTGGCAGCTGTATTTTCTAGAATGAAATAGAGCCCCACACTTCCTTTCAGCATCAACAGAAGCTCTCAGAATCAGAAGGACGAGAGATGATTTCAGAGCACAGGACAGAGCTTCATCACTCCTGTGAAATCTTGAACATAAAGCTTGATATTTGTACATTTTCATCCCATAATACCACTACTACTCTTAAGACTTATTCAGTAACAACTACAACACAAGTCAGTACTAAGGAGAATCCAGAACTGAAGCCCATAGTCGAGACGCTCTGACGCCCCCTTGTGACCAAATAAAGTTGAAGAATAAAGTTGGTCAGTTGAGAGCAGCTGCTGCGCAGTTTGTGTATAGAGAACCAGTTGCAGCAGTGTGAACTTTCTTCCTCTTTACTGCTCTGAAAAACCAAACCACCACTCCCTCACTGACACGCAAACTCGCCAACGACTACTGACTCGTCTAATCAAAAGTGAATGAACCCAGACATCATTTCTGTAGGGCACGTCAGACGTGACTTTCCAAAGGTTTATAGTTAACCATAACTGTATTTGCATTGCTGCATCCAGTAGGGGGCGACGTTGTACTACAGTGAACTGCTCTGCGCCGTACGCTGCTATAGATGCTGAGATTGTAGCCCAGTCATTAAATACAGCTTTCACGAGCCTTGTAGCCGATAAGGGTGTAACATTAACATTGATAGTGATCCTAATTCTGATTTGTTACACAGCGAAGGCAATTCCCCTTATTTTTTGACACTTCTAACCCACAAAACTAGAGTAAAAAGTACAGGTCCTGTTCCAGCCTTTTGTGGATGAAATGCAAATAAAATCGCTATAATTTTCCTATACAGACGTGATGTATCTACAGTTGCACTTTAAAGTGTCGATGCCAGTGGACCGGCAGCTCAAATTTCATGTTTCATGTCATATGATCTGAGCAAAAATGACTTTATGCAAAATGCCACGTGAAAACAAACACCTCCCGATCAGTTTCAAATTCGCAGCTGGTTTCAGAACTGGTCAAACTAAGTCACGTCAGTCAGATCGGATTTCATGTTCATCAGAATGTGCAATAATAAAGAGCGGAATCACACATGAACTGAAGCTGTAACAGGCATTTAAGAAACGGACTGCAGTTTTCAGTAAAGATTCTGCATTTAAAGCCTCAAAATAAAAAGGTGGATCTCATTAGCGTTAAATCTGACCTGACGCATCACTAAAATGTCATGTTCCAAGATTGTTTTTCCATAAAGCAAGAATCCCACGATAAATTCAACCCATTATAACAGACTGCAGGTTACTAACAGCTTGGCATCACACACTACGACTAATGTGCTCATAATTATTCACCACAGCCATCTGCGACAACCGCACAACTTCACAGTGCAGATGGCCAGAAAACGCACCAAAATACACAGCGGCGTTTGTCCACGGCCAAAGAGGTTCTCTCCTCGGAGGAACATGGTCTGCGGTTCTGCTTCACCAAAATATCCAGAAAAGTGGATGAAGTAACCGAGCTCTAAAACTACCGAACCGAAACACAACCACCACTAGACACGTCTGATTGCAGAGGTCCAATCCAGAAGCACTACAGGAATTCATACACCTGCCATTTACAAGCCACAGATTGGAACTATGCTTTAGGAAATCGATGCTACACACAATTAATGAGGGTGCGAGTGCAGGGGCGACCCTGCTGAGACGGGACGGGTCTATGCTTCTTTGGTAACAAACATCTTCAATCACGCCAAGCAAAAGCTAATAAGAGGTGAAGACTGATTATGTCCATTAATATAATATTATGCTGTAGGGATGAACTTCAAGCACAAACGGTTTCAATATTTAACTGCTAAACTGCTTTTCTGCATTTCTATAGTTATAAGAATCAATGAACGTAAATGTGTTTTAACGTCATACTGATGTTACTGTAGCATTAATGAAGCACTAAAGACAAATATGGAAATATTGCCTAGCACCATATAACGCAGCATTATTAATAGGCCATGCTAGCGTGAGTTTAGCATTGCCGCTAACCACCACGACAGGTGCTATACGATCAGAACTCGTGTGTAAGGTGCTATTTCATTGTCTTGACAATTCCTGGCAGAATATAACTGACGCTCTCTCACTATTTTAGTTCAATTTTCTTGTTTCTGTTTATTGCTAAAGTCAAATATGCTTCTGTGCTTTTTATTTTTTACTTTGACTGGAAAACTTTAGCTAAAAAAAGAATAGACCCACTCTCAAAACCAGCAGTTATCCGGCGTCTCGGTGGACGCGCGCTACAAGGTTTGAACATGAATTGCCGCAAAAACGGGTTAAAAGTGTAGTTACGTCCATAACGTTCATGATGTGTACAGAACGTGCAGAAGTGTTATGGCTTGTTCTCCATGAACGAAGCAGAGACCACGACGGGCAAAGTGAGAGGAAGCGGCAAAATGCTTTTTTCGGTTGATTGATGGGTTGACTAGTTGACAGATGCACTAATTAAGTCACAGTTTGATTCATTTTACACTTGGCCAGGACAAGAAGATTTATTTCGTCAGTCCATGGCATTGCCACCCAGGTCACGTGAAGGAAAACTGCAGGAGCGGAAACGCCCGAGTTTGTAATTGGAGAAAAATCGTGTAGTGTTCCTCCATTAATGACAGATTTCCTTATGGAAGTCCAACCCCATGGATTTAAAACCTACACCCATCTTTACTGAAGCACCAGTGTCCAATCAGGGCACAACGTGAGCACTGTAACGCCTCGGAGGAGACGGGAGTATAATTCAGTGACCTATGTAAAGCTTTCAAGGGGTTTCTACATGGTTTACATTCGCATGTGTAGAAAATGGTCCCACAAGCATGTTTTCCAAAAAAAAGTAAGGAATGGAGTAAAAAAAACTGATGTGGAATAAAAACCCGGGGATAAAAGCAACAGATTTCCTATCAGGGACAGAGTTTGGGTTAGTAAAAAGGTGAGGCGGTGTGGACAATGAGAACGCAGGTGTGTGCTGATGGAGATGTGTCCCAGTGTGTGTGCAGCGACTGAAGGTCTCTGGTCTGACAGAAATGTGTGGAGGAACAGGGAAGTGCTGTGGTTCCGTGATGGGAAATGCAGCGGGAATGTGACGGCCTTGCCGGAAGCTTCCATGCCAGTCCAGACGGGTTGGTTCACAGGGGCATGAGGCGCGTGGTGTGGAAGAGCAGCGGGTTCAGGTCCTCGGCGTGGACTGCGCGGTGCAGAGACGGCTCCGAGGCGCTGCGCTCGATTTTGGGCAGCAGGTCCTGCACTTGTTCAATGCCCACCAGGATCTACAGGAGGTCATACACACACACACACACTGCATTAGAAACAGCTCCTCCTTCTACCTGCAAACACCTCCTCAACCAGTGGTTCTACTGAAATCAGGGGCAAGTGTATGGGATGGTTTTACTAAAATGTTGGCACAACGCTGGATGCATTTGACAGAAAGCAGCAGCAGCATTAGTGAGGTGAGTTACTGGTGCTGGATGATCTGTTCTACTCCAGCTCAACAGATCAAGGCCAGGGACTTGATGCCCCTCTAGTCTGGGCAAGTTGGCTCATGTGCATCTGCTCCAGTGTGTCCTAATCTACTGGTGAAGATTACACAACCTGTCTGTTCATTTACGTCAATAACAGACCACCAGAACAACTTTACACAGCCCTAAACAAGAAAAAGTATTATGTTTACATGGGGTGCTCGACTTACATCATACTCGACATATGGAATTTATAGCACCCTCACACCTTTTAAAAAACGAGTGTGAAAGTGACAGTAGAGAGAATAAAACGCTCAGAAAAAGGCATAACAGAGCCTCAGGTGTGTGAATGTCTCCCTCTGGTGGACTGACAGATGAATGGCCCCTTGGCATTACACACGTTGGTGCTTATTGAAGCGAGTTTTGAAGTTGCGGACCCCCTGCACAGTTCACACAGAGAGAAGTAAAGCTTGCTGAGCAGAGCTTGGATGCGTCTATTCCAGTCTGGACTAACATTATCTATAGAGGCTGTTGAAGCACCGTGGATGATTACAGGGTTTGTGGAGTCAGAAGGACAGTGAGCTGCAGCACAGAGCAAACGGAAATCTGCTAGAAAGGAGAAGTGATTGTGGGAGTCTGATCAGTGGTGCAGGTTTTGAGAATGTTCGAGACGAGTGCGTTAAACATTGTGTTATCACATTATCCACTTCCTAGAGCGATGATAATTTATGGTAATTTTTAAAGAAATCGTTCTTTAAGAGCACTATGAGATGAAGGCAGTGAAAGGTCTTCTCACCTGAGGAAAGAGGGGCCTTTCATCCCGTTTAAATTTCAGACAGTCTATGATGAGCCTCTTCATGGACTTGGGGCAGTTATTGTACAGCTTGCTGAGGTCTGGTGACAAGTAGCCTCGACCCACCATGAAAATGATCTGTTGGGAAGATAAAAATACAATAAATAATATTAATAGTGAATGAGCACCTTTAACATGATGTCAGACCCTAATAATTAACAAATAAACACCATTTTTATTATATATATTGTTTACGTGAATGTTAAAACAGCGTATATCAGTAAGAGGGAAAAAAATATATATAAAAGTGCTGAACAATGGCTCTTGTGAAGAGGTAGGAGGAAAGTATTGACTATATTGAATACACAACCTAAAATTCTGGACAGGTCAAACCTACACGGACGGTATTAAATGAACCACCCTGTAAAGTTCCCTCTTTCACATTTATTCCATTTTCTCTCAAGTACAAATGCACTTTTCATTGTTCTTCTGTACATGTTTAAATGTAACTTCTTGTTATTGTAAAACACAAATTTGCACTGCAGAATAATAAAACTGCTTGTGTCTTGATTAAAGTTTGATATTATATACTGCTACGGCTAAAGAAAAAAAAAAAGAATAAGCACTGGACTGCAGAATCAATAGATTATTCTGGAATAAACTGCTTTAGTTGAAGAAAAAATGAAATAAAACATTCAGGAGATCCCCACCAGAACGGGCCATCGACACTCGCAGAGTGTGTACACAGGGGTGTACTTTATTTATCCACTCTTTAAATGATTGACTACAGTACTTGTAGCTGAGAGTGAAAAGCAGCAGAAAAGCAGGAGATAATAAAGCAGAGAGAAGTGTGTGACCGACCTGGTCCCGGTTGTTGATGTTGGAGTAAGGCAAAGTCCCGGACATGAGCTCAAACAGCACCACCCCGTAACCGTACACGTCCGACTGGAAGGTGTAAGGGTTGGTGTCCTGCATCCGGATCACTTCAGGAGCCTGGAGGATAAACACAAGTATGTATTACAGCCCGTTTTATTCAGAGAAGAAGAAAAAAAATCTTATTTTCCCCAATTATTACAGACGAAGCTGATCAGCCTGGGTCATCCTCAATAATAATTTCATTTGTTATTCTCAGCACCGTTTTAGGTTCTACTCTAACTAGACGCCCCAAATTTGGCAGGAACATCTGGATATAGTGAAGAAATGCAATTTAATTTTTTTTTAGGTTTTTATTACAGAGATACAATTCAATACTGTTTAATCTGTTTCTCACTTCTGTCACTCAACCATTATAACTTACATAACCAAAAGCTCTTCTTAACATAAAACTGAGAGACAAACTCATGGAGATATGATGTTCAGTTGTACAAAGAATAATAAAAATAAAAATGGGGGAAAAAAACCTATTTACACAAGAAAGTGGATGTATAGACAGTACCTATATATTGAACGTAAAATCTGGTTCTAAAGAGGTTAAATACTAGAACCGCATGGACCAAAAATCGGCAAACATATCTTTTTGGTTAATCAAGCAGAAATAAACATTTCTATATTATAATTAATTCCTTCATCACATCAGTCCAATCCTGCGTGTGGCGAGTGAAGTTTTTAGTCATGGCTTTTTTACTTGAATCCAAGATTATTCTGTAAATGTACGTGTCTTCCCTTTCCCAGCAATGGACAGAAAACTGAGCCCAGATAAAGTTCCTCAAACCTGAACTCCACTGTTTAAAATACTCGCTGGTACCGTATGTACCTCTTTCCAAAAACCTCTCATTTTTGGAAATCCCCATATATAAGAAAACGGTGATCTTCCTGTGAGCCGCAGTGTCTCCAACAGTTTGAATTACCTTGAATGTTACTTTCCTGTTTTGGGGTAAAGAACAGGCTGATAATATTTCTCCAGCGTGGAGAGCGGGACGTTTCCCATTGTTAGTCATTTTTCTAACTGAAATTCCAAGTTGTGTGTGATTTTCAAAGCAATTTTACCCCCATTGACTTTAATGAGGTTCTGGTGAAAATGAACAGTCTCCCCTGGTGTCCCTCGCCCTCTCTCACATAACCAGTTAAAGGTCTGTGTACGTTCATCGTCCTGGCGTCCGACACGCACCTCTCCATAATCTGTCGCCTTCTTGTGCTTCTTGTGATTTAAGGAGGACACATATCTCAGAAGATTAACAGTTAATTTCTTTAATCAGATCTGCTATCGAGCTTGGAGGCGGGAAGGAGCCAGAGCAGCCAGATGCAAGATGTCCCACATTTTTAACAGATTCACATGATACTCGTTTCCAAACCAGTGTCTGACTTCACAGTTACAAACCGACGAGTGTGAACACTCACCATCCACAGAATGGAGCCGCTGGGCTGCTCCACCTGCTGAGAGCCGCTCCAGCGAGACTTCACCGTGGCCAAGCCAAAGTCTCCGATCTTCACCGTCCAGCCTTCGTGCAGGAAGATATCTTGACACCACGGTTAAGGGCTTTTACAGAACCAAACAACGTACGTGGCAGAAATAACCTGAGGCTTCTCTGCTGAAGTGTTAGAGCCACAGCTTCTCATTCGTCATTCCCTATTCACTGCTTCAGCCAAGTCACAACATGAGAACTGCAAGGATACTATTCGATTTCAGGTCCCGGTGAATGATGTTCTTAGCGTGAAGGTAGCTGTGCAGAAGATTACAAAAAATAGATCAAATTTAAATTACAGGTGACACTAATAAAGCTGCTAAAATATAACTGGTAGCAGCAATATCTACTATCAACATCTAATCAAATTAATGACTTTTGGATTTAGTTAATATTAAAGTTAATATTAATAAAAATTATATACACAAAACCTACAAAAAAAACTAATTACAGTAAAAAGTATATAATAGAATAGAATAATAATGAATAAAACGTGTAAAAACACAAATGTGGACTGTGTGTATTTGTTGTGTTATTTGGTTCGTACTCCATGCCCTGTGCAGTCTGTCTGGCCACGTCAATGCGGCGCATGGTGTCGAACTTGGTCTCAGTGACGTGGAGGTGGCGGTAAAGACTGCTGCCCTCACACCACTGCGTGATGATGGCGAAGTTCGGCTTCGTCATAAAACCCATAAACAGCAGGATGTTGACATGACGCGTTTTTCTAAATGACAGATGGGGAAATATGAGAGAGAGAGAGAGAGAGAGAGAGAGAGAGAGAGAGAGAGAGAGAGAAAAGAGAGAGAGAGAGAGAGAGAGAGAAAAAAGAAAAAAAAGAAAGAGAGAGAGAGAGAGAGAGAGAGA
>JBBIGC010000041.1:2264329-2278941 GCA_037576955.1 Lepidarchus adonis
TCGAAGCCGAGACTATCTTCTCAAAACCGATCTGCTCACCTACTCCCACTAGCACCTCCTCCACTGAAGCGCCGGCCTCGGCTACACACCTCGCCCCGTGACGGAGTGAGAGGGACGGTGCGCCCGCACCCCAGCCCGGGGCCGACGCCATCCCGCTACCCCGCCCCACAACCCTCCACTCGTTCACACCCAACACCCCCCAAAGAAACTCCACAAACTCACCAACTGAAGAAGAAACAGTAGAAATATGAAAAAGGAAAAAGAAAAGTCAAAGTAAAACAACAAGACCAATCCAGTCGCCCTCTCACACACACCACGCTCTCGCTCATGCACGCACCCCACTCCCAGCATGCAGAGAGAGAGAGAGAGAGAAACAAGAGAGAAAGGAGAGAGAGAGAGAGAGAGAGAGAGAGAGAGAGAGAAAGAAAGAAACGAGAGAAAGGAGAGAGAGAGAGAGAAAGAAAGAAAGAAACAAGAGAGAAAGGAGAGAAAGAGAGAGAGTTTTGTAAGGCAACAAATAATGGTTGGACTTTAACTGAGTGTGAGGGAAAATTAAATGCACAATGTGTTGAATGTTGAATTCTTCATGAACGTCCGCATGCAGAATGTTGGGGTTAACAGCTGTAGACATATGAACCAATTAACTTATATGCAAATGTGTTCAAGAGTGACATCACGACTATAAAAGGATTAAACTGAATTAGCTTCCATGTTTGATTACACCTGGACTGAATGGTACATTTTTAACCTTCCAGCATTCACAGCACAGATGCCCAGCTGGTCGTGATGTGCCGTTGACCAGCACAGTTTGGTGAACTTCCTGCTCTAAACACACTTTGTTCAGCTCCCCTGCTGATTGGACACTGGCCCCCTAGCAGCACTTCCTTTGGTGAGAACACGTGATGCCCTTTCACCAGGAAAACTCACCGCAGGACTTGCATTTCGTTCCTAAAGGCCTGAAGCTGCTCGGGTGTGGGTTCCGTCACTTTAAGGATCTTGATGGCCACGTCTCCGTGCCACTTGCCTTTGAAGACTGTGCCAAAGGAGCCGGCGCCAATGCGCTTCTGCATGGTCACCTCCCGCGAATGCACCTCCCAGTAGTAGCTGGAGTCCCTATAGCCGACACGGTGCTGGAGCACGGGGCAAATTCAGAACAGGGTTAAAGACTGAGACACAGCTAAAAATCTCATCATGATGCATCAAAACCAATAATGACTCAACTTGAGCCAGAAATCTGCATTAAACCTCAAACCAGGTCGAGAGGAAAACAAACATTTTATCTGAAACTAGGACCAACAACATTCATACGTAAAAAATATATATTTTTATTGTTGGGGGTGGATTCTGAGTTTGAGAGCTCATATCTGCTGCTTTAAACGATCATTGTATTAAATGTTGGAGGTCAATACAGGTCAATTAGACAGACCTGTAGACGGATCGCTATAGACAGATAGATGAACTATCCTGCAAAGCAATGTTTAGGAATAAAACATGGGTCTGTAAAAATAAATAAAAATAAAATAAATGAATAAATAAATAGTTAACAGTCGCCACTGAGGAAACTCACCACTTTCTTTTTCTCGTCAGAAGAGGACGGCTTGCGCTCTTTGTGTTCTGAGGGGGATTTGGGAGGTCTCCGGCCTGGAGAGCCCAGGTGAGGAGGACTGGTCGAGGGTTTGGGAGAAGGTTCTGGTCCTGTGGGCAAAATGTCTGTTCATCATCCACACTGGCAACACGGTTCTGTACAACAGCTCAACAGTTATTTAATCTTTTTTAGGCCGAATGTTGAAAAGCTAAAGTTTTGATTGGAGTTCTTGGTTATTGCCCGAGCAAATGGAGAATCACTCCTCACTAACAGCTCATTAGAGGAGGAATCGTGTGAAAAGTGCAGATTCTACACTTCATACGTGCATTTGTATGAGGATTATCCATTTGTCATTTTTGCAGAAACGGCGTTATACCACTTCAATCAAAACGTCACTCTTGCACAATTAATGATGTAATTATATATAAAAATTATGTATGAAGCAGAACTAGTGCAAACACTTCATACTGTAATGTGCAAGTAGAAATGGGAATTCTGATGTAAAAATTAATCAATGTTATAATGGTGTGATGAATGGTCATAAGACTTTCATGACCACAAATAAAAAGAAACTCACCCATTGTGTTGTTGATTTTTAATACCTCCTAAATGAGAGTGAAAAAAGAATGAATAAATAAAGGGATGGAGGAAACCCAAAGGTGGCAGAAGGTGAATTTTTAAAACATCAGGCATTATATCTCCTGGAGACACTTAAAGCTACCATCAGCACATCGCAGAAAGTCATATCCCACATTGCTCAGACCTGTGGTCTTCCAAGAGCAAACATCCATTTCCTTCTATCACACCTTTGCATAGAATTTGACTGGAAATGTGCTGAATGTAGATTTAAGTCCAGGATGAACCCAAATAAAGCGACTGTACGTCCGACCTCGATGATGCCGGCAGCTCCGGCCCCCAGGGTGCTGACCATGTGGACGTTGGGGGTTGAGGTGGAGCGATGCCTCTGCAGGGACTGACCATCGGCCCCTGGCATGGGGAAGTGGAAGGCTGAGGCCGGGGACAACAGCCCTTGGCTGACGGGAGCAAAAAGATTTGTGATTGGACACAAAACAACAACCTACACTGTTAATGTAAATCTTACACGAAAAACTAAATTTGAAATATGACACTACAGTCGTGACCAAAAGTTCTGAGAATGACAGAAATATTCATTTTCACGTTTGCTGCCTCCAGCATGATCTGAAGAGTGATCAGATGAATCGGAATTAACTGTAAAGTCCATCTTTGACATGAAAATGTCACGTCTGGCCAAGACTGTGTCTGGAATATCAGATCTAAATGTAAAAAAAGATGGAATAAACATACCCAGCAGGCTCAGGGGTTAAGGCTATTTCACTCTGTGATATGGAGTTAGCTTCAGGCATCATTAAAATGGGGATCTGGGGGTAATCTTCTGATGGGTGATCACATCTGAGAGAGGGGAGGGGAACACACACACACATTATTACAGTGACAAACTTGGCATCATTTCAAATGCAAATTCTTTCTTTAACAACATTCATGTCACAAACTGGACAAACAACCCAAACCATCCATCTCAGATCTTCAGACAGACAGGACGCTCACCGTTTGGTTATTGTGTCCATGTCCAGACAGACCGTCGGGACTTTGCTGCTACAGTGCTGGTGGAACTTGTAGCCGCACGTCTGACATCTGAAGCCATTAAAGAGAAACTTGTGGCAGAAGTCACAGTACGCTAACTTAAAGAAGGTTTTACGGACCTGGAGGGATTTAAACAAGAGTTTTCACATTAACAGCCGGTTTACAGGAAGCATCACAGTGTTACACACCTGTACTTGTTTATAGCACATTACTAGGTCTCTGTCGTACCATGCAGGACAATGTATTCAGACACTGACATTATAATTACATACATTTCAATTTTGAAACATTAAATCAGGAGAACGGATTTGTGGTTTCACATATTTATCTAGTTTCCATGGTGACAAAGCCTTAAAAGGAACAAAATGTCACTTTTACAACTGTATTTGAAAGCTTTATTTCCTCAAACAAACATATTAGTATAATATTTTATTTATTTTGCACAGTACATCACCAAACCGTCTCTCCAACCACAAAAAACAAACAAAAAAACAACAAAAAAAAAAAAAGGGGCTTGTGGTAGAGCTGTGCGATGCGATATGATTTAATGTGTTAACACATGATTAGAGTCATAGAGCGGTTTCCTATGAAGAGATGGTGTTGGGCCAAACCCAATGTCACTGACCTTTAAGTGGAAACAATAATTCTGTATTGTGACGAGTGCAACATCATGACACCGTCTTGTAAATTTCGAAATGGAGGAAAAACCGGAGAAGTTTATTTTTGCGTCAGGCTTTTAAGAGCTATGAGGACACCATGCCCTTCTTTAATAAACCACGCATAACACAAACCTAGCATCACAACATGGCTACAGCATTTATAACACTTTTAGCAACATACTGGTTATTGGAGATTTTATTTTTGATTCTTTCCAGAGAAAAAGAATCCATAAATACATATCCCGGATGCGTGTAATGTGTAAGACTACACTGAACATTGCATTGACACCCCAGTGCTAATCATGGGTACGGTCTTTTTACTGCGAACAACAAAAATAAACAAGACTTCACAGATAGAGGAAGTCATTTCTAACTGCAGCAGGGCTGGAATTCACAAAGCAGTCAGTGTTAAACCACATCCACAAGTCTGCACTTTAATAAAGACCTGAATGTGGTTCAGCGAGTAGAGAGGTTTTGTAATGAACCTTTACAGTAACTATTTGGACTATTTAGGTCACCACTCACTTCTAGTGAAAAATGGCACTTTTTGGGTTTGGAAAGTGTAGAGCTTCTAAAACATACAAACCGATATCACTGCTGCACGTGCAAGAGACACTTACCGGCAGTTGGCAAATACTGTCCAATCAACACCTGGTCCCAGACCGAATGATAATGAACTGGGTGGTTTTTTAAGCCTAAAAATAACCATTAAAACATAGATACAGTAAATTGCCTTTACTTACAAAGTTGTGCATGGTTAGGGGGATGTCATCCAACACCTCAACTAGAAGCTCCTCCCCCACGAGGGGAGTGATGTCAGTGTTCCATTCTGTAAGCCTCTTACGACTGTCGATCAAAGGACAGAGGAATAGAAATGTTAACTAAATCTGGACTGAAATCGTTTCATTGGTGTATTTGGCATTAACGACCCAATCGGGAATTCTCAGGAGCTGAATGCTGGTCTGCAGTGATTCCTGATTGGGCCATTATTACAGGACGGTGTCTGCAGAGCACACTTACCCTTCAAGAAGGCGAAAAACAGCACAGCATTCCTGGCTCAGGCCTCTTACTTTCAGAGCTTTATCCAAGCTGTCGTGAACCGTCTGCCCTGGGCGCACGTTCACCTGGACACAAGACAGTTTTCAGTCGGATTATAGCGGAACGATAAGGAGAAAATGTCAGAATTACAATTATACAGCTACATACCGAGATGGTTTTCAATATATTACTAGTTAATATCAAGCTTCTCATTAAAAAAGGCTTTAGGTGTGTGAGTAACTACATTTCAGTGTCTAATCTCACGTTTAACATTTTATGCTGCTATTAAAGAGACTTTTAATTACATTTTAGAACCATATGTTTGTTCTATTATTTATTTTATATTATTGGTATACCGCCAAATTACGTATAATTTTGGAGTAAAAAAGTCTAGTCAAAGTCTAATATGGAAGATTTATAAAACACCAGCTTTTTAAAAAAAAATTAATAGTTTTGCGGTGTTACAGTCAGCACATTTACGTTTATCTCCTTAATTATTACAACAACAGCTTAGCCCCGCCCCTCCCCATAGATGTTCCAAAGAGTTCTGTGATTGGTTTGAGGCTCATTTGCATATCATGTCCTATTGCAGATATAAACACTGGTCAGTCATAACACTGACTATGCGGCTACTTCATTCCAATGGCACCGGTCAGGGGGTGGGATAGATTAGGCAGCAAGCAAACAGTCAGTTTTTGATGTTAATGTGCTGGAAGCAAAAAATATGGGCAAACGTGAGGATCAGAGTTACTTTGAAAAATGGCTTATTGCTAAACTACAGTATGAGAGTGACTGGTGAATCAGCGACATGGTCATGAACACCCAAGGCTCGCTGATGCACGAGTCAGGTCTGATTCCAAAGAGGATCCTGTTGTACAGAATGTTAATGCTGCTCTGATAGAAAAAAAAAGTCAAAAGTTGTTTCAGCAGCATGAGGTGATCTACTCACTATTAGACAAGTGGTCTTAATGTTATGGCTGATCTGTGTTTGTCTATATTCTATCCAACAAAACTACAAACAAGATCATATTTAATAAATATACACAAATGACAATGTGGTCAGACATTGTCCTGCTGAAATAACCATGGACGAGACATCACCTGGCTGGTAACACCTGTCTCTCTAAAACCCCAATATACACCAATGGTTCTTTCACATGAACATTTTGTACAAAATTCAACAGTGGTTTTCCAACCTTGCAAGGTCTCTGAATTCTGAGAATCTTTTCACAATATTATGTACCGTAGGTGTTAAAAGAGAAATCTTCCGCAATTTTGTGTTGAACAGACTTACAATGGTCTCAAATTTTGTCACGAAGGGGAACGCCAAATACCCATCTTTGCTTGACTGACACTTTGTTGTTTGCTACTTTTAACCCAATCTTGATACAAAGCCTTCTACCAATTAGCCTGCTTAATGTGGAAGCTTTCAATCCAGCAATAACTGAAGAATCCAAGCACTTGCCAATGTGCTTTCACGGTCCCAAACTTTTCAAATTATAAATGTGTGTATTCTTACAAACTACACTTAAGTCAGTGTAACTACTCAAAATATTTGTCAATTAATTACAGTGTCATATTAACATACGTCACAGATTTTGGGTTTTACTGCATTCGGGAAAGTTTCCCATTTTTTCGGTCAGTGGGATTTATAGACAAAAACACCTCTAGGCTGTGTGAAGGTTCAAATTTAACATGGTCGTGTGTGTGTGTTGTTAACCACTGTGGTTGGTAGCTGGGGGAGAAAGAGCAACAGGTCCCGACTCGGACAAAATAAAGCCGACTACCAGTGAACAGAGTCCTACTTCCACCACAGTGACTGACGCAGCACCACCGTGGTTGCAGTGCGAGGGGAACATGAAGCTGTGTGGGCATCATAGGCAACATGGCCAGAACAATGTCAGGAACTCTACACTCGCCATCACTTTCACACAGGTCAAACCTGAAACTTCACGACGATAAGAAACAAAAATCATCCAAAACACTGAGCCCCTCCCCAATCCTCTACAGTGGTTAGAGGAGTCGTCGCTCAGAGAAAAAGAAACATCTGCACCGTCTATGAGACAGCCAAAAAGGAACTCACGTTCACAGAATTTAAATTAAACATCACACTGCTGAAGAACAGATCAGCCATAACATTAAGACCATTCCAGAGAAGGGAATCGTTCTCTTAGCTGAACTAAACGTTTAAAACAGGCATATCCAACTCCAGCCCGTTTCCCTGGTCAAGCACACCTGGTAAGACTCACCTGTTCATTATTAAGGGTCAGGGAGTGTGTTTGAGGAGGGGAACTACCAAACCGTGCAGGACACCGGCTTCCAGAACCGACTTTTGAGCCCCCAGTGTAATTTTAATTTTAAAAACTGTTTTTAACGTAAAAAATAAAGTTTGCACGGGAACTGGTTGGCGAGCGGAGTGGACGAATACGGTATGTCTAATAGTGAGTAGATCCTCTCATGCTGCTGAAACAACTCAGTTGTGAACTGTGTGTCTGACTTCTTTCTATTAGAGTCAGTATTAACATGTTGTACAGCAGGAGCTCCTCTGCGAGATCAGACCTGGTCATGACCCTCTTGCTGATTCACCAATTGTCCTTCCTTGGATTTCTGTTGGTAGAAACTAAATACTAGTGGTGTAAATCACAAGGTTTCATTCTACATAAATGTTTTTAGCCAACGATCCCCAAATCTGTTAAACAGTTGCAGCGATGCCGTTCGGTTTGATACTGGTGACTGTGGTCAGTATGGAATTAGGACTGTGCTCCAAAAAAAAAAAAAAATTGATACATCGCAACCTACTTGTAGACAATACACACTTCGAAACAGACGCTGCTGCATCAATACTGATAGTTGTTTTTCGCAAACTGTCCAATAGTGTAACCGCAGTTTTCAATGAGAAACACGCACCATGCTAACAACATGGCTAACGACGTGACATGGCTAACAATGGTGAGGTGATGTCTGACAGGTTCTTGTACAGATGTATTTCCACCTGCTGTAGAGAATTAGCTGATCTATTAAGATCCAAAACCAATGGAAAACTATCCATCCATCCACCGCTCAGCTGGGTTGCAGGACATTTCAGTTTAAAATATAATTTTATTGATCATATGTGATGTGATTCTAATTTTCTGAGGGTTTTATTATGTGTTCATCGGAATTCCAAGAAATAAAGGCTTGACATATTTCACTCTGTGTGTAATAAATCTATATAATATAGAAATTTCACTTTCTGAAAAGGACTGTCAAGAAATATTGAACTTTTCCACGATATTCAATTTTTTTTAGATGTACCTGTAGAAGGTGTTTACACTTTTGTCCAGTTTTTCCCTGCTTGAGGGAAGGAAAGCCGAGTGGTGGGAAAGAACTGTACTAAGCTTCACAGATAAACAGTAGATATGGATTTGTACATGATATTGTTATTTGACGTAGAAAAAAATGGATTACCTTGGCACTGAGGAAACTACTGACTTTGGACTATAGAAGTATCACACCAGTTTGGTGAAGGAATTTCAGCAAACAGACTGTGCTTAGGCAAATGAAGCCATAAAACAATTTGAGTTACTGTATATACATTTTTTCAGGAAGATTTTTTATTCTGGGTCTGATTTTTCAATATTATGCTCAAAATAATAAAGGACAGTTCAGCTGTGAATAGTTTTGTTTTTGGAATTATTCAAAATGCATCACGATACATATTGTTGCCCTGTATTGTGTTACGTACTGTATCATGAGGCTGTTGGTTCCCAGCCCTATATGAAATATGAAATCACACACAATCGACTACATTTCCCTCAACCTCACAGGTCAGTGTGGTGTTACTGTTATGGCTGATCTGTCACTGGTCTGAGAGACTCGTATACAAAGCTCACTTACTGGCTCAGTGTTGTGGTCAATTTTTCAATACCTACAACTGAATGAAATTTATTAATGTGTATTTTTAACTACAGCTACAGGGTTAGTACCGGTCACTCAGCTATCTGACATTTTAGATCTTTAAATAAATATTGGGGACAATTTTAAACACCAATCAGGCCCTAAAATACTGTATATATTGGGAAAGAGACTTTCCTTCGAAACCCTGATGATTTGATTTGGACAAACATTTTTAATGGGGGCATTAACCCTCACCTCCCCCACACGCACCCCCATAGAGAAAAGCAGCTCGTCTATTGGAAATCAGATAACACACAAAAATGACCACAGAGGTCTACATCCCTCACTCACCACCGTGCGCTGCTTGTTGGGGAGGAAGACGCGGATGGTTCCGCCACCTCGAGGCACATCCTCTGGGCTGGTCTCCCCAGACGAGGAGCAGGAGGATGTGGAGGACATGGCGTCTCCACGGGAACCAAGAGGCGATCGCAGCACTTAACAACAGTCGATATCAACTGGGGCACAGCAGAGAAGCGGCCTCACCTGGAGCCTGGGAGGAACAAAAGAGGAGCAATCAGAAACCACAGAGCCTGTACCTGGAGGAAATGAGCTGAGGAAAATAATTATGATATACAACATCCATCCATCTATCCATCCATCTCCCGAACTGCTCATCCATTCTGATAATAGAGCCGATCCCAGCTGTGCACAAGGCAGGGATCACCCTAGACAGGAGGCCAACACGGGGACAGACAAGATAAGGGCAATGCTTGTCAACCTAAACTGTGGGAGAAAACCAGAGAACCGGGAGGCGGACACGAGGAGAGCTTGTACACTCCACACAGAACACCACCTGTGACCCGGGAATAGAACCCAGGACCTTCTGGCTGTGAGCCGAAAGCAAATTGATATTGCGATATATTGTCATCCTTGATCACGCAATACGATAATCAATACGCCGGCGACAATATCGATATTTAAATTTGCCGCCATGTTGACTCACTGGCGTCTCTACCTCTCCTCTCCTCTGGGTGGCGCTGCTCCACTGAGTGCAGGAGATTTGGAGAGCAGAAGAAGATGCTTGTTTTGCTCTCAACTTTGAAACTGCAAAAAAGCTCGACTGAGACCCCAGTCTTTTAGAACATTGATGAACAGAGTGGATTATTTTGCGACGACTGCGTCTCTGTGCGTCTCTCCTGCACTTCTTGCATAGTGATGGATACCAGCGAGTTGTTCAGTGTGAGTACATACACACACACACACACACACATCACTGGAGAGCTTCTTTAAAAAGGAGGAAAGTGTCAGTAGTAGGAATCGCGTGTCCCCACCAATATCTAGCGTTTGCTGAACTGTCCTCAACAATAATTTAGATCAGACAGAAGCGTATTGCTGCAGAATTTGTCCGGTACAGAAAGGGTTAAAATCATCACTCTGTAGCGGAAAGCGCATTAGTTTTAACCGCGTCGGACAAATGAAGGAGCGATCTGAGTTCTGTGACTAAGAGCAATGTGTTGAACTCCTTGTAAATCTCACAGTGTTGTCATATCGTAACGTATCGTATCGTATCGTGAGATACCCTGCGATTCCCACCCCAAGTACATACAGCCACTTTAACAGACCACAGCACTTTATCCCCAAAAACAGCAAGAACAACAAACAGGCCAAGCATTCTGAGGCCCACAACAACATAGAACTCACAGTAAAACCAAACTGCCCGCTCAAATTAATGCCCTTTCCACACGTAGCCGGGCATTTGTGAACGATGACAAACTCTGTCAAAAGCCAAAGCAATGGATGGAGATATAACAAACCATACAGAAATGTTGGCCAATCAGGAGCCTTGGCGGGGGGTTAGATTCGAGTGGTTACTGTTTCTGATACACAGTGTAACGTCCAAAGAGATGAAGCCCCATCCACCCCAGAGGAAAGCAGCTTGTGTATTGGAATTCTGATGAAACACTACAAAACAACCATGGAATTCTACACCCCTCACTCACTGTTTGGTGTAGGAATGTTCACTGTGTATCTAGTACTAAAACTACTCACTATTCTTTCAGTGAAGCTGAACAATACATTTTTGTGACCACAAATATGGCACTTTTATCAAAAATCGCTGCCCCTGTATTATGATATATATTGTATCTTTGCCCCTATATCATTAACCGCATTGTATTGTTGCCCCTGTATCATTATACGTATCATTGCATCTGTGTCATTACACATAGTGCATCATTGCCCCTGTATTGTGATACAAGTGCAACGATACAATACATATCACAAAACGGGAGCAACGATACAATACATATGGCGGTACGCACCGTTGCCCCCGTATCGCGACGCGCACCGTTGCCCTCGTATCGTGACGCGCACCGTTGCCCCCGTATCGCGACGCGCACCGTTGCCCTCGTATCGTGACGCGCACCGTTGCCCCCGTATCGCGACGCGCACCGTTGCCCCCGTATCGCATCGCGCACCGTTGCCCCCGTATTGCTGCTCCTGTATTGCATCGCGCAGCGTTGCCCTCGTAACGCGACGCACACCGTTGCCCCCGTATCGTGATGGTTATCGTATCATTGTCCCCTTAATGAGATGCAAATCGTTCCCCACGTATCGCGATGCGCAACGTTGCCCCTGTATCGTGATCTGTATCGACCCTCCTGTATTGGGATACGCATTGTATCATTGCAGCAGTATCATTACACGTATCGTACCATTGCCCCTGTATCGTGATCTGTATCGTTCCCCTGTACGCGCGAAACACATCGACCCTCCTGTATTGTGATACGTATTGTTTTGTTGCACCTGTAACGTCACACGTATCGTATCACTATATGCATTGTAGTCCCTGTATCATGATGAGTATTGTATCGTTGTCCCTGAATCATTATACATTTTGTCCCAGTATCATTATATGTATATTTGCACCTGTACCATTATACATATTGTATCGTTGCCTTTGAATCATTATCCCTGTACCTGGAAGTCGCTTTGGACAAAAGCGTCAACCAAATTGATAAATGTAAATGTTATCCATTTTGTATTGTTGCCCCTGTATCGTTATCCGTATTGTATCATTGCCCCTGTATCGTTATCCGTATTGTATCATTGCCCCTGTATCGTTATCCGTATTGTATCATTGCCCCTGTATTGCGATGGGTATTGTTTGTTGCCCCTGTATTGTGGTCCCTATATGATTACACACACATTAAATCTTTGTTCCTGTATCATGATGCATATTGTGTCGTTGCACCTAAATTGTGATACTTTTGCATCATGAGGTTGTTGCCAATACCAAGCCCAAGTGTCCATACGTCCAAAGCACCTCTCCTTTCTGGTGGTCTCGTCACTAGAAGAACCTGCATTAGCACCAACAGGAACAAGTCTTTCAAGTTGAACGCTGCTGTGTCTTTTCACTGAGACAGAACAATCCTGACACCTCCACCAAAACAGATACGAGTTATTTACATGAAATCTGTGTTCAATTGGCATGTTTAACATCACACACACACTTCCACTTTTCATTTGCGATCTCCATCCATTCAACCTGCACTGAACGGCACAATGACTGTATACCAGCCGACAGCAGACTGATCATCACACTCAACATTCAGAAACCCATGCTGTGCACACTGCACACATCAAACCCAGAACAGACTTTCCTTCATTCTCAGAGCTTACCTGAACCCAAAAAACATCAATTTATATAAGAATTAATTAACATATGACTCATGTATTCGCAATGGAAGACCGATCTTGGAACAAAAAGAAGAAGAAATCTCTTGAATGCATGAAAATTATTTTTTAAAAACTGCATTCGTGCAAAAAATAACCAGACAAAACTGAATTTCTTTGGACACATCAGAACACAATCTGCTCCAACATGTGCGACATTTTGTGGTTTTTGCACCAAAATGTGAGAAAACAACCGCTCAGCTCAGCAGTTAAACTTCCTAATGCAGTATTCTTCCACTCCCCGGCCTTGCAGCCTCCTACAAGGGTGTGCATATTTATTCACAAAAGCAAGAAAACATCATGCTTGAAGAGCTATAAACTCCTGAGGACCACAAGTGTAGCCCACCTGCAAAGCAGAGCAAAAGAACCAGTCTACCTTAAAACCCTGCACTGATCCTGGTGTCTTACCTGAGTCAGGTCACCTGTCTGCGAGGTGAAAGACTGGAATGACAGCCTCTAAACAACCACACAAGCTTCTGAAACGGCCCCTGCAGCTCCTTTGGTTCTGAAACAGCTGCACAATCACTCCAGAGGCAACATCTTTCCGTTCCACCTTAAGTGCGGTAGCACTTCCATTATGACGCCTCTGGCAACTCGGGCAAGTGCCGCGGCATTTAAGGTGGACCCGAGCCTGCGAACATGAAGCTGGCGAATAGGAAACCAACTACAGCCTCGTCATTCATACTTAGCCCGCTAGCACGGGCCCATTTTCGGCGCGGCGGGGGAGGGACGCGTCATTTCGGCTTTTCGTGCTGGAAGAAAGTTCGTGGTGTTCGCCGCGGGGGTTTGCTCGGGTGTGGAAGGGAGACGGCGCCGCGTCGGCGAGGCGGAAAGGGATTAGGCTGCATTTAGCCGCTAAGCTAACAAGCTAACTGATGTTAGCACTGCTGCCTTTTTTAGTGCAAAAAAGTACCGCTGCAGACAACCCCCTCCGCCAGCCTGAACCACCCCGCGAGTTTTACCCGAGCCGCCGCGTCCGCGCACTTTCCTCCAAACCGCGTCACGCTAAAGCGAGAGGTTTTGGTTTTATGGCTTTTTTCTGTTACTTGGCTATTTTGTTTCTGAAGTAAATACTCACCTGAGGCGGCCATCTTGAATTCTCTCAGTCTGAAGTCGGATCAGAAGATTTCAGACGGAGTGGGAAGCGCGCTGATTGGGCCGTTTTTTACACATCGCCGCTCTGATTGGTCAAGCTGTTCTCACGCACGGCATGAAACGCCCACATTCCGTACTCCAATTGGCCCGCTATATTTTTTTAAGAAGTCGCCGCTCTGATTCGTTGATCCGTTTTGATGACGGGGAGCGGAGCGCCCATACGCACATTGGTCTGATGGGATGGTTTTTGTTTTTTTATTTATTTATTTTTTACAAATTACTGCTCTGATTGGCCACGAAGAGTCTGAGGAACGGCTATATTGCCACGGCTCCGATTGGACAGTTCTTGAATACATAATTGTTCTGATTGGTTACTAACATTTTGTGCTCTGATTGGTCGGTTTGTGCAACTCGCTTCTGCAATTGGTTCATTGTTATTCCCAGATTAACAAAACTTTATCTTCTGTGTTTAATATATTCTCATTTAATCTGCACATATAACTGATATTTTGTTTATTCCTGCGCACAACATTTCACCTTTCACATTTTCCTTTATTGTCTCCAGCATCACTCACCAAAGCAAAAACAGTGAAGGTAAAAGTGTATTTAGCAATAAACTGGATTCTGATTAAGATTATGTCACAAATAAACTGGATTCTGATTAAGATTATGTCACAAATAAACTAGATTCTGATTAAGATTATGTCACAAAAGAACATCCACCATTAAGCCTATAATATCCAGTGAACATAGTTTAGGGTAATTACAGTCTAAGACCACTAGAGGACGTGCTGAGACAATCCCATGTGTGTGACTGTGTGGGACCATGAAAGTGTCCAACTCAATGCATCCAATCTCTGTCACAAACTTTACCCTCAAAACACTTGAAGGTGGAGCAGTTTTGTGGGTGTGGTTTAGGACTCAGTATGACTTACTGTGAGATATAAACACCCAGCTCTTCATGAAGGTGGAGCAGACTTGTGGGTGTGGTTTAGGACTCT
>JBBIGC010000041.1:2279041-2290275 GCA_037576955.1 Lepidarchus adonis
GTATGACTTACTGTGAGATATAAACACCCAGCTCTTCATGAAGGTGGAGCAGACTTGTGGGTGTGGTTTAGGACTCTGTATGACTTACTGTGAGATATAAACACCCAGCTCTTCATGAAGGTGGAGCAGACTTGTGGGTGTGGTTTAGGACTCTGTATGACTTACTGTGAGATATAAACACCCAGCTCTTCATGAAGGTGGAGCAGACTTGTGGGTGTGGTTTAGGACTCTATGACTTACTGTGAGATATAAACATCCAGCTCTTCATGAAGGTGGAGCAGACTTGTGGGTGTGGTTTAGTATGAGTTACTGTGAGTGCAAAGACATTCTATAACACAGAGCTGCATTAGCTGACCATATTAGAAGGGGTGCACACTGACCAAGCAGTCTAGAACTCAAGTGTCCACTAACCAAGTCATCTATAACTCAATTGCTTACAGACCAAGCAGTCTAGAATCAAAGTGTGCACTGACCAAGAACCCTAGATCCCACCCACAAAGTGACCAAGCCCTTAGAGCTCAAGTGCGCTGACAAAGAACCCTAGATCTTAAGTGAGGATTTACCGAACACCCTAGAACTCAACTACACAGTGACCAAAGACAGTAGTACTCAAGTGAACACTGACCCAGCACACTAGAACTCAAGTGCGTTCTAAGTAAGGGTTTTAGAACACACATGTGCCCTGACAAAGCACCCTATAATTCAAGGGCACACTAATGAATTATTCTAGAATGTAGGTGTGCATTGACCAAGCACCCTATAATTCAAGGGCACACTAATTAGATGATTCTGAAATGTATGTGCACACTAACCAAGCACCCTATTATTCAAGGGCACACTAATGAATGATTCTAAAATTTTAGCGCACACTTACCAGGCAACCTAATACTCAAGTGAGCGCCTGTCCTGACCAAGCACCCTGTAATTCAAGGGCACACAAATCAAGGATTTAAGACTGCAAGTATGCACTGATCAAGCACCCTAGAATGTAAGAGCGCACTGACCAAGCCCTTAGATCTGAAGTATACGCTGGTAACAGTTCATATGTATTCCTCCTCCTTCCTCCAACAGTTCATATGTATTCCTCCTCCTTCCTCTAACAGTTCATATGACACACGCGCGTATTGATCAAGCACTCTAGAATTCAAGTGCGCTTTCACCAAGCGCCCTAAAACTCAAGCGCGTTCTTGCGAGCACTGTAGATCTGAAACGCGCACTGAACACGCAGGAGCGGAAGTGTCGAAGTGCGCGTGGTGGAACGCGTCCTCTTCTCGTAGGCAACAACCAAACGGTCCGTGCGGGAACGAGTGCCGCGTGTTTTGAGTTCCGACAGGTGGAGAAGATGCCCTGGTGCAGACAGCGGAACTCGGACGAGCTGCTGCGAGAGTTTTTACGCGCTGGATCCTCCACCAGGTCGGTATTTGCGAGGGCGGCTGTGGACGATGCAATGTTTTTAAAAAAAAGTCGCGGGGCGGAGCGTGCAGCCGCGCGTGCACACACACTCACACAGAGGAGTGAGAGTGTGAGGTAGCGGAGCTAACACGCTAACACCGCTTCTTCTATACACACACACACACACACACACACACACACACGCACACGAGTGAGAGTGTGAGGTAGCGGAGCTAACACCGCTTCTTCGACACACACACAGAGACACACAGAGGACTGAGAGTGTGAGGTAGCGGAGCTAACACTGCTTCTTCTGTCGCTCGCTCGAGTGGAGAAATACTCATCAGACTTTGTTTGAGGCAGAGATCAGCACATTGGCGGAGGAGAGCTGTAGTGTGTGTAGTGTGTGTGTGTGTGTGTGTGTGTAGTTGGTGTAGTTTACTCGTGACTAGTTTGACAGATACAAACCTGAGGCGGTGTTTCCTGTATTTTGGACAGAAAACAGACAGAATGAGTGAACACGGTTCCTGGAGGAAGATGAAGGAGGTTTATTGTGACTCTTCACATCAGGATGTAAGTGTTTCAGCTGTGTTTACAGTAGATAAGGTCAGAGGTCACTCAGCTGTGTTTACAGTAGATAAGGTCAGAGGTCACTCAGCTGTGTTTACAGTAGATGAGGTCAGAGGTCACTCAGCTGTGTTTACAGTAGATAAGGTCAGAGGTCACTCAGCTGTGTTTACAGTAGATGAGGTCAGAGGTCACTCAGCTGTGTTTACAGTAGATGAGGTCAGAGGTCAGGGGAAGTGAAGTTCAGTATTTCTGCTGTTTACTCCTTATTTCACACTCCTCACACTCTTTACACTCCTCACACTCCTCACACTCTTTACACTCCTCACACTCTTCACACTCTTCACACCCCACACACTCCTCACACTCTTTACACTCCTCACACTCTTCACACTCTTCACACTCTTCACACTCTTCACACTCCACACACTCCTCACACTCCACACACTCTTCACACTCCACACACTCCTCACACTCCACACACTCCACACACTCCACACACTCCTCACACTCCTCACACTCTTCACACTCCTCACACTCCTCACACTCTTCACACTCCTCACACCGTATTTTCTGTTGCCAAACTCATTTCTATTCTCCTCTCCAGTTTAAATGGTGCAGCAGCAGAGACTTTTTCAGACTCAGTTTGGTGTTTATGTTCGTTTCATTTGTTTATTTTAATGACTATATTGTTTTATGTATTTATGTTTAATGGACGTATATATGTTAGTTATCTTTTAATGAATGTATTAATTTTATTTTACTTATTTTAATTACTGTATTTATGTATGTATTCATTATTTATTCTAATTACTGTGTATTTATTTATTTAAATAAATGTTATTTTTTTTATTTTTAATGAATGTATATATTTATTTTTAATTATTAGTAGTTTTGCAGTTTTATTGAATGGGATCAAGTATCATGTTTACAAAACAAATTGGGCCAATTTTAGATTAGATTAGATTGGATTGGATTGTTCTTGTAAGGCAGCTGGTGTGTAAACAGAAATGTAAGGAACAGCGTAAATGTAGCACAGTTTTGTATCGAGACTCAGTGATGCTGTATGTACATATAGATTATGTACAGTGTATTAAATATTATAAATAGGAGTGAAGAGGTTCGTATGTACAGTAGAAACAATTACATGTGCAGTGGTTGTATACAGAAATAGCAGGGATGTCTTTTTTTCTTTTATTCTTTTTTAGTAGAAATTAATTTTTTGCGAATGTCGATGGTAAAACAGTGAATCAGTTTAGTTTTTGGACTGAGGGAACTTTAAGAGGAACCAGACGTCTGGTTCCATTTACCACCACTGTTCTCACTCTAGAACCGAGCATTTATCTCCAAACCCTCTCGGAAAAAAACAGTTTACATTCTTATTTGTGTTGTGTTGCAGGAGTAAGATGATGAGGAACTGGGGCGTGATTGGTGGGATTGCCGCTGCCATGGCCGCGGGGGTGTACGTGCTGTGGGGTCCGATTACAGAGCGGAAGAAGAAGAGGAGAGGTAAAGGAACCGTGGTCTGATGTTTAGAGAAGTTTCTGGAACCTCTGCTCTCCGTGTGTGTGGTTCTGGATGAGGAACGTCTGTCAGACGCTGTGAATGTGAGCGTGTGTGTGTGCAGGTTTGGTGCCGGGGCTGCTGAACCTGGGCAACACCTGCTTCATGAACTCCCTGCTGCAGGGCCTGGCCGCCTGCCCCTCCTTTCTCCGCTGGCTGGAGGACTTTACGAGTCAGAGCGTCGGCTTAGCCAGGCCGGAGACGGACACTCGGCTGTCTGCAAGTCTGCTGGAGCTGCTGACAGGTACAGTCTGTCTGAGGAGCGGTCAGGGGTTCAGCAGGAGCAGAGCTGGACCAAGTACTGAACTTACTGAAAATACAGATACCGCTAGTCAAATTTTTACTGAAAATACTTAAGTATTAAAAGTACAAAAGTAAAAGATTTGTTAAAGTGTCCCCACTTTTTTGGCTTGCGAGCTACTTTTAAAATGACCAAGTCAAAAGCATCTACCATCAATAAAAATGCTATTTACTCTATATATACTAATTACCTTCCTCTAATCACGTCTAAACTGAATGGAATTGCATAATCCACACACTCTCTTTCTCTTTCTCTTTCTCATCTTTTCGGTGGGTATTCAGTGTTGTGCTTTTTATTTTTTCATTTTTTCAATTTTCTTTATTGATGTTTGCAAAGCTTAGTCCACTCATTGTTCATGTTATCTTCAGCAGTTCCTCTTATTAAACATCATCTGGTTTTCTATTTTTACAACCCACCACCATCCACACACACTCAAAGAAAGAACAAAAAAACGAATTCACTTGTACCACTTACAGACAGTGTGGACTGTTCATTTTTAATGAGTTTGGTTTCATACTTGGTCCAGTTCCCTCACTCATTTTTACTCCCTTTCTTTAGGAGAAATAAACTGGAAGCTGCTAAGTAGGTGACTTGTTAGTTCAGCAGTAGCTCACACAGTGACGCTTGTCACAAAAGACGAGGCCTCAGATTGGCTGTACTGTATGTTAATCAACTGCCAAACGCCACAGTGTGGATGGATGATTGACTAACACTCTTCTTTAATGACCTGTGTTCTACCCCACACTTCCTGTACTGCAGTGTATTCGGTGTCTCACGTGTGCGGTACAGTTTGTTTTGAAAGGCTCCACCATCAACTCGTTCTCTGAACATTAATGTAGTGAAGTAAAAAGTACGGTTTTGTCTTTTAAATGTAGTGAAAGTTTCTAAAAAAAAAAAAAAAAAAAGACTGAAGTCAAGAAAACTTAAGTAAATTTACTTCGTTACTGTCCACCTCTGGTCAGGGGTCCTGGTGGGTTCAACTCCGGTTGGTACATCTCCTCCTCAAGCTCACTCACTAACCCTGCTGGGTGAACGAGGTGTGTTTGAGCAGGAAATCACCAAACCGTGCTCGACACTGTCCCACCAGAACCAGAGCTGCGGACCCTGCACCTCTCTTTATAGTTTTAACAGGCTCTACTTTTTGGTTTTATGCACCAAAATATTATCATTTAATTTCTAAATGAACTATTCAGCCCTAAGAAATAAACAGGCTGCTCTTGTCATATGTAAATGAGCTCTGCTCTGATTGGCTGAAGAAGTTGTGCCTCATTCGAAAGCTGTCGGACTGACACTGCTCCTCCTGCAGCATGAGGAGGCTGTGTGTTGGGGTGTATGTGTCTGGGGTGGTTGTTTTTACTGCAGATGTAGCGGAAAGTTCACTGTAAAGTTTGCGTTCCATGTCTGGAGATCACCCTGTTGTAAATTTGTGTAAATGTATAAGTTCACGCCCAGTTTAGCATGTTGTCAGGTTTTCTAAATATGTAAATATGTTCCGTTGTTTGTGACAAAAACACTGGATTTGAAACGTGCTGTTTTTGCAGCAATGTTTTTTGCATGGACCGTGGAGAACGTGATCTTCCACTAAAAGAACCCCATTATGTTCTCCAGCTCTGTCCAGCCCCGAGCCCGTGGAGGACGACGTGCTGGACGCGGGGGGGCTGCTGGAAGCGCTTCGTCTGCACAGGTGGCACATTAGCTCCTTTGAGGAACAGGTGAGATGTGTTCTTCTCTTTAGAGGCCGGACGTTCGAGGAGCGTGGAGCCTCTGCCGCGCGGGTGGAGTAAATCAGGATTAGCGCTTCTAATTGTGCTGTCTAATCTGAACGTCAAAATTCCTTCGGTTCATGAGGAACGTTGTTGTACTCCTCAGGATGCTCACGAGCTCTTTCACGTCCTCACGTCTTCTTTGGAGGAAGAGCGCGACCGGCAGCCCAAAGTCCCCCACCTGTTTGACATGGAGACATTGGAGGTAATACATGAACACACACACACACACACCGATCAGCCATAACATTAAGACCACCTGCCCAGCAGTGAGAAGGTTCCTCATGCTGCTGAAACAGCTCGGACTGTGGTGCAGTGTGTGTCCTATCAGAGTCAGGAGCTCCTCTTTACTCCCTACATGCATCAGTGAGCCTCGGGTGCCCATGACCCAGTTCTCCTTCAATCAATGTTGGTACTAACTCTTCAGATCTGGAACACGACCTGCTGTTCTTACACACTGACATTAACTTCAAGAACTGACTGTTTACTTATATCTCGCCCCCTGGCTACAATGAAATGGTCAATGTTCTTAACAAGGCAGTGGTGTTAATGTTCTGGCTGATCAGTGTGTACAGACAGTCATGTTTGTAAAGCTTCTCACACCTCCATGTTTCTCCTCACAGAAGTCCGTGGAGTCCAGTGAGAAAACCATGAGCTGCAGGAGTCGAGGTGTGTTTTCACTGTGACATCACAGCCATGAACACTGACGGAGGTTTTTCAGGTGATGTGCAGTGTTGTTCCTGCAGACAACGTTCATCAGGAGGTGAAATCCTCAGTCCTTCTAAGAAGGAGGTAAAAGAAGAACGCGTGACTGTGGGAATCTTTTCTCCCTGTGGTCAAGTCTCTCCATTCGGCTCGAGTGGCGTTTAGTAAAAACCTACATGAACAGCAGCGCTGCATATGCTCTTGTCTGTTATGGTGACCTCCATCTTCTCGTGAGACACGTTTTGGGGCAGTTGAGTTCTAGTGGTTGGGACTTTGCGTCTGGGATCAGAAGGTCGCAGGTTCAAGTCCCAGCCCGGGCACCACTGAGGAACCCTTGAGCAAGGTCCCGTCCTTTTCACTTTTTGATACCGTATGTAGAGGTGTGCGATTTGGCAAAAACTATATAACGACATTTTTCAGATATTGAATATGTAACAAAGTCCATTTTTTGAAAAGATCCAGCAGAAAAAAGAGTAATGATGCTCTCTCTGAAGTTCAACAGTGATTTTTAAGTACGACGAAAATCATATTGTGGCCACAATTTGTCACAGTAATAATAAATATCGTCATGTAGCACAGCAGCTGTATATATTTAAGTATCTAGGCAGATGTTCCTGGATTTTTTATCCTACTATGATGATACAAATATTTAAATTTTGGCGGCAGGCGTATGCGATACAACACATTGGGACGTATGCATCTCACGCGTCACGGGACGCCTCATTCTCGCCAGTGATTGGTCATCTCCGAGTTCAAGCTCGTCTATGTCTCCATTAGAACCCAAGCAGGGGACAACCAGTACTCATGTTATAACAAAAATAAAATATTATGTTTTCTCTCTTAATCGCGTCCTAAACGTCGGTTTTTATTTTCTTCTATTTTCTTAATAGCTGCACTTTATCGCATTATTGTACATTTGAATGTTTCCGCTTTGTTTTCAGTTCCGTTTCTGTTGTAGTGAGTGTGTAACAAGCACAATCATTTCCCTCAGGACGATTAATTACATTTGTGTCTTATTTAACTGAAAAAAGTTTCATTTCCAATGTTTCTCTAATCGCAATTGAAACAAAACCATTTACTCATCAAGCTGCGTTGCCAACGGTTACTTCACACCGTTTGTAAAACTGCACTTCACACTGTGGATGAGCCCTGGAGCTCCACCATGGTCCTCTACCTTCAGAAACCTTCAAAACTCTGCAAACCAGCTTTTTCCAAATGTATGTCAAGTCAACTCTCCTTTTTGCATGTCTTTGTGTCTGCAGGGCCTCTGCACCCCATCCCCAGCCTCTGGAGGACTCAGCACCCTTTCCACGGACGCTTGACCAGCTACATGGCCTGCAAACGCTGTGAGCGGCAGGTATTTAACACGTTCTCTTCTCTCAGGGCTGAGTGTCTTCCATGCTCAGGAATGATCTTCCTCCGTATCTGGAACCGGGTGAACCTCCGGGAAATCCTCAGTGAGAAGATACTAGAAAAGAAAGTAAAGCTGGTGATTGTTACAGCATATTCATCATGATCTTTTGTCATTTCCAGAGTCCGGTCCGTTACGATTCATTCGACAGCCTCTCTCTGTCCATCCCTGCAGTTCAGTGGGTAAGGAACATTTCTATTCATCTCTTTACAGTGGTGGTGAATGGAACCAGATGGTTTCTATAGAGCTGTGAATCTGTGAGACCTCGTAACGCCCCGCATGTATCCCTCCACTACGGCTGGGTTCACATTTAGACCCAAAAGCTTCTCCAAACTATGGCTTGGACAACTGGCAGCATCTTCATAACTAAGATCTTTCTGTGAGGAAGCTTTTTCAGGACCCAGATGTCTGATTCCCTTCACCACCACTGTGGACCAGTATCACTGAGAAAGTATTTTTAATATATTATTGTTTCGTAGGACTCCTATTATTGGAAAACAATTTGATGTAACATTCAAAGCCCATATTTGGAAACTGACTCGTGAAAACGGCCTGTTATTGAGTGTAGGGTTTTTGTGATGTCACAAAAATCAACACCATCTTCCTATTTGGCCTCCATAAGTTTAGCTTGGCCATTTACATTGATGAAATTAAGGGCAGCCAATCAGAGCGGAGTTGATTTACATATATAAGTCTTAAGGGAACAGTAACAAAAACAGCTAATGAAGTCAGACACAAGTGAGGATGTTTTATTTCTACTAAAATTGTGAATATCCCACGTAACCGAGACGTCCACACCGGGCAGTAAAGCAGGTGTTTGTTGTCCAGGGTCGACAGGTTACTCTGGACCAGTGTCTTCAGCATTTCATCTCTTCTGAAACCATTAAGGAGGTGGAGTGTGAGAACTGCACCAAGGTAAGCTCCGTGTGGGACTCCCTCAGTAGAAACAAACCCAGCACGTAGGTTGGTAACGGTTCTCTCTGATAAAGGAACACGTTTCCTTATAAATCAGTGCTGCGCAATATAGCGTTTGGTCACAACATACAAACCAGATCTTCCCATCACACTGGTTTTACTGTGAGCAACAGTATCCAGTATCCATCACAGTTTCAAATGAGTTTCTGTTCGGCAGCTTTAATGTACTGTAAGCGGTACTGCAGTGCCCTCGTTTAGCTCCGCCCATTCATGGTGAAGTTATACAGAGTGTTTCACACTACAACTGCTTTTCGAATGAGATCGGATACACGGCAGCCAATCAGAGCAGGTTGTTTATATACCATATGTCTTCCAATAGTAGCCCGGTTTATTTAAAAAAGTATTCAGAAGGTCGGGCGTTTAATAGGGACAGGTGTTTAATGGAGACAGGCTTTTATTCTCCCCACAGACGGAATGGTGATGGTATTTACAGCACAAAATGTTGTGCAGTTCCTTCACTTTAATGTTCTTTTGCGTTTATTACCGCACGGTGTTTGAACAATAAATCTAATGACTGTTTCCATCGCTCACACTAATTCACCCTGTGGAGTTATGATTGACGTTGTTATGGGATGAGGTGTGTTTCTCATGGAGATGGAAAACGGGTGGGGCAGTGTGGGCGGAGGAGGGGTGGAGTTAGAGTTTGTTTGGGTGGATGTTAAGAGAGTGAGTTAGCGGTTGTTGAGTTAGCGGTTGTTGAGTTAGCGGTTGTTGAGTTAGCGGTTGCTGTGTTAGCGGTTGCTGTGTTAGCGGTTGTTGAGTTAGCAGTTGTTGTGTTAGCGGTTGTTGAGTTAGCAGTTGTTGTGTTAGCGGTTGTTGTCTTAGCAGCAGCTCGTTTAATCAGTAAAAGAGACGAACGTTACAGAGAGAGTCAGGAAACAGCTGAGAGTCATTTTGTGCTGAATGGAACTAAATAAAACCCGGGTCCCAACCACATAGCGCTACATGCGAGATCTTTGAGCAGCTGGTCCAGAAGAGAAGAGCTGCATCCAAACTGAGTGGGAGAAAAACGGGAAAAGTAAAACAACAATGTTCACAAAGACATTTCATTTAGACTTTGTCCATTTCTCGATAGCATCCGACGATGATATGAAAAGGTTCTTACAGTATGATTCACTGCAGGAGGGCGGAGCCCAGGTGGTGCAAAGAGAAGATTAGTGTACGGAAAACACGTTTACTACAGACCGGCTTCTATTTCTATCTTTCAAACCCGGCGTTTAATGAAAACGGGCGTCAAAAGGACATTATTAGAAGATATACGGTAATTAATTTAAAAGCAGTGAGAGTAGAAAGAGCACTGGATGAATTAATTACTGTTTTTGGTTCTTAAACCCACACACGTCATCATTGGACAATAATAGACCATTAAAGCGCTGGGAACGTTCTCCAAGTTGACTCTGGTTGAAACACAGCTGCTTTCTAAGACTATTTTACCTCACAATTCCCTCCATTTTAAACAGGTTTAGTTTTAGGCCCGAATCTTCATCAAACTTTTCTGGAACATTCTGTGAGGGAGAACCCGGACGCCTGGTTCCATTTGCCAACACAGAACAATGGTTAATCAGCAAGTTTGTGTGAAACGGACTGAATGACATTAAATACTCATAAAGGAAAATAAAGTTGTAGTAAATGTAGCATAGAAATCGAGCTGTGGAAACGGTTTTGAGTCCAAGTTATGATGTCACAAAAACAACATGTCTGCCTGCGCGCCTGTACTCTTGTTTAGATTTGAGTTGTTTTTCCCATGGTGCACTTGCAGACGGAGGCCGGCGACTCTGTAAATGGACAGATCCTGGAGAACCAGAGGACGGCGTTCATTAAGCAGCTTAAGCTGGGAAAGGTGAACGCTCCTTTAATTCTCTCCATTCACAACAGATTACTATTCTGAGCCTCCGGCGTGAAGATCTCCTCCGGCGTCTGTCTGGACTTTAATTTCAGACACAACGTCACTAAATCAGTCTGATTCATTGCGTAATCGGAGCGGTTGACCTTTAATCCCTTAAGGACTTTGAGGATTCACTTATTCATCACTTATTACTGTGACTTTTTCACACAAAATTTGAGAACATTTCATGGTAAATGGGTCAGTAGAAGTGGTCTACACTTCCATGGACACTTTTTACATGACCCTCCATTATAAGTCATTCATTTTTTGCTAATGTTAAAAAATCTAATCTAAATCTAATCTTCCACTCGGACAATCAGCCAAAATGTGTTTGTGAATCCAATCTTTTCTGTACATACATCCTCAACCTGGTCAAACTACACCCAGCTCTTCATGAGGGTGGAGCAGACTTGTGGGTGTGGTTTAGGATACAGTATGACTTCTTTTTCACAAAGCACCTCTGAGGCAGAAGTTCTGATGTAGAGTCTGATCTGATATCAGATCTTATAACTGCTCTGTGAACAGCAGCCCTGATGTTCATACAGTAGCTCACAGTAAGTCATGCTGAGTCCTAAACCACATCCATAAGTCTGCGCCACCTTCATGAAGAGCTGGATGTTTATAGCTCACAGTAAGTCATACTGAGTCCTAAACCACACCTACAAGTCTGCT
>JBBIGC010000041.1:2377760-2389431 GCA_037576955.1 Lepidarchus adonis
GTGGGCGTGGCTATTTTAAATACCACCACCGTTCCGTCTGTGAGGAGAATAATAGCCTGTCTCCAACAAACGCCTGCTTCTATTAAACGCCTGGTCGTCAGAATAATTCTTTAAATACTATTAGAAGATATACAGTATTATTATTAATATTATTAATCTATTACACTTTTAATAGACTGGATTTCATGGACTTTTATTATGTTACATATGTCTAATCTCTGTCCTAGAATGACCTTGTGTATGATCTGAGAACACTGCTTCTGAAGTCCACAAGGTGGCGCACGACCTCATTCTTCTGGTTTCAGAAGAAACAGGTAAGACGTCAGACGCTGATGTCACTGATGACCCATATCCCTAACTCACTGTCTGATTTCAAGTCAAAGTACAATAACAACAGGTATTTTGGCCCAACCGTCATAATCAGACCTCATTACAGCAGTGTGTGAGGTACATAATCAGACTCAGTCTGATTCAGATCAGACGCGCTGGTGTCACTAACCTTTCCCCCGGATGATCTTCCACGTTGAGGTGTCTGTGAAGGTGACCAGCATGGTCAGATAGAGGGTCACCAGCTTGTTGTCCTGCAGGATGTCCGGCTGAGGAAAGACCAGTGATTGGACTCAAACTCATGATCGGTCACTACAGCACCTTCACACAATCAATAAATACCTTCAGCTTTTTGAGGAACTCGCAGGAGATCCAGAGCACGTCCTTGATCTGCTTGAGCCAGGGGATGGTGAGGTCTTTAGAAAGAGCCAGAGAAACGTACCACACCTACAAAACATCAGACAACACAGTGGGTGGAGGAACACCACCCTCGGTCACGTATACGCCACCGTCAGTGATACTTACTTTCGGCTCGTTTTCCGCTTCCATGCTGCTCAGGATGATTCGACAGAGCTTCTCAAACCTCTGCAGGAACAAAGACCCAGAACCTTCACTACTAGCAGGACATACATGAGGAACGGCCAAGAACACACACCAGGACACTTACCAACTTATCATCTTTTTCGAAAATGAATATTAATTTCCGCGTGATTTTAAAGATGGATAACGCGTTTCTTTTCGTCGCTCCTGATTCCGTCGAGGTGAGAAATTCATCCACCTCTTTCCTGAGGACAGAATAATGAAAACACTGTAGACACATGGTTCTCTATGAACATCGACAAAGAGAAGAACATACAGGATCAGAAACCACAGAGGAACGTCTGGTAGAGATACTGAACACGCTTTGAGGCTGTGGGTGATGCTCCTGAGATCTTACACTGCTGAGTCAGCCATATTAGCTTTGTAGATCCAGTCCAAGATCTAAAACTTATAGAACTTCAGGTCCATGTTGTTCTCCTAAAGCTGCTGAGAAGTTACACCATCGATCAGCAGAGGCAGAGTCTTCTGTAAGGTCTCAGACGTGAGGAGACGCTCACCTGATTTCTCTCTGGAGTCTACAGCGGCAGAGGAACCTGCGGATCAGAGCCTGGATCTGAGTGGCTGCTCGCTCCTTCTCCTTGTGGCCCTTCCTCTCCTCGCGAGCCAGTCGAGCCTTATCCAGGAACTGGGACTTGGACGTCTGCGTGGCGCCGAACATCTTTCAGTCCAGACAGCGGCTCGACAGATCAAAGGTCAGGGGCTAAGACAAAGATCGAATGAATAAGTTTTAAAATATCGTTTTTAATAAATGAAAATACTCAAACTTTTTCCAAATATAAAAATTCATAAACGCTCAAGTGTTGGCACCAGATTGGCACAAGTGTCTAAGCTCTGGTTCTGTCCTGCTCTTCACCCATGACTCAGCGCGAGGCAGTGTGTTAGTGGCAGTTTGAATATATGTGGACGCACGTGTTCATCTCCACCCTCCCAGTGCTGGTGATACTGCTGGAAAATCCAAGCTAGTGGCTGGAATTAGACAGAACTCGGACTGTTGTTTTTACTGTTCACTACCATTTAAACTCTATTTTTCACTTCCGAATGTGTCTTTTTGATTAATAATTCTGACCCAAAAAGATTCCAAACAGTGAGATTTTTAGAAATTGCAAAAATTTAAAAAAACAATATTAAAGTTTCACAATGCAAATTAACCCGGGGTGGTCGTATTCTCTATTAATTAAAATTAATGCATAAAAATCAAGAAATATCCAGAAAGCATAAAAGAGAAGAGGTGCTAAACAATTCATGGAATTTCTAAAGTATAGAATAATATATAGAATATTTTTTTTAATCAACAAGTGCTAAAGAATGCAATATTATTCTAATAAAAATGATTAGAAATGACAATTTTCAATCAATGTGAGGTATTATTCATATACAATTAAAAAGTAAAAAAGTAGACATAAGGCAACAGAAACAAAAATCTGTTATATGTTTATTCACAAGGATGTTTATTTAACTTATTAATTTTCAATAGTTTTACTGGTAATTGTAATTTGTAAATATACACACGATTACATTTTGATCACTTATGTTTTTACTGCACTTACAACTTTTCTGGAAATTGGGTTTACACATCTGTATATACTGATACACACAAGACCTGAAAGCTGGGACTAATTCACATTGGATTTGCATTATGTACTTAGAAATAGTTGATAAATGTAAACTGAAAGGGAAGCAAATGCTCCACTGTTCAGTACCATTCGATTTGATAACATTTCTATGTCAATACTGATATTATAATTGTGTATCCCCAGTACTGACACTCACCTTCCAGCAGTGAAGTGTGAGGTTTCCCTTGATGTGAGGCTCATAGGAGCATCTACCACACATCCACTTCCTCACAAATCAAGGTCCTGGGTTCAACAGGGTCCATCACTAGTGCAAACGGATTCTTCTTTTTACAACAGCACTGACCTTGGGTTCATATTACTCCTGCATCAGACACAATAAATACATTTTTATCTAAAATTTGATAAAATATAAAGTGTTTCTTATAATGTTACTTTTCACATCACAGCTGAACAGTGACATTAATGTAAAACATTAAACAGCAAATAATATTCTGTAGTCTGTCAGTGATAACTTGCAATTTCTGTGGCTGAAGTTATTAGCTGTTGTCTCTTATTTTATAAAACAATAAAGCTTTCAAATGGCATTAATGATGAATTTATGTGAAACCTGAATAAATAAATAATGATAAATAAAAACTACATGGTCATGATGACAGGCACAAGCTAACGGCTAAAAACATTAGAGATTTTAAGCATGATATTTCCCTATTTTAACAAAGTAACAGCTGCTTCGGTTCAGTAAAATAATGAAAGCTTATTGTAATAAAGCGGCTTGTTGTTTGTACACAACTTGGAATAAACAGTAAAGAAGTAAACAGCTCGGCTAAGCAGCTAGCAAGCCGAGCTAACGACTTTAGATGCTTTTCAATCCGACGAAAACGATTGTCATGCGCCGAAACCGACGAAATATAAAAGCTGAGGTGAATTAGACATGCAGTTTAGTAAATAAAGCACATACTCGAGCGTTTGAAATCTTCTTTTTAAAGCAAAATGCTGAAGAGTGTTTCCAAAACTGCTGCCAATAATCCTGCGTCGGTGCAGCGCGAAATACAGCCGTGCAGAAACATGTGCTCGGAACAAACGGTCCTACTGCGTGGAGATCTGAAAGTTTATATTTAACAAAAATAATAAATGTGACATTATGTCAGGTCATTAAAAATTCATTGATATTCATAGATATTTTATATCATTATGCCTTTACTTCTACTCAACTTTGTTAGTAAAGATGATAAAAAAAAATCTCGTTTTTATAAAAGTGTAGTATGCAGCATACATCACCAAATTTATATTTATATAACTAAATTCCAGTATTTCAGTATTCAGTTCTATATAGCCATTTTATTACAAAAAAAAATAATAATACAATAAATAAATAATCATCCCCCTCGCGCATGCGTCTTGCTGTGACCGGAAGTGCGCGATTCTTCTCGGACTCGGGCCCCGAACTCGTCGGGAATTTCTATGGTAAATAAATATGTTTTTTATCTCATATTACAGAATATCCTCGTACATCCTTCCCAAATTCAGCACATTAAGATGCATTGTGTGTATAGTAGCCAAATTTGTAATGTTTCCGCTGTTAAACATTGAAGTTTTTGTGATTGTTTTTGCTAGTTAGCTTAGCTTAGCCGATAACCGAATAAAAACAAACAGTAACGCCAACAGTGGTTTTGTGGATTGAAGAATATATTTTATATACGTTTGTATGAATGGTCAAAACGTTTTATACAGTTGATAAGAGTAGGATTTTACACGACGCAGTTAGAAGTGTAAGGGCTTAATCGTGTTAGCAAACAAGCTAACGACTACAGAACCGACACTGCTCTTTATAAACATGAGTGGAGGAATGTCAGTTATACATAAAAAATAATTTACTTTACATAGCCAGATACCCATACTTTATTACGTGGATGGGGTTGGAACTCCGCCCATACACAGCCTTCGTTTAACAACTACAACCTTTATTTCCGAATCCTAGTTTAATTCTTAGTCTGGTTAATTGTGGTTTATATCTTCTGTCTTCGTTTCAGATTTTTTATACTGTGATCTAACATCAGTCTATAAATCAGCTTCCCTCATTATATATGGCTTATCATTCTTCCTCCACCTTCCATTGTGTGTATGTGTGTGTGTGTGGCAGGAAGAGATGTCAGGAGAGAGTGTGGTGAGCTCAGCCGTGCCGGCGGCTACAACACGGACCACCTCCTTTAAAGGCTCCAGCCCGAGCTCCAAGTATGTGAAGCTGAACGTAGGAGGAGCTCTCTACTACACCACCATGCAGACACTCACCAAGCAGGACACCATGCTGAAGGCCATGTTCAGTGGACGCATGGAAGTCCTCACTGACAGCGAAGGTACATCACTGCAAGATGTTTGACTTTTGATCAGATTAGGAGTCTGATCTGAGATCAGAACTCTTGTTCATACTAGGTTCTGTGGATAAACATTTACAGAAATGACTACAACTCCCATCTCCACTATGATCTGATAATCATCAGGTTTGGTTTAGCAGAAAATGCCGCTGAGCTGGTTGGACATTGATCAATGACGTTATTATTTATGACCAGAACTGTTGAACTGCCCTGATGTGTTACATAACACTTTCAAATCTGAAGCATAACCATCTGTATCGTTAGATATGTAGTAAAGCACGAGTGAATGTGAACTAAAATGAATCAAAGATGATATTGATCCTGAGAAATGATTGATTTTGATGAATATTTGAAGCTGGAAAGTTCTCGTTTCCTCCTGTAGGCTGGATCCTGATCGATCGGTGTGGGAAGCACTTTGGGACCATCCTGAACTACCTGCGGGACGGCGTGGTGCCTCTTCCGGAGAGCCAGCGTGAGGCGGAGGAGCTGCTGGCGGAGGCGAAGTACTACCTGGTGCAGGGTCTGGTGGATGAGTGTCAGGCCGCCTTACAGGTACCACTCACCTGTATCACTGCTCTGCACCTGCAGGAGCATCGTCCGTTTTCTGGACAGGGCCACAGCACAAGTGCTCATACACCAGGTTCTTCTCCTCTGAGAATTAAAGCAGGAAAATCCTCACAACACGCTGAGCTGCAGGTCGAGAATCTGTGACCAATGTGTTGTACATTAGCAGCACTGGTCACTGTTTCTCATGAATATATTTATTATTAAACCATTTTTAACCTCAGTCTTGTTTCTTCTCCAGAACAAAAACGCCTACGAGCCTTTCTGTAAAGTGCCCTTGGTGACATCATCTAAAGAAGAGCAGAGACTCATTGCTACATCCAATAAGGTAACTACACCTTTTACAGCAACAATGCCAAACATTCCTCCACGTAAAACACACACGTCTTTACACTATTGATCTGTTTTTCCACAGCCCACTGTCAAACTACTGTACAACAGGAGCAACAATAAATACTCCTACACCAGGTAAGAGCGACAGATTTAAATATAATATTCCTGAGTCACTTATTAATATTTTATTTTATCATTTAAATTCATATATTATTTTATATACTGTTTTATTAGTTTTATCCTCACCTTAGTTTACAATACTACTCTTTCCATACTTTTATTTTGTCCTTTATTCTGATCTTATTCATCACTGAACATCTGCATCACTGGCCTCAACTGTGAGAACCTGTGTGAAAACTGATAGAAGGTCTAGTGAGTCCTAACACTGGCTTCATTCATGTAAAACTCCTGACAGATGTTAAAGCAGCTGTTAACTGGTGGATTAGTTGTGGAAGTGCATATGAACGTGATGTTAAAGCTCATGGTCCAACTGTCTCCACACAGCAACTCTGATGACAACATGCTGAAGAACATCGAGCTGTTCGACAAGCTCTCGCTGCGCTTCAACGGCCGCGTGCTCTTCATCAAGGACGTGATCGGGGACGAGATCTGCTGCTGGTCCTTCTATGGTCAGGGTAGAAAAATCGCTGAGGTCTGCTGCACCTCCATCGTCTACGCAACCGAGAAGAAACAGACGAAGGTGAACGTTAGGATCCTCTACTGATATTCGCTCATGGAGATTCAGTTCTTTGATCTCCTCTATTCCAGGCGTATTTAAATCGCTAGAATTTGAAGCTCAGTTCATTTATCCAGTCTGAGTCTGGTATCAGATCTGAGTCCCGTTATTGACGTAATTAGTGATTTGGAGCGTAACACAAATTTCGCTGGAAGTCGGAACTCATGCATGTAATTCTGTCGTATTTATTAAACATGAACAAATAGCATATCGCTAACGCCAGTCTCATAAGCGTTTGTTGTGGGATGTGGCAAGTTTCATGGGGAGCAATGCATTGTGGTCTATGTAGTGTCTGGTGCAGGAAAACAGGTGGGTAAATGGGTGGAAAAGAGGTGGAAAGAGTTGATTTCTGTCTGATTTACGCTTGGAGCCATAATGAGGTTTCCAAACAAACATTGTGGAGCTCCTTCATCTATGAAAGCATCACAGTCTCACTGCATTAACAGCTTTTCAGTGTGGAATTTGCTACCGTCCACTTCACTGCTGCCCGGGCGCTGTTGATAGCTGCTCACTGCTCCACGTGTGCACGTGTGATGGTTAAATGCAGAGACACATTTTGTTGTGGTGACTGTGTGCAGTGTTGTGTTCACACTGATCGGAAATCACGAATCACTCAATATAGTTTATTATTTCTTAGAAAAAAATGAGACTGAGGCCCATGCAGACAGAACCAAGCTCCACCTAACTGACCGTAAGTCAGTGAGACCCACCTGGACACAAGGAACGGCCGACGCCTCTTTAAACCCAACTTTCTAAATATTATTAATATTCTCTCTCTCTTCTCACTCGACCAGAGGACGGGTTCCGAGCCTTGGTTCCTCCCCAGGTTTCTTCCTACAGTTTAGGGAGTTTTTGGCTCATTAGGGGCTCGGACCCGGATTCTGTAAAGCTGCTCTGTGACACCGTCAGTATAGAAATAAAATTGACTTGATTTACGGTTGTAGTCTCCATCTTTACATTCTATATTGTCACCATTGTCTCCATCTTCTAAATGGAACCATGTGTTTTAGTAAATGACTGTGTGTTTATAATTTGATAATCCCGTTAAATGCTCCTCAGGTGGAGTTTCCGGAGGCGCGCATCTATGAGGAGACGCTGAACATCCTGCTGTACGAGTCTCAGGACGGACGCGGGCCAGACAACGCGCTGCTGGAGGCCACAGGTGGCGCTGCAGGTCGCTCACACCACCTGGAAGAGGACGAGGAGCGCGAGCGCATCGAGAGGGTTCGCAGGATCCACATCAAATGACCAGACGACCACACACACACCACCCGTGACCTCTGTGCCTCGGCTCGATGTCCAGCCCCCTCCACCCTGTGCCTTAAACACCACCAGCGCTTCACCTCTTCCTCCGTCTGTCTTTCACAAACTCCACCCTCACACGAAGCGCTGGGCAGTGAGAGGAGAACCCACGTACAACGTTATCCCGAGTTAAACACGGTGGGTTCTCCTGCAGCCTTCAGGTGACCGGCTGTGCTTCCTGACCTCAGATCTCTCTGTTCTTTCACTAGAAGCGTCATTATAAAGAAACCTCTTCTTTCAGGAGCGGCCAGGTTCTGTAGCTGAGGCTTATTGTGTCTGGGATTATATTTAGAACCCGGTTTGGAATTTCCAAGACATTTCAACTTTACGTTTAGACAGAATCTCTGTGCAGTTTGCTCTTCACTTTGAGTTGTGCAGCTGAAGACTAGTATTGCAGGTTCTCAGTTCAGGAACCCCAAAGCAGCTCCATGGTTTCATTTCTGGTTTCTGAACTAAAGAGCACGGAGTGGGTTCTGTACTGAACCGTGTTGCTCCGTGTTCTTTTGTTTCAGTAACCGAAGCTGCTGATTGGCTTCTTCACTGGGACTGGACAATGGACAGTGTTGTTTTGGCATTTTCTGATCTGGAGCAGGTTTGTGTTTGAGTACGTACTGTATGTGCTGTAGAACGTGGAGACTCGTATCTGATCAGACTGAGACTCTAGAGTGGGATTAGTTTGATTCTGCTGCTGATATTATCGGCCTGGTTTATGAGAGAGATGAATTTGGATGATAATAACAGATCCGGTCACCAGAGGGCAGCGTTGCACCGCTTTTCCATTTTTAGAGGAACATTGGCAAAAACAGAGATTTTCAGTCACGTGGTCTCGAGGCTGTAGATTGCACTCGTTTTCAACAGGTGATGTTTAATGAATGACGGGCAGGTAATGCTGTCTCTCTGAGGCCCTGGTAATGATTACGTTGGGGGCTGAAACTGAGACGTAGGCCGAGCGATGGGTTGTACAAGGCTGTTTCAGTAACTGAGGTTAAGGATTAGAAGGTAATCAGACCCTTCAGGCTGCACTGATGGAGGTTTGTCATTCCCTCAACGCAGCAGAGGGAAAACTGGTCTCAGATCAGCACTTTGGCCCCACGTTCTGAGGGAATTAAACCGATTAGAGTAAAAGTACTGATCCAGGATCAGCGTGCGACGTGCATGACTAAGACTAGCGGAAGCTAATTCAAGACCAGCACTTTTACTGTGAGCGGTTCAGTAAATACAGTTTCAGATCTTCTTTCCATCACCGTGTGCATATCACGTTTTGTTCTCGCTAGTTTTATTAAAACCTATTTAGAAATGAATAGTATCTGTATACTGTAGAGGCATTTGTACAAATGGGCACATGAATTAAGAAGTTTTACATACAATTATATTTATATACACATTATCATAAATAAAGATTTCTACTCCTTTCGTAGACCAAACTTCAGCGTTTATTGTCCTTCATTTCTGTTTGTGTACGTCAAGTAGAAAACTTTTATTGTACATATGGCTTCATGGTCACAGGTTCTGAAAATGGAGTAAATGAAGTAGAAACAATTCTAATTGAGGTGTTGAATAATTTAACAATTAATTATTTCTCTTTCCAATTGTACTGAATCCACTGTTTTAAAGAATAAGAGTCTACGAAACTGGGGAAAATGGCGATGTGGCTAAGTTAGCTACACTAAAGGTGAAGGCAGTGCAGGAGAATTGGGACTTGGTTAAAGTAGTATTTCAGCTATAAATAAATAAATAAATTAATAATTATTTGCCCCTCCCCCTGTCTGGTGTTTGCACCCCACCAATTAGCAGCAGTTTCCCTTTTTATATACAACAGTGCAAATGTGAGTCAGATACACGAGTATACCCCACATGGAGATTTCTGTCTGCGGTTTACACGATGCTAACTGGTGGGGTGTTCGTTTCCATGGATACTGCACTCACCAGAATTTATTAGAATTCTTTAAACTTGAGTTATTGAAAAAAGAAAATGCTGATGCAGGTGTGGAGGTCTCTTCGTCTTTGAGGTGTTCTTGTATCTTCCTCAGTTCTCGACTCACCGGTTCCTCGTCCGAGGCGTGACCTGTAAAACATGATGGCAGCGTATCAGACATTCCAGCTGTCGTTTATATTATTCATTTGATTTTGAACTCCCTGTACGATGCACTGATTTGGCAGATGTGTAGAATGCTTTGGGCTGAAACTTCTAGAAAGATCACTACCCCGTTTTACAATCTGCAAAATGACTTTCGCGAACGTGACGTAACACGAATTTTGTTGGAACTCATGCATGTAATTATGTCGTATTTATTAAACATGAACGAGTAGCAGCATATCGCTAACACCAGTCTCATAAGCGTTTGTTGTGGGATGTGGCAAGTTTCATGGGGAGCAATGCATTGTGGTCTATGTAGTGTCTGGTGCAGGAAAACAGGTGGGTAAACGGGTGGAAAGAGGTGGAAAGAGTTGATTTCTGTCTGATTTACGCTTGAAGCCATAATGAGGTTTCCAAACAAGCAACACAAACCAAAGAGAGTGAACGAGACAACACTTCTCCCTCGTATAGCGACGCGTTACACCGAGCGTGTTCATCCGCACCACTCGCCAACTAGTTCCAACTTTGTTTTTATGTCGCGTGTAAAAAAAATTATTTAAAAAAAAGCATCTAGTGACGTAACCATGAATCACCACATGTCAAGTGCAACGTAACACAAGGAACCCTGTGTAGAAGATGGGCTTAGGTCACCATGGGCATCTCCACCAACTGTAAAAACTTCAACAGGAATTTGCCTCAGTTCCTCATGATGCCTGTTGATGTCTTTTTAAAAATTGTTTCTAAAAACTAATTTTGACTGACAATCAAACCCTGGATTCACACACATTTTGACCGAGAGGTCCCGTTGTGCTAGTTGACCTCTAGGAGACACTCTTTACTCGTCATTATTTTCTGGCATAAAGGTTCAAACAGCTCAAAATCTGAGAAGTTGCATCACTGCCACATTGTCTGGAAGCATGTTGTCAAATTGTCTCAACTTCTGCACCATAAACCCTGGAACCTTCTTACCAATCAACTGAGCTCCATGAGGTACCTTCTCCAAGTGGGACTTTCTGTGCCTCCTGTATGTAATAGAGTGATGTCAGACCTGTAGGAACGTGGTAGCACTCACCACCATCAGATGACCGTTTTTGCCCTTGTACACCATGGGTTCCTGCCCAGTGCTGAAGTCCACGAAGCTCTCCTTGCCTCCCTTCATTTCAAACTTTATACTAGAAGAAGAAACATGGATTTTAGCCAAAAATCATTTCTACAATCTCTGATAAAACAATGTCTTCATTTCATGGAATAAGCGTCTGTGAAGGAGCGTTTAGAGGAACCAGATGTCTGTTCAATTTGTCACCATTTTGAACAGTTTTGACTTTGAAATTTCACTTATTCCACCTTCTTCTACTCTAGTTCCAATGTATAATCCACCACAGTGCCTGTGGTCCATAGAGCAGCAATGGCGTCAGACTCACCTTCCCTGAAGCACTTTGATGGAATTCTGCTTGTTTGCAATGATGCTCAGTTTGGTCAAAGCTTCAAAGAGGTGATCACACTGGAGCACGAGATCCCCCTGAAAAAACAACGGTAAACTGATATCAGCCGCCATTTTCTTTCAGTGTTTTTTATTATTACATTCGTTTTTCTCTTTCAGACGCAGACTTGATACTACGGAGCCCGCAGCGTCACCTGCAGGGGAAAAAAAACAATCCGTGGCGACAGATTCGCAATCCGTTCCCTCAGTTTATAAACCGCACCCACAAATTCTTAAACTGTTCCCTCGGTTTTACAAATCCACCATGTACCTGCTAGAATGTGTTCAGTAAATAGTAAAGCAACA
>JBBIGC010000041.1:2424029-2436911 GCA_037576955.1 Lepidarchus adonis
GCAGGAGAAGCTACAAGAAGATAGCAAAGCGATGTCAGCTTGCAGTTTCCACAGTGAGAAATGTAATTAAGAGATGGCAGTTCAGGGGAACTGTGAAGGTGGAAGACTCAGAGAACTGCTCGTATGATGGTTGGAAAGACAAATCACAATCCCGATTTCATTGCAAAAAACTGCAGAAAGATTTAGCAGACTCAGGAGTGGTGGTGCACCGTTCCCCAATACCTTCATGGAAGAGTCAGCAGAAGAAAACCCCAGAACTCTTTTAGCTGCTATAAAGTGTTTGCAAGCTGTGAAATCTGCCACAGGAGGTGTTACTTATTATTGATTATGTAGGGTACCCAAACTTTTGCACAGTGCCAAAATAATGTGGGTTGTTTTTTTTGTTTTTTTTTTTGCAGTTGTTCAGTTTATGACATAAAAAGTAATTATGCATCAATGTTTGCTGAAAATATTATTTTTTATAAAGGGGTGCCCAAACTTTTGCATAAGACTGTACAGTACTGTGTGAAAGTCTACACACATGGTTTAAAGCCATTTATACCAGCATTGAGTATCTTTCTGCCAGCAAAAACACAAGGTAACATTAGAATAAGCGCAAAAGTAAAGTAGTAAAAAGATTTAAGAGTTTGATCTTTGTAAAGATTTGTAAGGCGTTGATTTGTTGGGAGCTGGTTGAAAGAACACAGGTTTGGTTCCAGATTTCTTCTCCATGTCTCGATGCTCAACTGAGCAGCACCTGATTTAATATAAGGAACGAGTGACTGAGGCCAAAGCTGGGATTTGATGGCAACTACACTGGGTATCACTGGGCTTCCATGAATAGTTGTTTACTTTATTACTGTTATTAAAATGGATACTAATATTAATGTTTTGTTGGAGGGGAAAAAAAGTAATCTCTTTTTCTCATGTGAGACTTTTGCACAGTACTGTATGTATAAATAAATATATAGAGATATAGATATATAGATAAATATCATCTACACAGAAATATTCATGAATTCAGAATAAGAAGCTTAGGGCACATTTTGCTTTAATGACTAAATAACCAAAACTGTTTTTATTCATAAATATTTAATATTATTAATAGCTATAGTAGTAGTAGTAGTAGTATTTACATTTAATTACAGTACTTTATTATCTTTGCTGAGTTTTAATTAAGAAAATTCAAGGTAAAACATCACTTGAAGTTTACTCTGATACAGTGCGGCAACATTGCACAGGTTACCGTTTATAATAAATAATAATAATAATGCATGTAATTTTTAAAGCACTTCACATTAAAAAGCTCAAAGTTTAGGTAAATGAGTGATGAGCACTGGAGAAGAGCAGAGAAATCTGTGTCTTTTTAATCATTTTCTTAAAATAAACATTCATAAATAAGATCTAAGCTAAAATCTCTTTATACTGGAGCACAAGCTAAAGTCTGTCACAATGGCTGATACATTGCTCTATATAGCAGTTAGTCAGTATCTGAGAGCATGCTGGCCATACAGGGGGCTGGAAATTATTTGGACTTTAATAATAATAATAATAATAATAATAATAATACATTTTATTTATAACGCACTTTTCATTAGCAAATCTCACAGTGCTTACATTAAAACAGAAAAAAAAAAAAAGTTTTTAGTTGGACTACAGTTAAAAACCAATGATGTTAAAACCTTTTTCATGCATGTCCTGAAATCCTGAACTTTTCTAGACCATACCCAATTATGTGTGAAAGTAAATGTATACATTTTTTAGGCCAGATATCAATAGACCTTATTCCAGTGACCTAGGGTTTGTAATGTGTGAACAGAGCAGGTAATTTTCCAGAGAGTACATGGAGGACTGATGATGTTTCTATGCAACTGGAAGAAAATAAACATTCAGGGTTTTTTACACTAATTATGTAAATAAAGATAACAATGAAAATGTCCAAATGGATTCAGGTAAGGTCCGGCACAAACATCAGCAGATACATTCAAGGAATGGCGAGATACTTTGCAAACTATGACTCAGCAAAATGACCATGTCCTGCCTCAGTGATGTGCTACTCAGGCACCATCATTCACCCAAACCACAGTATTTCTCGTAGGTGTGACCGCATCCAACATGGACCAGTCTTCTGCTGTGTGCAATGGGGGGCTGTACATTTTTTCTGAAGTATCTGGCAATGCACAAAACACCATTTTAATTCAATTTACTTTTCAGTGGTCATAATGTTATGGCTGATCGGTGTACACACTTAAATGTGCAGGGATACTGTGTGTGCGACAGTTTGACTGACTACGCCGAGCACATCGGCTGGTAATGTGGGCGTCCAAGCCGCCGTTCCTCAGGTCAGTGATGTAGTTAGCAAGTGAAGTACGCTAGCAACTTTTGCAAGCAGATTCAGTTGAAGCTGGTCTAGTATGTAATAAGCGTAAGTATAAAAAATATTTCTTACAGATATTGAAAGATTAGATTTAAAAAAAAATATTAGAAAAACATACCTCTGTCAAGTGAATTTTACAAACCATTTTTCCAGAAAAGTTGGACCAGCTGGAACTGGCAACCTTAGAACAAAGCAAGGATTTTCAATAGTTTTACTCACCAGCTTAACCATATTTAGTAAATGTGCAAATATTAAGAATTTGATGGCTGCAACACACTCAAAAAAACATTGGGACAGAGTTAATTGAGACTAAAAATGCGCAGAATATTAAAGTACCCCTGGTTTGGAAGCTAAATGGGTCATGATTGGGTATGAAAGTAACATTCATTGAAGGCTCAGTATGGGTTTTCATGAGAGAATTGATATCCAGTTCAAAAGGAACATTTGTCAATAAATAATTGAATTACTTTTTGCAGCATCCATAGTACATAATGTCGTGAAAAGATTCAGAGAATTCAGAGGTTGAAAACCCCTGTTGAATGTGCGTGATCTTTAAGCCAGGAGACAGCTCCGCCTAAGAACTGTCATGCTACTGTGACATATAGCCACCTGGGCTCGGGAGTTGTTCAGGAACCGATTGTCACTCCACACAGTCCATCACTTATTAAAAAGATTTTTGCTGAGAGTTTGCTGGGCCCAAGCTCGTTTGAGATGGACTGAAAGACTATGGAACTGTTCGCAGGGGCCAGAGTGTAATGTTCAACATGTTTTCAGAAAAAAAATCAAGTTCTTTGTACCAAAGATGAAAAAGACCAGATTGTTATCAGTTGACGGTGCAGAAGCCAGCATCTGTGATGGTATGGGGGTGCATCAGTGCCCACAGCATGGGTGAGTTTCATGTATGTGAAGGTACGATTGACTTTGAGGCGTATACGTATTCAGGTTTTAGAGAGACAACTGCAATTGAGACAACATCTCTTCCTGGGACGTCCATGCTCATTTTAGCAGGACAATGCCAGACAATGCCACATTCTGCATGGGCTACAATGGCAGGGCTTGGTAGACACAGAGTGTGCTTGGCTAGCCTGATGTCAGATCTGTCTCCTGTGTGAAAATGTATTGGACATCTTGAGGATTATCAGACAGTGGCAACCAATGGATTATTGAACAGCTGTTCAATGTCTTATATTAAGCAAGAATGGACAGAATTTTCGATTGCAAAACTACAACAATTAGTGTCTCAATTCTCAATCTTAAACACATTTTAAGAGTGTATTGTAGCCACAAATGGTATATTTATATTATACTATACTATAATTGTACTTCTGCCAGTTAAATAAATGGTCACATTAATTATTTGTATTGCATTTTGGAAAATATACAAATTTAATTGTAATTAAATTATATATATTTTGATAAGAATTATTTTATTGAACTTTTATTGACTGACAGAAGAACAAAAAAGATGTTATAACTGAACAGTTTAAACTTATTATATAACAATTATAAACACATTTAGAAATTGATGCCTGCTACACTATTAAAAAGGTTGGAATGGGACATGTTGACCACTTTGTCACATAACCTTTCCCTTGTAATAACACTTTTTGATGGATTTAGAGCTGAGGATACCTTGATGCACTATACATTTTAATAAGAGACAGATCTAGACTGCTGCCTGGCAAATCAAGCACACACACACACCCTGTATCTATGAAGCCACGCTGTATCTACTATTGGCAGAACTAGGCCTGGCATTGACTTGCTGAAATAACCATAAAGTTCCCAGGAAAAGACATCACCTTGATAGCAGCAAATGTCTCTCTAAAATCCCCAAATACTCCTTTAGAGTATAAGAAAGTCACTATCGGCACATTTTGTCTTTTGCCCAGAGAGCTAAGCATTTGTTTTTACCATAAGTTGCTGAAAAGTGCCCTTACACATATCCTTCAATCCTTCTAAGATTAGCTTAAGAATAGAATTGTTATAGAATTAGAACGTTAAGTTATAATATTTTCTGAAGTTCTCCTGAGTCCATCAGGCTATATATTTGTTACAGTAGCATGATGGTTTCTTATGCACCTATTCAGAAAGCTCAGCCTTGCTATTGTAGATGGGATTTGGGTTTAAGAAATGCTCTTTTTGAAATAGTTGACTATTCTGTCACAAAATTTGGCACAAAGCAGTAAGCATTTATTGTTGGATTGTTAATTTTTTAACATATTAAAACTGGCTATGGATGCTAAATATAGTGGCTATACTTATGTTGTAGGCAAATTAATTTGGCTTCCATCACCACTACTGTAAATATATCTGGAGTACTGTATAATTATTAATATTTCAATATATCAAACCGCTATTAGCCACTAAATCATTCAGTGAATTAAAAAAAAGATAAGTTCACATTAATTAAAGATTAAAGATATAAAGAATTAAAGATAAATAGCATGTGTACTAGAATAAATTTTGTTATTAATTATCTTTATCATTTAGTAAATCTCAATAGCATTTGTATAAGCTCTCTAATGTGTTTGAATAATCAGCAGCAATTGTGTATTGTGCTATAGCCTTAAAATCCATAAATATGTATGTATTTATTCGTGCCATGGACTCTGACAGCTTGGGAGATGTGAGAAAATGTATTCGGTGTATCTGCATGCATTCAGTTAAATACTGGATTTTAATATGGGTATACAAATGTAATACAGAATATTGCTTAATGACAAACATCTCCACTGTATATATGTTTTACATTATATTGAGCTTCTTGGGGGATTTCTTAATATTCTGTCCAATTTGGTTCTCTTTAGTTTCACCCACTAGTTACGGCCGCACAGTTTCACCAACACTGGGAGAATGAAGAATAGTCATGTGAAGGATCTTTTTGAACTTCTGCTACCACGTCATCTTTGGACAAAGGAAAATGTGGCGATTCTTCATACTTTAGAAACGTCCATCACAGTCTCATACTTCATCCAATCCAACTTTATTTCTTAATAAAACACTTTATAAAACACAACGGACCAAAGTGCGTTACAGAATAAATAGTATAGAAAGTATCAAATATAAAAGGGCGTACTAGAAAAACAGTAGATAAAACAAATAGTATAAAATATATAAAGCTAGAAGAATAAAAGGACAAGATAGATAAACAAATATAATAAAATCACATTACATAAAACAGCGTCTCACATAGTGTCATAGGCCAAAGAGAAATAGTGCCGTTTTAAAAGAGATTTAAAATCAGATAAGTTAGAGGCCTGTCTGATGTGTAAGGGCAGGTCATTCCAAATATTTGGGGCTGCTACAGCAAAAGCTCGATCCCCTCTGAGTTTCCGCTTAGACTTCTTCATTTACAAAACCAGTTCTTTTCTTAAGGAAGTTTTTTTATAAACCCAATAGTGGATCTACTATGGCATCTCTCCAAAGAACCCATTCTATCACCTGCATTTTAAAACCTGTGGCCCATTTGTGAAGGCATTAATACTGCCCAGGCATTCAGCATCTGCCATGAGAAGAGCTTTAAAACTCAAGTGTCATTAAAGTATGAATACAGTTATTGCTTCAAATGGAGAAGGGCTCAAATGGCAGCTGAAATACAGTGGTTTTCCTCTTTAATTGTAGCGTATTCTCACCAACCATCTTCCCTTCAGCATCGTGACTGCTGTGTGACCAGTGCAAGTGTTGTTTCCTCATCACTGAGGATAAAGTAGGTTGACATGAGCTTCCTGACAAGAGAGTGCTCCACAGCTTCAATATTCATGTCCCTTACACTATTTATAGAGCTTGCACTGTATCTGCCTGCATGTGGGTGGAATGCAGGTATACGAAGAACTGTTGTCATCAGACATGTTTTGTTTTTTTTAAAGCTACTGAGCTAAATGCAGCTGTAGCTCAGGTGTAGCATATGTTCTGTGAAAGAGAAAAAGTGAAAATGTTACACTCCCCATCACATTCTTGGCCTGCATGGCTCGTTTTGACAGCATCCTGCCTTCGTTATCGTTGAGCGATGGATTTCACATGTTGTTCCTGCTACTTTGACAGATGGAGGTGGAGACTGGCTGGAGATTTTGAGAGATTGGCATATCAGCAGTGACTCCACAACGGCTGTGTGTGTTGGTGTGTGTGAAGTCTGGTAATTAAGGGTGTAATATCTGACCTCGCATTGATTTGATTAGATTTTTTGGTTCAGAATAATAGAAAAAGAACAAAACAATCCTGTGCTATTCATACAGGGCTAACAAATCAACACAATTTCACCAGGCGTTTTGGGTTACGATTACTGAATACATTTTGTTTAGGCCAAAAATGAGCATGTGCTGTATTTAATAGTATTACATTATTGAAATATTACAGTTAATCCTAACATTCCAGAACTGGTTTTGGTTGGAAGTTGAATCACCATCATCAGATCAAAGTATTTGCTGTTTTATTTAATGTCTGTTTGGTCTTTTTGAATCATTTTTAATGTAAACGGATGATCTTGTGTTTATGCACTGTGTCGGTACCTGGCTCTGTTCTGAAATATCTATATGTGCCAGGGCTGCCTGTTTTTAATGCCATCACCATAGCGACAGGGGAATAGGAGAGGGAGAAATCTCTCTCTCTCACTGTCTGTATCTCTCTCTCTCTCTCTCTCTCGCTCTCTCTCTCTCTCTCTCTCTAACACTTTCACTTGCTATCTTTCCCAAAATACCTCTCTCTCTCACTCTTCACACTTGTATTTCCCCAAATCTAGCTCTGTTTATCACTCACTCACTCACTCACTCACTCACTCACTCACTCACTCATGGGGGAGGGGAGATCTCTCTCTCCCCTCTGGTCTGTGGTTTGCTGCTAATTACAGTCTTCTTCCCTATATTCATCATGTCTACCACTACTCAGCTTTAAAACACTCTGATAGCAGGAAGCTAGAGGTTTGGCTATTAGGGCGGCTGGAATACCGCAGAGAACACACATGCACACGGCTTCAGTAATTTATTCCCTCGGTGCCTCATACTCAGCAGAACAACAGCGTTTACAGAGAAAGCGAGTGAAAAATGCATGGATTATCCATAATTCATGTTCGCACGAGAAACACACAATATTCAGTTTTATCATCATTACATCCATAATATATAATTATGGAATGTTTTTATCCCTCTAGCATTCTTATGGAAAGTATTAAGCTGTATGTAAAAGTTTCAGAGTTATAGTATATGTAATAAAGCAGTGTGGGGAGGGGGACTGACTACGGAATTATGCAGCAAATCCTCCCTTGTGATCGGAAGGCTGTGGGTTCTAGTCCCGGCACCTCCCTGTGCAAGGTACCATCCCACTACACTGCTCCCAGGCGCTGTTGATAGCTGCCCTATGCTCCGTGTGTGTAAATGTGATGGGTTGAAAGCAGAGGTCACTTTTTATTGTGATACACTTTGTGTGATTGAGTATGTTCAATAACCAATAGTCACTTTCACAATTAAAAATGTATCACAGTTTAAGTTTTATCTCAATATTACAAAATATCTTTGAAGCAATACAAGTCTATACAATATGCACAGCAAACCCCCATATTCCATATATTGATGCATATGTTTGCATGTACTACAGTGATGCTTTATAGTTTGTGAAATCTGCATAATTATGACCTAACACCTCAACAAAATTTGACACGTATACTAAAAGCCGAGAACCTAATTAAATAAATAGATAGAGAATAATGATTCAGAATTTCACATCTGTGAGTCTTTGCTTTCTGGTGTGTAGGGAAAAAAAAACTGCCGCTTAGGACTTCTGGTAAGTGCTGGATCAGTGTTGTACATATGCTTGAAAGAACTGAGCTCTTTCATTTGTGCAGAACAGCTTCTGCTCTAAGAGGTTTTTTTTGGGTTTCCTCAAATGAACCTCACTTCAGGTCTTTCCAAAACAATCATGTTAGGTTAAGGTCAGGACATAGACGTTGCCATTCCATAACTTTCCACGTCTACTACTTTCATAACTGAAAATAACTGACTGAAAATAAACTAAATTCTAACCTTTTTTAATTCATTTTTTGTAGGCATTCACATTTGCAAACATCTGTTTTCAGACCATTTTTAATGCAGTTTCTTTACTTGCTCTGCACACATCTGCCAAGGAAACACTGGAATCTTGAATTTTCTACAGTTCTACAGTATATTCTCCAATCTGTCCAGGTTTAGCAACCAGCACACATTTTGCAATCTAGCAAACAAAAAACACATTTACAGTGCTGCTTCAATCCCAGAATGCTTCCCCAAATGCAGGCATTTTTACTCACTTGAGACTAGGGGTGTGACACAATATCGATATAACATTGTCCTTGCTCATGCAATATGATAATCGATCGGCAATTTTTAAATTAATAAACATTCATCACCAATTTGACTCACTGCTGAAGAACTTCCCTACATTTACATAGCAGAGAAAGCTCGTCTACAAACGCCCCAGCCACATTTAAATCTAAGGTCTGACTTTGGCTTTTAGAACATTGATGGAGCAGAGCATGGATTATCTTGTGACAGCCATATCTCTGCACATCTTTTTCCTGCACTTGTTTCATAGCGAAGGATGATGCTAAAAGGGAGCCCTGTCAACGTGAATATACACACATCACTGTAGAGCTTCTTCGAAAATGGGGGAAAGACTCAGTAATCCAAGTGTGCAGAATTGCACATCCCCGCCAATATTTAGCATTGGTTGAACTGTCCTAAACAATAATTTAGATCAGACAGAATCGTAATGCTCCATAATTTGTCTGTTATACACAGGGTTAAAACTAGCTGTCTATAGCGGGAGGTGTGTTTCATGGGGAGCAATGCATTGTGGACTATGTAATGTCTAGTGTGGGAAAATTGTAGTTGTAGTTCAGTTTGTTACATGATGCTAGCACAATTTGCCAAGTGACAAAAAGGAACAGAAGTGAAGCCTTGAAGGTAGTTGTGCTAGTAGCTAGTAGCTAGCTTGAAGTAGTGGTTACCCTGTGCTTCTGACCGGGAAAGGTTATAATGGCATCACTATTACTTATGTAAATTAGATACTTTGTTGTCACTTTATCTTTGACACAATGAAATTAATAACGCATCCCTGTGTTTCTGTGATGTATCGCTATGCCATTATCATGCAATATACATGGTTTATTGCTGTATTGCAATATTATTGTCATCGTAAAGGACAAAATTGGTGGCTTAATGGGCTTAATAACATGGAAGAAAATCTGTCCTGCAGCCTTGCATGGTGAGAAGTGGGTTTGGCGAGATGGGGGGGGTTCGCCAGGGGTGGAGGGGAGTGGGGGGCGTCCCCACTTCACTGTTTCCCAGGCGCTGCGGTTGACGGCGTGTGATGGGTTAAATGCAGAGGATTATTCCGTTGTGGTGCACTGCTGTGGTGTGTTCACAATGACAAAAAAATCTCTTTCACTAAAAATCATCTTTCTGATTTTCTTGTAATGAAATAACAAAAAGAAATGTATATATGGCATTATATATAATAGGTTAAATGCAGAGAATACATTTCGCTGTGGTGCACTGTGTGCTGTGGTGTGTTCACAATGATAAATAATCACTTTTACAATGGTCACCGAAATAACTTGAAACTGACAAAAGGAATAATACTAAAAACAATTTACTGAGTCTTAACAAATGAAAATCAAAATTGCTTTTGAATTGTGGTCCAACAGAATTATTTAAAAAAAACTAATTAATGAAACTGGCCTGGACAAAAATTATGGCACCCCTAACTTAATATTTTGTTGCACAATCTTTTGAGGCAATCACTGCAACCAAGCGAACTCTCAATAAGACTTCTGCACCTGTCGGCAAGTGTTTTGGCCGATTCTTCATGAGCAAACTGCTTCAGCTGTCTCAGGTTTGAAGGGTGAAACGCATGTTTCAGCTCTTTCCGCAGATGTTCAATAGCATTTAGATCAGGGCTCATAGAAGGCCACTTCAGAAAAGTCCAATGTTTTGTTCTTAGCCGTTCTTAGGAGTTTTTACCTGTGTGTTTTGGGTCATTATCCTGTTGGTGGACCCATGACCTGTGACTGAGACCAAACTTTCTGATGTTCGGCAGCACATTTTGATAGACTTTAAGACTTGATAGTCTTGAGATTTAATTGTACCTTGCACAGATTCAAGACATCCTGTGCCAAATGTAGCAAAGCAGCCCCATAACATAACTGTACCCCATGTTTCACAGTAGGTACAGTGTTCTTTTCTTGGTATGCTTCATTTTTGCATCTGTAAACGTAGAGCTGATGTGTCTTGACAAAAAGCTTCAGTTCTGTCTCTCAGTCCAAAGGACATTGTCCTAGAAATCTTTGTGGTTGTAAATATGCATTTTGGTCAATTCCAGCATTTTTATGATTTGCCTTCAACAGTGGTGTCGTCCTCAGTCATCTTCCATTAAGTCCACTTTGTCTTAAACAGCAATGGATGGTGCGATCTGACACAGATGTACCTTATCCTTGGAGTTCACCTCTAATCTCTTTGGAAGTTTTTTCTGGGCTCTTTGCTTCCCATTTGCATCATCCATCTCGTCAATGTGTTATCAAGTTAGAGGCTGGCTATACTCCAATTGACCTTAAACTTCTGAATAATATGTGCAACTGTTCTCACAGGAACACAAGTTGCTTGGAGATGGTCTCATAGCCTTTACATTGTTTGTCATACATGCTTGTCTGTAATTTTCTTTCTAATCTCTTGAGACAATTCTCTCCTTAGAATACCTACAATTCCTTTCATCTGTGGTCTATGTTCAGTGTGGTACACACCATAATACCAAACAGCACAGTGACTACTTTTCACCCTTTAAATAGGCACTGACTGATTGCAAGCTTGAAGAACCTGTAATGCTAATTACAGGATGCACCTTAGTTTAACTCGTCCCTCTATTCAGATTATTTTTTAGTCTTTTCTAGGGGTAACATAATTTTTGTCCAGGCCAGTTCCATTAGTTTGTTTTTTAGAATAATTCTGTTGAACCACAATTCAAAAGCAATTTTATTTGCTATTTCTCAGTAAATTCCATCCATCCATTTTCGACTGCTTATGCAGAGTCCAGTCGCAGGGGCAGCAGCCCAAGTAGGGAAGTTCAAACCTCCCTCTTCCTGGCCACCTCCTTCAGTTCCTCTGGGCAGACCCCGAGGCGTTCCCATTTCAGCCAAGAGATATAATCCCTCCAGGTTGTCCCGGGCCTACCCAGTGACCTTCTCCCATGGAACATACCACGCCTTTTGGCTCAGATCTTTTCTTTACCACAACGGACCACTGCATTACTGCAGAAACCGCTACAATCCGTCTATCAACCTCCCATTACATTCTTCCCTCACTCGTGAACTAGCCCAAGATATTTAAACTCCTTTACTTGAGGCAGTACTAAGTCCCCAACCCAGAGAGAGCATTCCACCCTTTTCCGACAGAGAACCATGGCTTTGGATGTAGAGGTGCTGACTCTCATCCCTGCCTCTTCTGCTGCAAACCACTCCAGTGAGAGGTCATGGTCTGTTGAGTCCAACAGAACCATATCATCCACAAATAGCAGAGACGAGATTCTGAGGTACCCAAATCTGACCCACTCCACACCTTGACTGAACCTAGAAATTCTGTTCATAAAAATTATGAACAGAATTGGTGACTAAGGGCAGCCCTGGGGAAGTCCAACCTTAACAAGAAACGAGTTTGACTTATTGTCGGCTATGTGGATCAAGCTCCTGCTCCTCCTGTACAGGGATTGAATAGCTCGTAGCAACTTTGTACCCCATACTTTTGGAGCACAACTCACTGGATGTTCCCGGGGGACACGGTCTAATGCCTTCTCCAAATCCACAAAGCACATGTTGACTGGTTGGGCAAACTCCCATGACACATCCCCCCCCCCCTCCCCAAAAAATCCTGGCCAGGGTGTAAAGGCGCTGGATGGGTTGCCAGAACCTTCTCTGTGCTGAACGAAAGTCATTTTTCATGGCCTCTGTGATGGCTGAAGCTGCTCAACCAGACCCCATAGGACTCCTTCAACTTGACGGCCTCTCAAACTCTAGGTGTCCACCATTGGGTTCGTAGAGAGGCACCAATACGCTTGGGTCTGCCTGGTCTGTCTGGCAGCCTCCCTCGCCTTCTGATCCAACTTACCACCAGATGGTGATCATTTGCCAGGTCAGCCCCTCTCTTCACTCGAGTGGCCAGAACATAAGATCCGAAGATCCAATTACAAAATTGATCATCAAGCTGCGAACTCGGGAATCCTGGTGCCAAGTGCCCTTATTGACATCCTTATGTTTGAACATGGTGTTCGTTATAGACAATCCATGACCAACACAAAAGTTTAACAACTGAATGCCACTTTCAGAACTGCCATTCAGTGCATAACAAACAACAGCCAGAGTACTTCCCCCAGCTCGAAGGTACAGGGAAGCAACCCTCTCGCCCTGTGAGAAGAACGCAAGCCCTTCTGCCATGAGAGAGAGAGAGAGAGAGAGAGAGAGAGAGAGAGAGAGAGAGAGAGAGAGAGCGAGAGAGAGAGAGAGAGAGAGA
>JBBIGC010000041.1:2444133-2463025 GCA_037576955.1 Lepidarchus adonis
AGTGTTCTGTACTGTAGATGATGAAGGAGATCAGTTCTCACAGTGTTCTGTACTGTAGATGATGAAGGAGATCAGTTTTGAGCTCAATCAGACTTTGTTAGTGTTAAGAAGAAATATTATTTCTAATAAAATACTTGCATTTTATCACATTAACCCAATAGCTCCTAAATGCTGTGGAGAATAATAAAATGCATCAGCTTGAAATATTTCTTATATAGTTCTGATCTTTTTAAGCTGATCTGATGATCAGACCCGAGGTAGATTGACTCAGACGCCAGATAAACATGGCAGAAGTGGTAATTGGGTCGGGATCTCTTACCTCTCAGACTTCTTTCCTTGATTAGCGAGTGGTCCGGCTGGCGGGACGTCCGTCTTCCTCTCCTCCACACTCGTTTGCAGCTCCCGCGCTCCTTTCTCCGCTTGCTTTGAGGGCAGCTGAGGTTGCGCTCTGAGGGGAGGTCTGGATCGGGGGTCCGGCTCGCTCTTCTCCTCTGGCTCAGAGCTGAACTGGGAGCTGGTCTGGCTGAGGTTGCCCGACGACCCAAAGCGTGAGCTGTCTGCCGGGCTGAGGATGCAGACAGACAGGTTTACAGCCTGGTCGCCGGTGTGGACGACAAAGCAGCTTTTCTGCAATTCCACCGAGAGCTGCATTGTTCTGAAGCCCCTGAGTTTCCCACTCGTGCACAAAGGTGCAGAAGGTCAATCTGAAGTTTTAACGTCAACATCAAATGTGAGTGGTTGGGTTCTTTGTCATGCAGAACTCGGTGGAATAATAGTCGGGTTACAGGAGAGAACCACGATAAGACTGAGGAAATGAAGGGAATAAAGACGGGTATGCAAGAACAAATGAAAGGTTAAAACTACCGACTGCAGAGCCTACAAACCGTCTTCACATTAAAGGTAAAGCTGAAAGGGACCTTGAGCCAAACCCACCCCGGGACATCTAGAGACTTTAAGGAGTCCTGTGGCATCACCTGCATCACTGAACTGCCGTGATTTACTTCCTTTCATTCTGCGAAATGACTTTTACCATTTACCTTTTGACTAAGCGCCCAGCACGGCCTGCCCCTCCGTCGCCTTCCCGCCCGATTAATCTCCCAGCTTCCTACCCACGTAAACAAACTGGCTCCAGCCGAAGCAATAATTCAGGCTACCTGAAAGGAAACAGGCGGCACACGCTAGAGGGAAGTGAATAAATAAAGATTGCACTTCCATCAATGCCACTTAAGGCTGCTTCCACTCCAGCGCACGAGGAACCGACCTCCTGTAGATCATCTGTGCTGAGGTTCTGGCCACTGTTCAGCTGGAGCTTTTCAGGGAGAACTTTCACCCAACGGCTGAAAAGTGCATTTCTGAGGTTCACTAGAAGAGGCGGAAACGGGACGTCATAGGTCTTTCTCATAAGCCATAAATATACTGCTGCTGTCTGGACAAAACCACGTATCTCCAAGTTTCTGTCTCTGATTTGCATGTTTCTTCAGGCATGTTTACACACCTGTGTTTCCTTGGACAGAGAAAATATGCATTAACGCTCGAATGATTACCCCCAACGACTTTTAGATTATCGGTATCACCATTTAATTTTGACCATCACCAAAAATAGTAATGGTGGACAACGATAGCTCCACTGACGTCTCTTCTCTCTGTGCTGTTTGCTCTCACCTCATTTAATATCCGTCTTTGATTGGATATATGTCACATGAGTAGTAGCCAATCAGTGTTGTTGTCACTCACACAGGAGAGAGAAGAGTGTGAGTGGAGTGTATAAAATATTACAGTCCTACACACTGGAGCTCAATGAAGAGCCTCTTTCTCAGTTCCTCCGGATAATGGACCTTTTCTTTGCATATCGATTCCAAATATCGGTTATCAACAAGCAATAATCATACATTTAATGGCCCTGAACCAGCATCGGTCGACCTCTAATGCGTAATAAAGTTATTTAAGGGAGTTTTTGGCCAGTGATGAGTAATACCAGCGAGGAGAAGCTAACAGACTGCAGCGTGGGGAGGTGGAGGGGGAGAACAGCTGTTCCCACTAGCCTTTTGCCGAGATCTTTGGTCAGGTGTCTCTCTGGAAGCTCCTCTGTGGCATCTGCCACACCCCTGTCCTGATCTGTGGGAGGTGGAGCAACTTCAGCATGGGCATTATGGAGTGAATCATCTTCACTAATGGAATCTTCCCGCTTTAATGCTGCAGGGCTTTCAGGGCGGTCAAAACTTTGCTGTACGTCTGAAGCGGTGTCACTTGGTCCTTCCACGTCACTGGCATCTGCACTTTCTGTTACATCTGACTCCAGTGATAACCTATCAGCCTCTGGTGCATCATCGTTTTCATCATCTCTAAACTCTGCTGGTATGGGCGGTGTAGCTACAACTGCAGGAGGTGTCTGAGGTGGTGTGCTCTGCCATGGGAAGCCTATCTTCTTCCCAAACATAGATGCAGAAGACATCAGCTCCTCTTTTGCAGCAGCTGGCTTCTCCTCTTGGAAGAGCCCGACAGACAGGCCTTTAAAGCCAGAAAAAAGACCCCCTGAGTCAAGCTGCTGTTGGGAGGGCTTTGTGTCATCCGATGAAGAAGCAGTGGAAGAGCCAAAAAGAGAACTGAAAGGCTTTGCCGTCTCAGCAGCACCTGAAAACAGGCCTCCAAAGGATGGAGCTGACAGACCAGGCAAATCAAACATGCCCTTGGATGGAGGTGACATTGGACGTTTCTCTTCAGCCTTGTGGGTTGCTGTTGGAGACATTACAGGTTCTTCATGTGGCTCTTTTGAGACGTCATTTAAAACTCCTGTCTCACTTTCCTCTTGTTCGTTGGGCACATTTGTTGTCTCAGAGGTGCCAACCTTTGCCTCCTCAGCAGACATGATGGTGGTCTCCTCAGAATCATTTACAGTTCCACTGTCTTCAGTAGCCAAGGCTGGTGCTTCAGGTTTACCTGCTGTGTCTGACACCTTGGCAATGGGACTTCCTGGTTGACTGGAGTCTTTTGCATCTTGATTCTGAGTTTGAGGCTTGCAAGTCTCTGCTGCAGACTTGCTCTCTTCTGGTTTAGCAGCATCCGTTCCCTTGAATAAGCTGAACAGATCCCCTGTCAGCGACTCTGTAGGGAGTCCAGTGGGTAGACTGGCAGGGAGGTTGAAAAAGGAGCTCTTCTGTTGTTGCTGAGGGCCTGTAGCTGTGGCAGTTTTAAAGAATGATGGGGGTGTTGAGAAAAAATTGGAATTGGCTGGCTTGCTGGGAGTACTTGGTCCAGAGAACATAGACATAAATCCAGAAAATGCAGCTGGTTCAGGTGGCTTTTGAGGTCCAGGCATCCTTGGTCTAGGCTGACCAGTCATTGCAGATCTAGGGCCTTGTATTCCAGGACTTGGGTCACCAGGCATTCCATGTCTAGGGCCTTGCATTAAATGTCTTGTTTGGCCAAGAGGCCCGGTCATTCTTGGTGTAGGGTGGCCTGGTGGATGAGGTCCTGGAGGTCCTATCATTTCTGGTGTAGACGGTGGTTGCTGTTGAATAATGATAGCAGGCTGTGGCGCCGGACCTTCTTGATATGTTAGTTCTGTTAACTGTTTTTCTTCATTGCCTTGCTGTTTGAATTTACTGGCCTTCTCCTCCAGCTGACCCTTGTGTGTTTCTTTTTCAGGTAGCTCAGTTTGGTCAACTTCTTTGTCTGTTGCAGAGTCACATTTCTCCAACTCTGAGCCTGCTTGAATTGTTAGTTCTGTTAACTGTTTGTCTTTTTCATCTTGCTCTTTGGTTTTATCCAGCTGGACCTCCAGTAGATCTTCGCATGTTTTGCTTTCTGGTGGTTTTATATGGTTACACTCTTTTTCTGTTTTATCAGGACCATTTTCCCCTGACTCTCCTTGATATTGTGTTTCTTCAAGTTTCCTCAAATCATCAAGCCTTTCGTTCACTGCTATTTCATCCATTTCAAGAGGACTAACAGAATGAACAGGTTTCTCTAGTTCCTCATTTTTCTCTGCTTCGACTGGTTCTTCTGATTTCACTGGTGTTTCCAACTCCAAAAGTTTTTCAGACCCTGATGATTTCTCAGGTTCTGTTGTTTTCCCAGATTCTAAACATTTGTCAGATTCTGACAGCTTCTCCACTTCCAATTCTTGGAGTGGTTGTAATGGTACAGAAGATACAGAAGGTTCTTTTACCATATAATAGTCTGAGGCTTTTTCGATTTCTGAAAATTCAGAAGAATCAGAGGGTTTACCTATTTGTTTCTCTGTATCTGCTTTCAGTTCATTCCCGTGTTCAGCAAGTGTGTTTTCTTGAATCTGTTCATCTGTTGGATGTTCCACTTCAGATTCATTTTCTCGGTTCTCCGTTATTTTGGGATGGGTAAGTTCAGTTGGAACTGAGAGTTTCTTTTCAACAGTCAAAGCATCTTCTGTCAAAACAGATTCATCTTTCATTACTGTAGTGATTTCTCTAGGATCAACCACAGTTGAAGCTAAATCCTCCTTTGGAATGGCTGATCCTTCAGAAGAGGAATCACTAGGTTTCTTGTCATCCATAAAAGACAAAAGGCTAAAGCCACTAGACTTTGTTTTGTCTGAGCCACCTCCAAGAGAGAACACAGACGGAACTTTAAACACACTTTCTGACTCAGAAGGTGCTGGAGTATTTTGGCCACCGAACATTGAAAACATTCCTTTACTGGTTTGCTCTTTGTTGGTAGACTCTACTAATGCAGGACCAGTTTGAGCTGGGGAAGACTGGGTGCTGGATCCACCAAACATTGAGAATAAACCAGGCCCAATATTATCTTTTGGTGTGGATGATCCAGGCAATATTCCCCCAAGAATTGAAGATCCAGAAGCAGGTGGTTTGATTGAAGCACCTCCAGCAGGTGTTGTCTGTACAGTGGGCCCACTAAAAATAGAGAACAGCCCTTTTCCTTGAGATTCTTTGGGTGTAGGTCCCCTAGGAGCTGGGCCTCCAGCAGGAGAACCCCTTGGACCAGGTCCTAACCCAGCCCTAGGCATAGGACCTGGAGCACATCTGGGACCAAATGCTGGTGTCCCTCTTGGACCCATTTGTACAGGACCTCTTGGTGCAGTTCCAGGGGAACCCCTTTGGCCGTGAGGGCCAGATGGTGGTTGAGCACTTCCTCCACCAAACATAGAAAACAATCCCTTTGCAGGTGTTTCTTTAGATGCAGATGCTGCTGGAGTTGACTGACTACCACCACCGAACATTGAGAGCAGACCTGTTCCAGGTGTTTCTTTGGAAGTTGAGGATCCAGGAAGTATGCCACCCAATATAGATGTTCCACTCTGAGATTGTGATGGTGCAGATGAGCCACCGAACAGTGAGAATATACCTTTACTAGACTGCTCCTCAGAAGGTGGCTCAGTGTGACTTGCAGATGTTTCTTCTCTTGGTGATGTTTCTGTACTTGCCAGTGGAGTTTCTGTTGATTTAGATTTTTCTGATTCTTTTATGGTTGGAAGCTGGTCTTTAGACATGACCAATATTGCACCAGAGTCTGTGGGTATTGGCTCCTTTTCTCTGGCTTCCTTTTCGGGGCTTTGTAATTCACTGAATACTGTGAGAGGCAATTGCTCCAACTTATGACTTACAGAATCTTGACTATAAACACAGGAAGCTTCATTATCAGTAGGGGTGGAGCAAGAAATTAATCTGTCTTCTTTCTGTAAAATAGACCCTGAACCAGAATCAACTGACAAGGGTGCCTCTTTCGTTTCTGGCAAAGGACCTGCACATTCCTCTTCCAATGTACTATTATGGATTGTTACGGAATAGGCAGCAGCTTCCTCAGTGTTTGATTGTTTTGTAATTGAAGAAATAGAAATATTTTCCAAACTTTGAGCGGAAGTTACTATGTGGGAAGATAACGTTTTGTCTTTTTCAGGGACGAGTACATCCGAGTCTTTTTTTGCAGACCCATTACCATCTAGTTGTACCTCTTCAGAGTCACCTTCAGTGACAGTTTCAAAGGTTTCTTCAGGAAAAGATTCAAAAGAATCATCTTTCTCTGGAGTCTCAGCATCACTCACAGACAACATCTCTTCCTCACTAGGACATTCCTCCTCTGGACTGCTTGCTTCTGAAAGAATAATCTGTGGAATTAACATCTTTCTAGGACTTAATCCAGTAAAATGTAATGCTCCCTCCTTTAGTTCAGCAGGTGATACTGTTGCAAAAGATGGTACTTCATCATGGAATAACATCTCAGGTGAAACAGAATCAACACTGGATTGCTTTGCAGAAGAAATGTCTGATTCAACACACTTGCCTTCAGTCAGATCTGGTCTAGAGCTAACGGCTGTAGAGTCGAGTGCAGAATGATTTTCATCTTTTGAAGTTCCATTTGGTATTTGTATAACTGAATGTGACATGGTGGGTTTAGTTGATGAATGGCTGCTGGTGACAGTAATTATGGAGGTCAAATCAGTTAGTGTTGTTTCTGTCAGAGAAGTACTTGAAGGCAGCTTTGCAAAGGCAACAGGGCTCACAGTGCTGACCAGTGAGAAAGCCTCTTTTTGCTCTGATAGTGTTTCTCCAAAACCTTCTCTAGACTCCTGCTCTGTTCTTGTTATAGTGATATTAGGCGCCTGATGATCATCCTCTGTTGAAGTCAGATACGTACATGCTTGAGAGGGTAATTCAGAAACACATTGTCCTGATTTGGACAGAATTTTGTCAGTTGAAAAAAAGACGGCCGGTCGAGCAGTGTGTTCTGGATTTATATCAATACCATGGGCTGCATATCCTGGACTTGGAGGAGGAACAGCTGGCAAATGATCTGTTGGAATAGGCACAGCCTGACTGGAACATGGAAGAAGGTCACCAGGAAGAACTGTTTTAGAGGGCTCTATTGTAACTTCTGACCTGAGAACAGGTGCAGCTGGTTGAAATACCATGAAAGGTGGGGTAGTATATCCTGGACTTGGGAGAGGTGCAGATGTTTGAATGCCCATAGCACTTGGTGCATCATATCCTGGTCTAAAAACAGGCTCAACTGGAGAAAAGACCACAGAAGACTCTGTTGTATGTGCTTGATTTGGAAAAGTTGCAGGTGGTGGAATTACCACAGCAAATGGTGCAGTATATTCCAGACCTGGAAGAGCCTCAACAGGAGGAAATGCTTTAGAAGACTCTGTTGTATGTAGTTGATTTGGAATAGGTACAGGTGGTGGAAACACTATGGGAGGCGAGGCAGTAAATCCTGGAGTTGGAAGAGGTTCAGTAGGAGCAAATGCCATGGAGGATTGTGCTGTAGTAGTAGCTGGAGTAACATCACTGAACTTTGAAATCAAATCCTTAACGGTTGTGCCAGTATTGGGGACCACAGCATGGGTTACAGGTGGGCTTGTTTGTTGGTTTGTCTCTGTACTATGCAGAGGCAATGTTGGTTTGCATATTGGCCTTTGTAAAATTCCCTCAGATCTTTGAGGGTCATTAGTCAATGCTGTCACTGTGCCTGCTCCACCAAACAATGAAATCAAACCTTGGACCGGGCTAGTAGAAGTTCGAGTTTGAAGTGGAGCAGGACTTGAAGATTCCTGACTTTGCAGGGCAGGCAATGATGTTTTACCTTTTGGTTCAACAGATGTTGAGCTTGATTGAGTTGTAGAGACTTGAGAGATTACAGTATCTTGGGGCACAATTTGAATTGATATCTGGTCAGTAGAAGAATTAAGTACAGGTGTAGCCGTAGAAACACTGCTCACGTTACTGGGTTTTTGTTCCTGACTAATCGGAGTGAATATATTTTGAACAGTTACAGTGGTCACTGGAGCATAGTTTGCAGGTTTGGACATGCTTTGAACATGCAAGGCTTGAGTTTGTGCATTAGGAGTAGGAAAACCACTTTCCTCTCCTAAACTTTCCACTGTTGATTGCTTCACAAGACCTTTTGGTCTAGAAACTGTCAGTGGCCTGTTGCATCCCATTTGGGTATCCTCACGTTCTTGGTTTGGAAGTGCAGGGGTATTTAAGTCACATTTTGTAATATCTGATTCTTGAATCAGAGAACGAGTAATATGCTGAGGTACGGACTTTTCCACTGTTGCCAACGTCACCGTATTAGTGGCATGTTTTGAGAGGTGATAGTCATCTGCAACAACTCCTCGATTGCTTGCAAGCTTATCTGTAAGCTGTGTCCCTGGCGTACTGGGTGGAATATGTTTCGTTTGTTGGACAGACTCTTGGTGAGACAGTGAATAAGATGTGTTAAACCATTTTTTCTGCTGCTCAGGAGCATCAGAAACCATAACAGACGATCTTCTAGGCTGATCCGTTGACTGCATTTGTCCAGCAGACCGAATCGCTGGATATGCTCTCTGAAGAGCGCTGATGTTGAGTCTTTCGGGAAGCTGAGGAGGATGCTGTGGTAATGTGAGAAGTAAACGCTCATCTGGTGCAACAGAGGGTGCATGCACTGATAAACTGAGAGCGGGAAAATCAGCAGAACCTGGAGATGAAAGATCTCTGACCTCACTGGATTGTCTCTTTGCATTTATATCTGCAGCCAAGTTCACTGTTAAATCGACAACCCCAGAGGAAAATTTCTGTTTAGTGGATGTCAGACTTTGTCGATGTCTGCTCTTATTCCTCGACTTGGCCTCCTCAGTCTTGGTGCAGTCGATAGGTTGTCCAACTTGCATAATGACCCCATTATAGTGTTGAGAGGGTGAAACTTTAATCGAGAAGTCCATTGGTTTGTTGACAGGCTGAGGTTCTTCGTTTTGTTCCTTCGACATGGAGAGAACTCTAGTCCTGTGGTAGGTTAATATCTGCTGATGCAAATGAGGTTCTGTTTTGTGGTGCTCATTCATCATAAGCTGTGGTTTGTCTTTGCTGGGTAATTGCGTAGAGTGTGACTGTCTTCGAGGGAATGGCTCAGCAGATGGAGTAGGTTCAACAATTAAAGAAATACCAAGTGAGTCTTTACTAACAGATTTACTAACAAGACTTTTTGTGTTAACAAGATCAATTACTTTACCAAAGGGCATTTCAGGAAATGCTAGTTTGCCTGGCTCTTTAAAGGCTACTTTTGGAGACATATCCAGAGTGGTTCTGGTTGAATTTGCAGGTGCTGAGGGTCGCATACGGTGTTGGGAATTGGGTGACAGTGAAGGCAAAGTCCCTGTTGAAGTCTGATCTGATGAAGCTTGTGTTTGTACTTGACTTTCCCTTAACTTTAACTTGTTCTGCGAAGTATCAGGAATCAGTTTAGATTGAAGATGTTGCTTTGGAGGTGCAAGCTGTTCTGGCTGTACAATTAATGGTACACCAGGAAATCCCTGTAGTGCCTGAGCATCCGTTTTTGACTTGGATCTAACAAGTGCAATCACACCAGAATGTGTAGGTTCAATTTTATCCTCTGAAGACTTATCTAATGGCTTCAGCAAAGTCTTGGGTGACATATCAAGTGTGTCTTTGACAGAGTTAGCCGGTGCCGACGGAACTTTCAGCATTGCAGTTTTTGTAGTCATCTCTGCAGAACTTTTAACAGTATTTGCTAAAGATGTTTGATTGAACTGAGAGGACTGAACTGCATGGCTTGTGGTCTTGCTGCAGACATGGGTTTGCCTGTTTAGGATAGGGCATAAGGGTGTTGTAATGCCTGCAGACTGTAGTGGATCTTGACTGCCTGTTCCTACTGGTAGTGACTGATACCTTCTGAGAGGTGGCTTTACTTGAGGTGTAAGAGGTTCCTTAATTAAGGAAAGTCCAACAGTTCCTTTGGTGGCATCTGAGATCAATGATGACCTATTTCTTAGAAGTGGTAATGCATCACTGCTGGGGGTAACTTCAGCTGCCTCAGAGAATGTTTTTGTAGACATATCTAACGTGGCTTTAATTGTATTTGCCGGAGCCGTTGCTGTATGATGGATCTTGGAAGATTGTAAAGCAGTTTGACCACATAAGACAGGACTCATTGGTGAATTTATGTTGGCATGAGGTTGTGACTGATATCTTCTTAGAGGTGGTTTTATGTTGGGTCTCAAAGGGTCTGCAATCAAAGATACCCCAATCAACTCTTCACTGACACCTGAAGAAGATATTGATCTTCTCCTCACAAGTGACACTGCTTCGTTCGGAAGGGCCACTTTTTCCTCAGTAGTTTTTGAAGACATATCTAAAGTGGTTTGAGTGGATCCTGACAGGGCTGTTGATGTTGAATAGGTTTGCCTGCATATGTGATGAGCTTTAAGTGGAGGAATTTCACCAATCATGGTCTCTGACTGTGACTGCATTTTCACTACAGTACGTTTTACTTCTGGTGTCGGAGGTTCTACAATCAAAGGTACCCCAAAAGATTCATCAGTGACATTTCCACCTGAGCATCGCCTCCTCCTTACAAGTGACACAGCGTCACTTTCATCAGTCGGCTTCTCCGTAGCGCTAAACACAGACTTTGAAGACATATCTACTGTTCCCTTGATTGAGTTTGCTGGAGCAGTACTTTCAGAATATGCCAGGGAAGATCTTTGAACAGATCTCACAGATTCATTTAAAAAAGGCATCTGATGTATAAAACCAATCTTTTTATGAGCTGATATTTGTGACTTTGAGATTACTGTTGATGATGTTCGGTCAGGGCTTGTAGGTCGTGATGGTAAAGCCACATGGTCTGTCCCAGCAATTTTTAAAGACTTCCCAGATGATTTATGCTGGTCTTCACGGCTCCTGGCTGTAGATTCAGTAGACTGAACTGTTTTGGGTGAACATTTTGGAGAGATTTTTATGGGTCCTTTGTCAGAGATTTCATGCACTGTGCTTTTCTGAGATAATTCTGCCAACGCTTGCCTTCCGGTGTGAGACGTGTTAGCTGGTGGTGTGGTGGTCTGCTGCTGAGTCTTGTAATTAGGGCTTGGCAGGCCACTATCTGGGGGATAGTATCGGGTCCAGCATTTTGTAGAAACAGTTGTCAGAGCCCCTTCAGACATTCTTGGAGAGGGCAAACCAACCTCCAGTGGTGGAAATGCCATGTTAATCTCCTTAACTTCCTCTTCAACTTCCACTGTCAGATCAACAACCCTGTCCTCTCTTATTTGCTCTTCATTCCTAATTTTCTTCAACTTGGTCTTGGTAAAGTTAAGTATTTCTTCAACTGGCATGCCATTACACATATCTTTCGACAATAGAGCAGTATCTGTATCTTGACTTTTCTCCTTTTCCCTTAAGGCACCAGAAAAATCAACTGGTTTAATAGAAATGAGAGAGTCTACTGCTTGTTCAGGCCTATTATAGAGTAAATTCTGAGGAGGTGGTAATGGTCTCCTTTCATTTGTTACAACTGCTTTTGTAGATTGTGGTAATTCACAAGATGGTGAACTCTGGGTGGCTTCAACTTTAGATGCCTTTGATAGATTGGAGGACTGTACTGATATTGATGGCTGTCTTCCCAGTTTGGGTCTAGACTGGGTAGCAGAGGATGGAGAAGCACTAGATGAAGACTGCAAAGCTGATGCAGACTCCTGTTTAAAAGACTTTATCACTTGAGAAGTGGTTGTAACAACATGAGCAGCATTTACCTGAGTCACTGTATTTCTTGATGTTGTATGAAGTGATGTAACTGAAGTGGTTAATGCTTTAGAAGACACTGGGGTATCAGGAAGCCTTCTTCCAGAAGTCTGAAGTTGTGGTGCAGTTGGGGATGCCGATGTCAAAATTGTTTTAGCTGATTCAGAGTCTTTGGACTTGCTAACAACGCCAGTAACATTTGACAAAACAGAGCTTACTTTTTGTTTAAGCTCACCTCGCTGTTGTTGAACATTTGTATCATCCACATGTGCAATCCTGATCTCAGGGATTGAAGAACGACACATGGTAGATGTTTTCTGTCTATAAGCCACTGATGAATTACGCCCTACTGTAGGAGAAGTTGCACATCGAGCAGATACTTCAGGAAATATGTCCTTAATTGTCTGATTTTTCCAGTATGGGCCCCCGTGATTTGTTTTATTGATTCTGTTTGTAAGATCTGAAGCCTCAAGTTGCTCTTGTGGATAAACTTCATTTGGCTCATTCACACCTACTTTCACCTTCTGCAGCTTGTACACACTGAAGTCCACAGGCTGGTCTGTGTGCGCACCTATTGACTCCTGAAACATCTGAGAAAATCGCTCAAGATTCATATTCATGATCCTGTCACCTTTTTGAAGAACTGAAGACAGATCAACAGGAGCACTGAGAACTGAGGAACTTGCTTGCTGCTGACCTGGATCCTCATTAACTAAAGGAATTTTAAACCCGCAAAGCGTTACTTTTGGTTGATCCTTTTTATGCAACATATTGGAGATGTTCTCTGTGATTTGTTTTAAAACACGACTATCTTCTGGGGTGGCATATGCATAAAGGTGCTTGCCAGACCGGTCAGTTAACAATGAGTATATATATTCCTCATCTGCATAAATGTAATAACCACAGTCCCCAGCCTCAGCTGGCCACCACATTCCTTGCTCCAGAAGTGAAAGCCATTGCTGGTACCATTCAGAATCTCCAAAGAACATGTCTTCTTCAGAATCTCCACTGGGGCAAGCAGTACTGCTGAGGTCGACAGCACCTGGTGTCAAATCTACTGGACCTTTTTTGGCCGTAAGACGTTTAATTATTTCTGAAGCAAACTTTGTGTCAAACTGTGATCTTTCGGGGTTATTCACAGCAGGTCCTCCATATATGCTACAGTCAGACAGTGATTGGCAACGACTTACTTTTGCTGGCCTCTCTTTTGTTAGGTTAATGACAGAGTCTCTCTCAATCCAGAGCTTTCTGCTACTTTGGCTACTTAAGCCATCCAGATGATCACAACTGCTCCAGGGTCTTCTATTTCTATTGCTCATGTCAAATATGACAATATCCTCTGTTTCTGCTGGTGGAAGACCATTTTGAAACAACGTACTCTCTACATCACACCAGGGATGTGAAGGTATATGGAACTGTCGAGGATCCATATTTTTCAGGTTCCACCATTCAGGCTCCTCCCTGACAACTACATTATTTAGAGATACACCTTCTTGATTAGCTGAACAGTACTCTTGAGTTTGTACTGCCAAGGCCTCTGACAAGGCATAATCATTTAGCTGTTGCCAAAGCAGGGCTTCTATGAGACACTGGTGTTCATAAAGTTCTTCTGGAATTACACCATGTTCAGCAAATGAATATAATAAATCCTGATATCCATACTCATTAGTGGTACCATACAAGAGTCGGTGGACCTCATCCATGTACTGTTGTGTAGACTTCACTGCTGGATGTAGCTGTACAGGTTGTTGAGATTGACTGATTAATGTGCTGGACTCCAATGCAGAAACACAATCTGCTTCATCTTTAATCGGTTTGGGAAGGAGTCGATCTAGGAAGCCCTTGCCTGATTCCTTATTTGTTGCTGGACTGCTGTCACTGGACCCTGATTTGAAAATGCCAGAAAGCACACCAGCTCCAACAGCAGAATTACTCTTCGATAAATCCTTAATCTGAGAAGATGCTTGTGTTTCTTTTAGTTTAGATAAACCATCCTCTTCTGAGCCCTTACTGAATAATCCTGACAGAAAACCTTTCTGTTGTGGAGCGTTCTGTTCCTTCTCACTGCCGACATCAGGAGTGGACTCTTGTTCAACCGGTTTGGATCTTTGGATCTGTGGGCGATTTTGACCAGTCTTAGCACTAGGTCGCTCTTGCGGCTGCTGCTGTGGCTTCTGTTCAGAAGGCTGGCTAATAACGTGTTCTTCAGTTGATGAGGAAAGCTTGCTCAAAAATCCAGATAAAATGCCACCAGATTCATTTTGTTGAGGAGCTTTGTTATCTGGTTCAGTATTCACATGACCCTGTTGTTGTTTGGATTCATCTGAGGTAGCCACTTTGAAAATGCTGGAGAATAGACCTCCAGGTTGACCTTGCTGCTGTGCTGCTCCTTGTAATGTATTGTGTCCTTGTGGACCATGTCTTTTGGACTGGGAAGTCTGCTGTTGCTGTTCAGAGGCTGTAGTTTCTGCTCCTATCTTTAAAAGCCCAGAAAGAATCCCCCCAGATTGATTTGGTGGTGGAGCTGTATTTTGCACTGAAGCATCAGGTTTATTGACTTGTTGACCTAGCAGACCTCCAACCCTGGATTGTTGAGCTGGGGTGTCCACCGATGCTAACTTGTTAAAAAGACCAGAAAACAGCCCTCCTTGTTGTGGCTCGGGTGTTGCAGACTGCTGTGGAGGGATCTGATTCTGCCTCTGCAAGGGCTGTCTATTGCCCTGTGGCTGCTGATGTTGATTTACTCGTGTTCCAGGGGGATCTTGCTGCTGCTGTGCTGGGGGATTATTACCAGAAAACAGACCAGATAAAAAACCTCCCTGCTGACCAGAAGACGGCATTGCGTTCTGATTTTGGCCAGACTGACCAGGTGGTTGCACTTGAGAGGTGACAGTAGCTGTGTCCGCAATCTTATTAAACAGGCCTGAAAGCATCCCACCAGGTCCACTTGCCTGGGGTTGTTGAGGGGGAACCTGATTTTGCCTTTGCAGATTTTGTCGTTGGGTTTGTGGTGCACTGGGCTGATTACCAGGGACAGTAGGTCCAGCTTGTTTCTGCAGTGATGGCTGATTTGCAGTATTTACTTCTGGACTGCTGATTCCAAATAAACCTGAAAGAAAACCTCCTTGCTGAGATGGAGCAGACTGTTCTGATGCCTTAAGGCCTTGGTTTGGCAATAGAGCTTCAGCCGAGGTTTGAGGCTGCTGAGGTATGCTCTCAGTTGCAGCTATCTTGTTCAGAAATCCTGACAGCATTCCTCCTGTAGAAGCAGAAGGTGGTGGATGCATTGGCTGTTTATTAGTCTGATTGCTTGGGCCACTTTGCTGCTGAGTCCCTGATGGTGCAAGTGCGCTCTCTGTTAATTTTAGAAGTCCCCCAAGTAGCCCCCCAGACTGAGTTTGAGTTGGGGCTCCTTGCTGTTGTGGTGGCTCAGTCTGATTGAATTGTTGTTGCTGTTGACTTGATTGCTGCCCATCGCAAGTTCCCTGCGGTGGCTGTTGCTGCTGTGTAGCCTGGGCAGCATGTCCAGCTGTAGGAACATTTTCAGTGTTTGCCAGCTTAAAAAGTCCAGAAAGGAGACCTCCTGGTTGAGAAGGTGGTATAGCACCTTCTGTTGGTGCTTGGGAGGATCTCTCAGTGGATTCTGACTTCAGGATAGGATGACTACTAGGAGGTCCTGGTTCTTGCTGAGCAACAGTAGAAGGGGTTGAAATAGTGTCACTGGCCAATTTAAATAGTCCAGATAAAAGCCCACCACCTTGTGAAGGTGCAGTAGCCTGCGGTTGCTGTATTTCTGCACCTACTGGTGATGGCTTGCTGGGTTGGGTTCCAGAACTGTGTTGCTGCTGGGTGCCTGTTGATTGGCTACTTGTTCCAGTGTTATCAGAGGTAGCCATCTTCAAAAGCCCAGAAAACAACCCTGTTGATTGAGATGTGGTGCCTTGTTGAGACTGGCTCTCATTTGTAGTGACCGATGAAAGCAGCCCTGAGAGCAGCCCACCTTGCTGCTGATCAGGTTTCCCAGTTCCAGATAGCAGTCCTGATAATAAGCTTTGGGGCTTAGATGAGTCTGATTTAATCTCACCCTGTTCTTCATCTTTCGACTCGTTCTTAGTGACTGACTTACTATCAGCTTGTTTATCAGACTGTATCTGTATTGTATCTCCTAAGGTTAGGGACTCTTGTGATACTTGTTCTTCTCGGTCCCCTGGTGCTCCAGGTGTATCTTCAACTCCTTCAGGTTTTTCCAGAGCAACTACGACAGTGGGGATTTTCTTTGTGGCTGGTGTGACTGGGTGTGGTTTTGGTGATTCAGCCGGAGTTGCTTTGAAAAGATTAGAAAACCATCCGGTGTCCGTGTTCCCCTTTGGTACACTCTCTAGCAGTGCAGCACGACTCGTCAGAGGTGACGTAGGAGCTGTTTGAGATGCGCTTTGTTTTGAAGTGGCTGGATCTTCCCCAGTTGCCAATTTTAGGAAACCAGACAGCATCCCACCCTCTTGCTTTGGAGCCTGAGTAGTGTCAGGAGTATCAGCAAAAAAGAAGGGAAGCTTCAGTTTGTTGCCGGCAGAGGTTCCTCCATCATCTGTTTTAGGGGCCTCAGCAGGTTTAAATATCGAAAACACTGACTGGGTGGACGGCCCGTCAGCTGGTTTGTCAGCAGTGGCAGGTGTTGCTGATATCAAAGAGGTTAAAGACTTTTTGAAAGGGCTGAAAAATCCAGATTCATCAGCAGGCGTTTGAGTGGATGGAGTAGAATGGGTGTTACTCTCTCCTGGCTTAAGAGCACTTTCTCTAGGAAGGACATCAGGTATTTCTCCTGATGATTCAGATTCTGGTAACAGTTCCACAGATCCACTGCCTGAGCCTCCCAGGGAGGCCTGGTGTTCCGACTGCGAACTAGATCGCTCTATCGACAAAATTTTACACTTTTCTATTGATTCCTCTTTGGTCTCGGTGCTTTCCTGAGATCTGTTTGGTGATGTTGGTTGTGAAGTCGTTTCAGTGGCAGGTTTGTCAAAAAGCCTGAAGGGACTCAGTCTTCCCAAGACAGAATCAACCACTGTCTGTGGCTGACTTGTTGAGGACCCCTGCGGCTCAGCACTACTGGACACATTCTCGGAACTTTCGTCCCCGGATGCTGCACTTGCTGGACGGCTGAGCTCCAATGTTTGAAAAGGTAGAAGTGACTGCAGCGAGAACTTCTTATCAGCACTAGGCACCTGATGAGCAGGTGGAACGACAGCAACAGGAGTTAGACCACCACTTGATTTTGGTATGAAGGACAATAGTTTAGAAATGCCTGACTCTGGCTGGGGTGGAGCAGGAGTTGTGTTGGCTGTTTCTGTTGTTTCTGCGGTTTCAGCGGTTTCAGCGGTTGACTTGGTGCTTGTAATTGAGCTAATCAAGGAGTTCATAGCATGTTTCACTCCAGTGATACCCTGCTCCACGGCGTTTTCCTCCTTCACATCTTCTGACTTTACCTCTTTGTCCTTACACTTGTCACTTGTGTGGGCTTTTGTCCCAGTTGTTTGCATTTCTTCATACTTACTGATCTCTTTCTCTCTCCCAGCAAGATATTCAGAGACTGTATCCACTATCTTCTGGAGTTCATTCATTGTATCAATATATTCATCTCTCGGTTCCTCCACCGGTGACACCATGCTATCAGGGTCTGGAGCACTACTTATGCCCTTTCTCTCAAAATAACTGTGTGACCATTCACCATAGGATGAAATATATCTTCCATTATTGTAATAACTATCATATTCATATTGTGCATCCTCCTCAACAAACTCCATGTCGTCCAACTCCTCCTCAGATCCGAGAGAAAACTGCATCTCATCTGACTCCACTGACCCATATTCACTTCTTGCCCTCATCCTGGCTTCCTGTTCCTCCCGAAAAATGGTATAGTTTTCCAGGGTGTCCTCGAAGGAGTTTTTGGCCCACATTCTTGTCTTGTATAGTAGACCTTCTTCATATGCCTTTCCGTCTCCCTTCCGCTGTGAAACCTGACTAACGGAAGGGATGATGGATATTTCAGGGGGAGAGTTTTCATCCTCAAAGCTTCCTGCTTCTTTATAAACCAGACGAACATCTCCACTTCCAAGACCAGATCTCTTGATGGAACTTCCTGTTTCATCATATTCTTCTGGCTCCGGTGACTCGGCATCACACTCGACGCTCTGATAAAACCGGCTCCCTTTAGAGTCACCAGGACTGCTTACGATGCGATAAATTTCACTCTTCGACTCCTCGTCATCGTCCCAGGTTTTTTGATCTGGCTCCAGATAGTCGTCCAAGATGCTGTCATTGAGTTTGTATTTAGTCTCCCAGTCCTCAACCCCCATGCCTGAATCAACGGGTACAATCCTCACAGCAGCTCTATTGCTTGGATGCCTTTCATTGATGTAAAAATGTGGTGAAAGAAGAAAATGGTCATGCAAAGAAAAGAGTGAAAAAAAGTGAGAAGCAAGACAAAACAATTCAGTAAAGCAAGAAAAGAAACAAATAATGGAGTAAATAAAGTAAAATCTAAATAAAAGTACACTTAGGCACAGGCAGAACTGAGTAGAAAATACACAGAGCAAATAACAGATAGAAGAGTTGTGGAAAGGCAGTTATACCATTGGAACAATATTATAGCATTTCTCTATTTCAGGTGTTTGCATGCTGTTCAGGTCTCTCTACCTAGGTCCCCGTCCTTCCCTGTAGTCCAGTTCATAGTGCATCGCGTCGGTTCCAGACTCCATGGACACGGCTTGACGATGTGAACTTCGACCCATGGGGTACTGGTGCACCGAGGAGTTGGGCTGGGCTGTGGTGTGGAACCGTGGAGGACGGATGTTATTCTCACTGGGGTAGTCACTGTCCTTTTCATCCACTGCACTGTCGTGATCGTCCAGCGCTAGAACCACATACAAAACAATGCTCACTAATGTTTACACCTACTTAGGAAACAATATTTAAAATGATTTAGATGGTCTATTCTGGAATGTAGAGCACAGTGATACAGCCAGATGTAACTAATGAGAACCAAATGCATAAATCATTTTTTGGATGGGCAAAAAGTGCTATTTAGTTCATCCATGCCATGGCGGAATGAAATAATGGGACGGGATATGGAGGGGGGAAAATAAAGGAGCACACTTGCTACGGTCAGCAGAAAAGTAGATCCCGCCGAGGCTGAGCGCAAAGCCAGTGTAGGGATACGAATCTGTGACCCTCTGTCAAAAAACATGGAACACAAACAGCGAGAAAGCTCTGGGCGTGTAAACAGTGGCAGCATGATGCATGATTTCCCGTTTCCTGCCTTCCTGCACTGTCAACACTTTTACACTTCTTGTCGTAAATGTTTCTTTATTGTGTGTTTC
>JBBIGC010000041.1:2506957-2528869 GCA_037576955.1 Lepidarchus adonis
GGGGTAAGGTTGTGGGGGGTGGGGGTGGGGAGGATGGACAGGATTAGAGATGAGTGTATCAGAAGAACAGCTCAGGTTGGACGGTTTGGAGACATAGTCAGAGAAGTGAGATTCCGTTGGTTTGGACGTGCGCGGAGGAGAGAGGTGGAGTATACTGGGAACAGGATGTTGAGGATGGAGCTGACAGGCAGGAGGAGAAGAAGAGGAGGTTTATGGATGTGGTGAGCGGACATTCCGAGTGGACAGAAAGAATTGGAAACGGAGGACCTGGGGGTGAGGAGGATGGACAGACAGCAGGGTTAAAGGTGCTGAGGTTTGGGGTGGGGGTGGGGGTGAGGAGCATGGACAGACAGACAGACAGACAGGCAGGGTTAAAGATGCTGAGGTTAAAATAATTTTATATTCATATCAGTATCATGCAGGTATGTGCATGAAAAAATATTGGATAATGGCATCAGACTGTAAATCCCATATCAGTGCAGCCCTAATTTTTTGCAGCCTGATTGACCTTTACATAATGGTGACCGGTGTGTTGTGCTCTTTCTGACCAGGACTACTCCATATTCAGTGTACAGTCCAGAGACTTATGATGGCCACTGGAGGCAGCTGACTGTGCGCACAAGCAGGACCAACCAGATCATGGCTATGGCCTTCTTCAATCCACAGGTAGGCACCTGCCAACTGGGTCAGAGCTGGTCACTTTACAGATGGACACTAAGATCAAAGAACACTAATAACAATGAAACACAAGCAATCAACAAAGATCCAGTGATGCACAGGCCACATAATCCAAACAGAAGCAACTGAAGAAGGTGAAGAGCCAATGTGATTCATATGTCCACGTGTCCAACTGTTCAATGTTTAAGTACTTTTCACACAACTTGCTGTTCTCCAACAAGGAGCTTAACATCAAAATCCACAACAGGTGTTTGATCCATGAATCGACCAATACATTTCCTGGTTCAGTCAGAATTAGTATTTTTACATCATGAGACAAAGACGACATTTAAAAATTGATCAGCAGTCTCTCACCATCGTGAGGCTTCAAACAGGATGTTCTCAGATGGAAGAGGCCACTGAGCTTAGAGAGTCACAGAGATACAGAGAGACTGGAAGAGTCACTGAAAGACATAGAAGTGGACGACCATTGGCCACATCCCACATTAACGACCACTTCATGGTGAACAGTGCCCTGTGGAACAGGATGAAGATCACTCAACTCCAGGTACGTTTACATCAGCGTGGTCTGCGTACTAGACGACCTTCAAGGGTATCTGACCACACCACCAGGCACAGATGTCATCGTCTTCATGGGCCAGGGGGCATTTACAGTGGACGAGGCACCAGTGGACCTTAGTGCTGCTCTCTGATGAAAGTTCATTCACGTTGAGCAGAAATGATGTTAGAGTTGTCAAGCAGAGCGCTAAGGATCAGCTTTGGTTGTGGTGGTGGTGTCGTACCATCACAGCTGTAATTGATGCTCGAAGGCACATTATTGAGGCATTGACATTTTTTTTTGTTGTGGGTTACTCACCACTGTTATTGGCTCTTGTTTCAATAAATAGTTTGAGATGATGAAATCACCATTGCATGTTTCTACTGAAACGCCCGACTTTCATGATCTAATAGCACTGTGTTGTGAACTGTGAAAGCCAAATATCCTAAATATATATAAATTTTGAGAATAGTGTATATATTGGAGGCAGTGAGTGGAGACATGCTCGAAAAGATCCACAGCGTCCAGTAGAAGCGACTCCTGAAGTTCATCAAAGCCCAGATAAGCGTGTAGCGGCATGTGCTGTAGCATAGATGCTAGCCAGCGTGATACCGGCCAGTACAGACAGGTGGGATCCAGTCCTGATGAACATTTTAACTGCAGCATAAGTCCACAAAGACTGAAACTGAGGATATAATCCAGCACATAACAAAGACAACACCGACAAACAAGCACCAAAACAAACAGCAGCAAAACACCCACAGCTTACTTCCACTGGAAACACGAAACCGGTGGTGTTAATGTTATGGCTGATTGGTGTACATTAGCATTCAACATCGCAACATTAATACTTTGTCTATACCGTGCAGCCCTGCTAACGCATGGAAATATAGTTATAGACGTTCTTATTTATGTACTTAATACAATGCTGTATATTTAGTCTAATCAATCTTCTTATAGACATTAGACAATGTACATGTGGAAATAAACCTCTGGCTATTTAAACTTAGAAACTGACTGAAGAAGAGTTGGAGTCACTGAAGGCTTCTTTGCGACAGTACTTTACGGAAGGAGCCGGGAAAGAAAGTGGAATCACGTCTTTGCACTTTGTGAGAATTGGACAAAGGTAAGAGTGGTGAGCAAAGGCTCGAGAAGTTAGTTTGTTTGGGGAAAAACATGATCTTTTTTGTTTTTTTCTGTTTTTTCTGTAACCCTAACTGTTATTCATTCATTCACATCCAGAGTTGGGTAGAACAGGTTTTTTTTATTTTTATTTTACTGCAGTTCTCAGAAATGATGGCACCCTCTCCTAAGAGGAATACTCTGGTATAAGGCAGATTTATCGGCCTACTCAGGCTTTAGACAGTTTAAGGAAGTTGTTCCTCTAAGAGTCCATCTAATAAAGGGGTGCCCACTTGAAGCCCTGGGGGGTTGGTTGGTAGTTCTGCTCCTCAAATGCACTTACTACATCTGGGCAATTACCAAGCAAGGAAAATCACAAAAATTCCAGCTGTGGTGGATCCTAGCCCTCCAGGGCACCTCTGGCCAAATGAGTGTTTTTTGCTACAAATCATTAAAATTGTTAGTAAAGAAGCATTGATTGGGTTTCATGGTTTCTTTTCTTTTTTTTTTTTTTTAAATACGTAGGGCAAAAAAAAATAAAAAATTTAAGTGCTTTCGAATGCTGCATACACTCATGCCTGCCCTGTTCATATCAAACAGGACGTCTGCAGGCACAGAGGATTTGCCATGCGAGCTGGTTGCTGGTGATGAGTGGATCCATGAGGAATTGCTTGGCTTAAAATTCCGCATTTCCCCTCACTCATTCTTCCAGGTGAGTGCAGAACACTGGAGGAACGATTTAAGTTGTCGTTATTACGTAAGTTGGATATTACATGTATGGGGCTATTAATTTTTCACATAGGTGATATGTTGGATTAAACGTTTTAGCATTGCATTTTCTATGAGGATCTTACAAGCAGTGTTGTAAATAGTATACAGTAAATAGTATACAGTTATACACAGCTGTATAATAGGATGTCTACTGTACTAATGATGTGCATTCTCTCAGACAAACACGCTGGCTGCAGAGGTGCTGTACTCCGCCGTGGGCGAATGGGCACAGCTGGACCACGAGAGCATCGTGCTGGATGTCTGCTGTGGAACGGGGACCATTGGCATCTCTCTGGCTAAGGTAAACTGTTCCATAAACGCACTGAGCTGCAGTTAAAGCCACAGGGAAGTGAAGTGACACTGATAATCTCGTTACAGTGTCTCCTGCCAGGTGTGTCTTTCTGTGTTGGAAGCAGGAAAAATGGCCCAGTCCACACACAGCCATGTATTTTGGAAAACGTAGCTTTTTGGGCCTCCATCCACATGTAAACGACATTTTTGCTTCTGTGAAAAATTTTTTAGCGCCACCTGTTGCTTTTACCAGCATTTTATCGTTTTCAGCATTTGTGTGGACAGACATATTTTCAAAACGTGCTGATGGAAAATCAGTTTTTTAAAAATACCCGGGTACGTGTGGACCGGGCCTAAGGATCTAAGGGGCCTCTGTGAAGGCTAGACACTGCAGGTCTTGTTTTGGGGGGTTCCTGGTATGTAGTGTTTAGCACCTACCAGGAGATCCAAGCAAGGACAACTGGTGCAAGGTGACAGGGCCATGTGCACCCAAGCCACATTGATGCATGTAGGTGGTGAAGACTCGTCCAGCTGTTCAGTGCCCCATTGCTTACTGCAGTGGTGCCCAATATGTCGATCGCAAGTTATGGGTCGATCGCAAAGGCATTGTGAGATGGATCGTAGAGCTCTGTCTGTCAAAATAAACTGTACTGCGCATGTGAGACCACGCAGCGTAAAAGCAACTGAACCAGGAGCCACAGAAAACACTGCAGTACAGACAGAGCCAATCATCCTTCCCCACTGTGACGTAAGCAAGGCCAATCAAGTCTCATCTTTCATAACGAGTGTCACCGCTCATGCTACTGCTAAACTCCAGCCAACAAGTCACTGAGTTAGCGGCTTCCAATTTATTTACTTATAAAGAAAGAGTGTAAAAACGAGTGGGGGAGCTGGACCAAGTAAGAAACCAAAATCAGACTGTTCATTAAAAAGTACGACACTGACTACACACTGAAAAGAGAGGACTATGCAACTCCGACTGTTTCCAATCAGTTCGACGTCATTGGAGAAGGTAATGACCAAATGTACATCACTGCATTGAGCCACACATGTTCATGCTGCTGTGCAAGTTAAACAATATATATTTTAAATATAAAGTATACTCGTGTGTGTGTGTGTGTGTGTGTGTTTTATTAAATTTTTTAGAATTTTTATTGTTGGTAGATCATTTTGACTTTTTAAAAGTAGCCCGCAAGCCAAAAAAGTATGTGGACCCCTGGCTTACTGCCCATGCTGACTTCATCCACTAACGTGACCATTAGAACTGGATCATGGGGCAGTGGTGGAAGAAGGCCATGGCCTGGTTTGAGTTACATTTTCTCAAACATCACATGCCTGGGTTGTGTACATTGTTTACCTGAACATTGGCATTACACACTCTTCCCTAATGGCGTCTTTCAGCAGGATGATGCTCACTGCAGACATTCAAGGTGTTCCTCCAAATTCCCCAGATCAAGCATGGAGGCCTCCCCTCACAGCTTACAGGACCCAAAGATGATTGTTGCCAGATACCACAGTACAACCTCAGGGGTGTTTTGGGGTCGGTCGGTCAGAGCTGTTTTGAGGGTACAAGAGGGACCTCCACATTACGTGGGCGACTTTACTGTGATGGAGGATTAGAAAATGCTTTATAAACTTTTGTTTTGCTCAGAGGGTGAAGAAGGTGGTTGGAATTGAGCTTTGTCAGGAAGCCGTGGATGATGCTAAAGTGAATGCTAAAGCAAACGGTAGGTGAAAACTGTTTATATAAAATCACAAATGCTACAACCAACAGATGCCCATTTTAAATGTTTTGTCCACTTCTGCTAGGCTTGACCAACATCGAGTTCCACTGTGGCAAAGCAGAGGACATTTTCCCCATGGTACTCAGTGCTGTCGTGTCTCCTAACATTACTGCAATTGTGGATCCTCCAAGAGCTGGACTCCGTGAGTAATGTCTTTATCTCTACAATGTTCTGGGGTTATTTTCCTCCTGAATTGGACCTTAACTGATGGAATGTCTGCATAGATTCCAAAGTCATTTTGGCGATCAGAAGAGCAGAGCACTTGAAGAGGCTGGTGTATGTAGCCTGCAATGCCAAAGCAGCCATGAACAACTTTGTGGAGTAAGTGATTATTGTCCTTTTTATTAATTTTACCTGGAGAACCCTAGTCCATCTCTGAACTCAACAAGCTTCTCGCCAGGGTTTTTGCAAAACTAAATGTGCATAGAATTCTAGGACATCCTACAAAAGGGGTGTCTAGCTTCGTGGAGGTCCGGTGTCCAGCAGTTTGGTGATTTCCATGCCCAAACTCGCCTGTTAATTGCCAGGTGTAGCGTATTTGAGGAGGGGGACTACCAACCTGTGCTGGACACCAGCCCTCTAGAACCAACTTTGTTGATTCCCAATTTAAATGTTGAACATCTACACACCTTGAAGCTAATAAACAGTTCCATGACCATAAACAGTGACACCAATAGGTCATTGTAGGCCAGGGGTGTCGACCTCCAGTCCTATTAATTTCCAATTTGTTGGTTAAAATCTCCGTTATCCTTCCATCTCCTAGTCTCTGCCGAGCTCCCTCCAACCGCGTCCGAGGAAATCCGTTCCGTCCAGTCAGGGCAATGGCGGTGGACCTCTTTCCCCAGACCATGCACTGTGAAACTATCCTGCTGTTCGAGAGGGTGGACTACAGCAGTAATGCAAACAGCACGGACAACTGAGGCAGAGTTAGAGCGGTTCTCTAGACCTCCAGTCATTGAGTGGGTTTGGTGTGAGGTGGTGATCTCGGATTACAATGGTGATGAATGGAACCAGGCGTCATGTCTCCCAAAGCCATTTTATTTTTTCTACCAACCCCAAGTGAAACTCCGTGTATCGTATGGGTATTTCTTTGGTGAACATGTACTAATGCATTTTAAGGGACTATTTTGCCTCGAATCCCCTCCACCATGAAAAGGTTTAGCTTTTTTTTGGTGAAACAATGTCTTGGTTTCATGTAAGGAGACGTCTGGTTCCATTCACCACCACTGTCTGTGTTTCACATCAAGCCCACTCTAACAGTTGTATTGATTTAACAGAAAATTAGAAATAATTGTGGAATTCTGCTGTAAGAATTAGTAGATATAGATGTTAGGGCAAATGTTTGACTTATGTTTTCACATGTACAGCAATATTAAAGAGATGCAAAAGAGAGAACCATGTATAGTCATGACGTTTATTTTATTTGCATAAAGAAATCACTGTTGGTCAGTGATCATAAGTCACATAACGAGCCACTTAACTTCCATGTTTTAGGCAGCGTTACTCCTAGCCAAACGAGAAAAATATAAAAAGCACATTTGCTCCACATAACTAATACACACTTGGCAAGACGTGACAGGACAGGCAATAATCTGTGGATGTGAAGAAAAGAAGTTGAAGCACATTCGAAGTGATTCTATCCTGCAGTACAGCAGCAGCCTTGTGCTCATCTACAGCTGGGAGGTGTCTGAACACACGCAGTAAACATTCAGGAACGCACGGCAGCTAAAAGCACGTCACAAGATCACAGTGCACCGCACGGGCGTACTGGGATTTTGCTCCAGCAGTTATTGCGGTTTATTTTCTCTCTTCCATCTTGCTCGTACCATGTCTACATATACATTTTGATAAATATTCTATGCAGCAACCTACAGTAATCCTATAAAAATGCATAAGACAAAGCTTTGGTTCATACTGTTGAAGCTATTGAATCTCATTGCCAGGGATGGAGAACCTCTCGTCACTTTTCCTCCATGGACTAACTTTCGGCTCCGAACGGATTCGCTCTAAAGAAGTCAACTCCTCGCGCATGTGCACAGTCAACCGGCGAAAAGTACTTGTACCGACTTCTGACCACTTAAGACAACTCAGAAAAAGAAAACAAAGCTCATGCTAGAGGTATATTAATAAAGCGTGTTCTCACTCCACAGCAAAATACAGTAACCAGGTAATTTCACGACAGCACACTCAAGTGAACAGGCGTGGCTTCTTTTTTTTCCCCTCAGTGCCTAAAGCAACATTAAAATCCATTCGTTTCCCTACAGAAGAGCATAGTGACGCATTTTTTGACTAAAAGTACAATAAGAATCTCAAACTAAACAACTTCTAGAAATAAAAGATGAGAGAAGATGAGAAATCTTAACACTTCCTCCACTAGAGACTACAGTACTTCAGCCCTTGCGCTTGCGATTTTTCTGCAGGGCTCACGGAAAGCAAGACGCTAGCTTGGCTGAGCAGCAAGTTTATTTGCGTGCCCACTGATATGTTTTATCCTGCATTTCCCAAAACGAAAAGGCAATTGAAAAACCCACTATATTGTGTAATTACTGTAATGTATTCGCAGTTGGAGGCAGACTGTCTGTAATTATGCATCAGCTTTTATATGGAATTCCATTAAAATTGTATTGTAATCCCTCCAAAAGTGAATATACCACCAGTACTTGTTACACAGTTATTAGGAAATCTTACTATAAAGTGGGTAAAAAAAATAAAATCACCTTAGTCAAACGCATGCTTGTTCTCCACACATGAAGCTACAAGAAAAAGCGAAAATGCTTGTGCTGTGAATAAACGGACGCTTGACGTGCAAATGAACCCTCCAGCCGGCCATTAGGAAATCCTTCAATGTTCAGTCCCATAGTTACGTACACTGATGGCCACGAACCACATCACAAGCTGGATTCCACAGAGCGAACTACTGCCGTACCACATCACATCGAAATAAAACAGCAGATCTCCATTAAAACCAAAGAAACCTTATTGTCTCTGAGAACGCACACCAGCAGCAAAAGCCTGATTGTTCTGTCTGGTGTGTGAAATACACTGTAGTAACTGGGGGGGTGGGGTAGGCCCTATGTCCTGTTATTGCAACACCAACCAATAATTGTGGTCATTGTCGTGCCCCCCACGACAACATTTCGCTTTCTGGTTTGTAATTTGTAAAAAAAAAAAAAAAATTCTAAAGGAAAAAAAAATCCAATGAGGAAACCTTTATTAATTGAGATCTAAAAGCCACAAAGCTTAAAAACACAAACGCAAGCACAAATGCAAATACTCATTCAGAAGCAAAATATTTGCTCCAAATCACGTGGGCATACGCTTCCAACAACAGAATAAACGTCTTTTTTTTTTACCTCCCTCCCCAAGTCCCATTTAACAGAGGCATGTGGAGGTGCATGATAACACTTAGCATTACGCCCATAAGTGCATTCATTTTTTTTTATCATCAATTTACTTAACACCAACAGCTTCCCGTGAACAGGGCCAACCTGTCAGCAATAACATGTAAATAGTATTGCCTTTTTGCGCTAAAATGCAATGCATAATTCAATAATCGTGACTGCCGTTTATAAAAATGGTATCCATTGGTCAGTGCTTTTTTCTGTCAGCAGGCTGATTAAGGTTCTCTACACATCGACAGTGCACAGTGGCTCGCTACCTGGCTGTGCTGACTCCATGACGGTCATTTTGGGCTTTTTCCGTGTCTCTTCCTGTAACAAAAAATAAAAATGAATAATAAACGGGTTAAAGTTTTCAGCGATGCCATGAAAAACCTGACTCTGAAGCTTTGGTTTTAACTGATAAGTTCAGGAACTAATCAGCTGGCTCAAAACAGTGACATCTGCTGGTCACGTGTGGAAATGGATCATTAAAAAAGCTACAATCTCAACTGTTCTGACATAGCAATCTGCTATTTCTCTATAGTGTGTGGACCTTCAGGACATCATTGGTATAACAGAGTGCTTATAAAGCAACAGAAGCCAAGATGGTACTAATTGCACTACCTTGGGGAGAACTTTCTGATCTGCAGTAACATTAAAATAATACTTCTCATAAAAGGAATTGACATACTACCATGATTTTTGGGCAAAGATACAATATTAGTGTAATTCTTCAACTTCAAAGCAGATGCAGGAGTCTGTCTCTCTTTCCATTACAATAATCATTAGTTGCAGCCCTACATTGTATTGATATTATTTCCACCTTTACTTTTCATAATAAATATATTTGAGATGAGTTGAATAAAAACTGCTTGATACCACAAAGGTAAAGAACATTTCAGGAATGTCAACCCATTTATACAGTGACATCCTACCCACACAACACTTTTCCATATATGCATTTAAATATGTGCGAGCAAAGTACCAATGTTCATTATGTATTTTATTGAGTGTGGCGATGAAACCTGTTGCTGAAACAGTGAAAATCCTGAAGTGTGTACATGATGATTTGGGATCAGATCACATTTTAAACCGAAGGGTCTGAATTTAATCTCACACTTAACCTTTCGCATGTATCCACAGACTTACCCTTTCTTTAGCCAGTTTCCTCATCTCCTCTTGAAGTTTGTTCAGAATGTGGAGGTTCGGCTTGTTCTTTTTGGCATACTGCTGCAGCTCAATCACACTCTTATCTGAATTTTCCTAAAGGAGATAGAAATAGTACAAATGCAACCCTGAAACAGTTAGTGCATGTGTGAACCACAGGCTTTTAAATACGGCTTGGTCAATAAAGAAAGCAAGTTAGCCAAAGAGCTATGCACAGTGGTGCACAGATTGGACTGATGCTGTAGGTTCCGATTTTAAGCAAAGACTAATGCATTGTGTGACGCCAATTATGGGAAAATAAATCCAGACTGAAATGTTGGTCAGTGTACCCCAGAATTGTACATAAAAAAAATAAATGTATTAAAAAAAGCACAGTATATTACAGTACCATGAGTAAATTTTTTTAATTTATAATCCAATTAGTCTCTTACCTTCTTCACCATCTTATTGCTCTCTCTGCCGTACATGCGCAGGAGAGAGCCCCAGTTCTTTACGTGAGGATGCAGCATCTGGAGGATCTTCTGAGAGGCCAGCTGTTTGCCCACCCTCTTGTTCTTACCTTTAAAAATACAAAGAGAGCTCTCACAAAAAAATCACCATTAACCAATTCAGTCATTATTGAATTACAATCCCCATTACCAATTTTTTTTCAATATGCAATGAAAACAAAACTCTTAAATAGTTGTACTGACTCAACTGTATTATGTAAATATACACAAATTTTGAATTTGATGGCTGCAATATTCATTTACAATATGATTGAAAAGTGAATCAAATAACTGGTTTGTAAGACTCCACATTAAGCTGGCTAAGTGGTAGCAGGTGAAGGATCATGAATTGGTCTAAAGGTAACATCCATCAAAGGTTTAGTCATGGCAAGCAACGAAGGGTCATGGCTCAACACTTTGTGATAAAATAATTATTTTAAAAGAAAGATTTCTCAGTGCAAGGCTGCAGAGATAGATTCAGGTCTTTTAACATCTACAGTACATAACATTGTGAAAAGATTCAGATACTTACACCACCCACGTACACTGTGTTTCCCACAGGTCATCACATATTCACTCTTCTGGTTCTTCCCTGGGATCACCTCAAACTTGATGCTGGTGTCACCCATTCCATGGTTTCTGTGTGGGCAACAAGTAGACAGCAACTTTGTGTCTATAAAACTAATGAATGTGGTCTACAGACCAGACACAAAAACACAGAACAGTACAAGTACAATCTGTACAGGACAGTCATTTAACCAAAGAGCACAAGGACTCCCCATGTGTGATTCTAATACACAAATCCTTTCCTACTCACCAGACCAAAGTCAGTTAAATAAAATACAACCTTGTCAGTGAGGACAATTATAAATTCAGAATTTGTTCTACCTACCTCTTAAGGCACTCATGAAGGATCTGGTAAGGTGAAAGCAAGCCTGCTTTGTTGGTCAGTTCATAGACCCTCGAATCTTCAATACTGATATGGTTAAAATACTAAAAGAGAGGAAACAGCTTAAATTTCTTTATATATTGGAAAAAGTGACAGAACAAGGTAATATATAATTCTTCATGATGGTCTTAGAAGAGTGAGCATTCATTAGAAAATTATCTACTGTACAGTAGGGGTGTATAAATAATAATATAAATATGGTGACAGATCACGCAATACAATAAGCGAAACAGAGCATGGATTATTTAGTGACGGCCGAATCTCTGCTTGTCACTTCCCTGCACTTGTTCCATAGCGATGGATGATGGATCAGACAGAAGTGTAATGTTCCATAAATCGTCTGGTATACACAAGGTTAAAACTAGCCGGCTGTAGCGGAAGGTGTGTTTCATGGGGGAAAATGTATTGAGGACCATGTAGTGTCTGTTGTGGGAAAACAGGTGGAAATAGTTGCTTTCTGGGAATTGTAGTTCAGTTGGTAGTATGATGGTAGCGCTATTTAGGGGAACAGAAGTGAAGCCTTGAAGCTGAAGTAGCGGTTTCCTCGCGCTTCCAACCACAGTTGCAAAGCAAATACGATAAAGGTAACAAAAGCATTAGTGTTGCTAATGTAAATTAACAACGCATTCCCCCATTTGTGATGTATAGCTACGTCATTGCCTTGCGATATATTCATTATCGATGTATTGCAATATTACTGTTATCATGGGCCACGCATCATGTATAGTATTAAGATACACTGCGATTCCAACTCCTACTGTACAGCTGAAATTAACAACCTGCAGGTCAACTAAACTGCTACAGTGTGATTGTATAACAATTTTTCCTTGATTCTCTTAGCACTGAGCATGAAATAATCCACTGTCAGAGGAAAACAAATATTAATTTTGATACTGCACTTAATTCATAAGGTTTAAATAAACATGACCACATTGAGGCCAGACAACACCTTGTCTAAAAAATCAGAAAGAGTACGTTGTGTAATAAGAACACAATGAATATAAAGAACACAACTGGTAATAATATATCTAATATATATTAAATGGCAGACAAGAAAAATCCTGTTTAGTCCTGTTTTCCTCTAGGCTACACTTTTGCTGAGGTCACTTCTAGAAACCAAGTCTTAGTTTTTCTCTAGCTGGAAAACTAGTATGTGGTGCTGAATTTCATCAGTCCTTACATAAATAGCAAGCACAACTACACACAGAAAAGCAGAGCACATTGATGGTGTACCTCCAGTTCATCTCCTTCTACTGGCTTCTCCTCGGACGTCTGCTTCACAAAGTCAGGGATGAGGATCTCCAGTGTTGCTCGAGCTGCCAGACAGAAAAAAAAACAAAATATGTGCTTGATGATTGTATATGTCAAAAAGGAAGCAAACCGTTTTAAAAACTTAAAAAAATAAATAATATTACATATATTACAAATTATATAAACATAAAAATAAATGCCAATGCTAGAGAACATTCTCGGTAGTTGGGTTGGGATAGGATCTACACTAAAAAACAGTTACTCAAGACTTTGCAGGCCATCGTTTTGCCACATTTAAGCACACATGATTCAGCTCATCAGCAGGCATGGCCTTCATGAACTGAATTCAGAGTATTAAACACAGGAAAAAGCTAAACTCTGCAGTGATGTGCAGTAGGAACTCAGTCTGATATCCTCAGTTATAGACAATCAAAAGGTACAACAAATGTTCAGTGATGTTCAAGGAAATACAGACTTACTTTGCTTACAAAAATATATATATTATTTCTGAGCAAAAAGTGGTTGTGTGTGTGTAATAAAACCCATAAGAAAGAAGTTCAAAGACAAAATGGAAGGAAAATATATTGTATATTTCAACTCTAGAGCCAGGACGTTCCCACCCACTAGTTAGGTCTCACACATTAAACAAGGCTGCCAAGCCAACACATAAATCGGCACTACATCTTTACAAAATGCACATTTCAATACAGAACCACATTTTGAAGACAAAGACTGCAGACAGACCACAAGACACAAACAATAAAGGAATTTTAAGTACCAGCTTTATTCTTGGCAAGTTTTTTACTACTTGCAGTGCCTGTGCCGTATGTGACTCCGTCTATTATGACCGAGGCTCCAAAGGGTTCACTTGGGTTTTCTGGACATAAAAAGCAAGAAAAAAAACAGCAACTTATCAGACATTGGGGCATCCAGTTTCTTTTGGCATCGTATGCAAATAAAGCCTTCAGTCGAACACACAGAACAGATATGGCACTCACCACATTCAAAAAAGTTGTAAACTGGTCGGACCTTGAGCACACGTTGCATATATTCGTGCAAGATACAAACTTCTGATTTTCCATTGGGGTTGATGACAAACTCTAAAAAAAATATATAAAAGACATGTAAACAAAGTTTTTCAAACAGCTAATCATTCCTGTCACAAGACTTTTACACATTTTTAACCAAAATTTCAATAGAACTCAATTATTAAGAATAGTTTTGAAAAATAGATTTGAAAATAAATAAATTACTCAATGAATCAACAATGACAACACATTTTTAAACATCAACTATGGCTCCATCACACAGGAAGAAACCTTTAAATATATCTTGGTACAGTATATACACCCTGTTCCTCCACAGCATGAAATCCACCAACATATGAAGTGAATGAAATTGTAATTGTAACAGCTTTTCTCTCAGGGTGGGATATATTAGGCAGAAAGTCAGAAGTCAGTTCATGCCGAAAAATTCAACAAGAAAAATGGGTGAGAATAAGGATTTGAGGACAAACTGTTATAGCTAGACAACTGGGTCAGAGCATCTCCAACATGACAACAACTGTAGCGGTCAGGAGTTCTACGTATGCAATGGCAAGTACCTACCAAAAGGGCTCCAAAAAAGGAGAACCAGTGATACCAAAGACAGGGGAAAAGGTTCGATCCTACAGAAGAGCTGTTGAAGCGCAAAGAGTAATGTTCCCCATGTGAGGAATGTGATGAACAATGTGAGGGATGTGGGAACTAGGCCCATCTCTATGAATGGCCAATGGATCGGCTGCTAATGTCATTGGGCCAACTTATACATCATGCAGGTAATCTTAATGTTACGGCTGATTGGTGTATGTATAGTGTTTTTTTCTCCCCTTCTCTTCGAGGAATGGTTTAGCAAAGCAGTTACATTTTACACTTTTCCTTTCCCGATAATAAATTTAGATTATTTTAATCATATCTTTTTAAAACTCTTTTCATTTGGTGACGGACAATTCTTAAGTCTTTGAAATTTTCTGTATGGTTTCAAGTGACTGACCTACTGTAGTAGTTTCCGCTTTACCTTTCTTAGTGGGAGCATCCTGCACAGACAGTGTGATGAGCTTCTGATTGGCCGGCAAGATCGGCCTCTCCGACTCCGCCTGCTTTCTCTTCATGTCTCTGTTGAACTGCCGGCGTTCCGCCCATGTCCGGAACTTCTTCACAGTCACTTGCTCAAAGTCAAAGCATTTCTCTAGGTAGCCACGAAACTCTTCAATGTCTATAGAGGATTCAAGAAGAAAACACAGAAGATATGAAGCATCCAACTGGAAGAGCTGGTTCAGTGCCAACAGGCTGCAGGTCTAATGCTTAAGCATTGAGAAAATCATGTTCATAAATATATATTTTTTTAAAAGTTCCTTCAGTACAGACCATCTTTAACGTATGTAGATTAAAGCAAATTTAAGAGCATTAAAGCCCTAGTTAACAGCGCCATGAGAGTCCAAAACAACACCAGCTAAAAATCTTACAAAAATTCAACAAGATCATGATGCATTTATGTCCCATAGTGCACTCAACAAAAGACAAGTCCAAACATTTCTGAGGGTAAGAGCACCGGGTCAGAAGCTCTGGTTTCCTCCCACTGTCCCAAGGCCCGTGGTTTACACAGATTGGCTAATTTAAATTGCCCATTGGTTTGGCCTCCTTTCCAGAGTGAACCCAGGCTTGGCCCATAATTAGCTGGGATTGGCACCATCTTACCTACAGCACAAACTGGATAAGTGGCTTGGATAATTGATGGATGAATGAATGGAGTATTGTGATATAATACTGAGGTTTGATCACCCAACCCTACTCCTTAATACATTATGCAATGCTATATGCGTAGGTTGGTTTAATAAATATAGAATGTTGGTATCTACAATCTTATGCAAAATGTTTTGCACCCCTTGATAAATAACAGATTTTAGTGATTTTGTGATTAAAAAGATGTTAACACAGTCTCTCTAGGACATAGAAAAAATACACAATATTTTCAGCAAAAACTGATGCATAGTTAATTATGCCATAAAATGAACAAAAAAATAAAAGAGTTGCAATGTCTCAAAATTTCAGACCTTAATCAACTCCTTAGATCTGATGCATGGCAACAGTTGTCATTAGTAAGTGTCACCTGGTGTCAATTTCAAAGCTTTACAAATGGACACTCAACAACCATGGGTTCCTCTATGCAGCTGTGTAAGACTCTGAAAATGAAAGTTATTGATGTCCACAATGCAGGAGAAGCTACAAGAAGATAAGAAGTGTTGTCGGCTTGCAGTTCCCACAGTGAGAAATGTAATTACCAGATGACAAATCAGGGCAACTGAGGAGATCAAGGTGAGATCTGGAAAACCTCAGAAACTCATAGAACTGCTCATATGCTGGTCAGAAAGTGACGAATCAAAATCAACCTTTGACTGCAAAAAACCTGAAGGAAGATTTTGCAGACTCCGGAGTGGTGGTGCATCATTCTGCAAGACCTTAATAGAAGAGTCAGCAGAAGAAAACCTTACCTGCATCCCCATCATAAAATCCAACTTCAGAAGTATGCAACAGAACATCTACAGCTGATGCGTTTTGGAAACACGTGCTGTGGACCAATGAAGTTACAATAAATTCTTTGGCCACAATCAGCAAAGACGTGTTTGTAGAAATAAAGGAGCAGCATTTCATGAAAAGAACACCTTGCCAACCATTAAGCTTGGTGGTGGATCTTTCCTGCTTTGGGGTTGTGTTGCAGCCAGTGGCACAGGAAACACTGCACTGGTGGAGGGAAGAATGGATTCCACTAAATACCAGCAAAGTCTGAAAGCGAACATCACACCATCTGTAAAAAAGCTGAAACTGAAAAAAGGATGAGCTTCTACAACAGGACGATGATCCTAAACAAACCTCAAAATCCACCATAGACCTCAAGAGAGGCAAGCTGAAGGTTTTGGAATTGCCATCACAGTTCCCTGATTTAAACATTGAATATTTGTGGGTAGATCTTAAAAGAGCTGTGCATTCAAGAAGACCACAGAATACTACAGAACTAGAAGCCTTTTGCAGGAAGAATGGGAGAACATCCCAAGTATAAGAAAGACTTTTTGCATTTGCAAGCTGTGATATTTTTCCATGTCCTAAAGAAACTGTGTTTACATCTTTTCAATAAAAAAAAATGAACAAAATATGTTCTTTATCGAGGGGTGCCCAAACTTTTGCATAAGACTGTATGCCCTGTGTGTAGCAATCAATTAGCAACTCTAATTAAATAGTGAAAGAATAGTAAAAAAAAATTGACATACACCCAATTTTGCTCTTACTCCAAACACAATTAGCCAAGATGTGTGATGTCCAATGTTCAAAGCATACCGTGACATCATTTATGATATAAATTACATTAAATGTTTATATATTAGCTTTGTAGCTTATAAAACTAAAGAAGCAAAATATACCAATTGGGTTAAACTGTGTAAATTACTTTATGCTGGGTGGTTTTTAAGAAGGCATCACTATTTATTTTTTCTTTTAAAAGTTCAAGTCCATTAAATTAGCCTTAAAACTTTTTTTAGGGACCTCAGAGCATAAACTGCAGAATTCCCAAATGTCTCCATCCCTTTCTTACCCACTGATTCATCCTTGCAAACCTCCACCTTGGCTTTGACCTGGCCCAATGCACCCTGAGCGGTTTCATTCAACTGGCTCTCCTTCCCCTCTGGTTGTCCGTCTCCAGCCTTAGTCGAGTCTGCCATGTCGGAGTCACACTCTCCGTGAGACCCAGTAGTAGAAATCTCCTCAGGAGCAGTGGAGTCTGGCTCTTTAGCGCTCTCGAGACTGTCCGATTCCACTTCCCCAGGCTTAAGTGGAGAAACCTCTGCATTAGGAGTAACCTCTCCGTTCTGTTCCCTTTCTTCCTGTTCCTTCATTTTCTTATAGTGCAAACAGGGAATGCTACTGGTAGGCGGGTCGTGTTTCTGAAGTGTGAGAAACGTGAAAAGATGCAAATCACAAACGCGGTCAAATCTGAACAAATTACAGAGCAAATAAACACAACTGCAAAATTAACACAATCATTACAAGCACATTTACAGCAAAACATCCAAACATAACATACTGTTAGTTGCATATCTGTTTCTTTTAACTGTGCACCAAAAATGAACATGAAACTGGCAGTTACTGAGCAACTCTCTTTTTGGATGAGATATACCCACCACAGTTCACTGCAGTGCATTTTCTCCCAATGGGAGGTGGGCTGCCAAAGAATTTGATGATCATAAAGGGATTTTAATCCATTAGTGAGTGATACTGTACAAGAATCCGGATGTAGGACATACAGTCGTGGCCAAATGGTACAAATACTGGTATCACAGAGTTTGCTGCTTCAGTGTTTTTAGATCTTTTCGTCAGTTGTTTCTATTGTGTATTGAAGAATAATTACAAGTACTTCATACGGTTCAAAGGCCTTTATTGAGGGTTACATCAATTTTATGCAAAGTGCCAATATTTGCAGTGTTGGCCATTCTTTTTCAATACCTCTACCTCTATTTGTGGGGTTTGGTTTGTCAACCTGCCTCTTGTGGATTGACCACAAGTTCACAATTAGATTAAGATCTGGGGAGTTTCCTGGTCATGGACCCAATATTTCAATGTTTTGTTCCCTGAGCAACATGGTTACCAATTTGGCCTTATGGCAGGTGATCCATAATTTTTCTTCATAAAAATATTCTTGGATGGTTGGTAGAAGTTGCTGTTGGAGGATGTTTTGGTTCCATTCTTTATTCATGGATGTGTTCAATCGCAAAATTGTGAGTTAGCCCACTCCCCCACACACGAATGGTCTCCGGATGCTTTACTGTTTGGCATGAGACAGGACTGATGGTAGCCCTCACCTTTTTATTCTCTGGACAATAATTTTTCCATATGCCCCCAAACAATCTGAAAGGGGCTTCATCAGTGAAAATGACTTTGCCCCAGTCCTGCACTTTTAGCAGAGTATCAGCCTGTATATGCAAATTGCCATAAACACTAAAGCAGCGAACTTATTGAACTTACTGAAAAACGATATTGGTGTCATTCTCAAAGTTTTTGGCCAAGCCTGTACTCATCTTTAACTGCTCAAAGTACAGATAAACCAAACGAATACTTTAGCAATGGCTAATAAAAACTATTTGCTTATTACATTGGTTTATCTGAATCAAGAAAGTCCCAACATCAAGGGTTATCATGTTCAAAAACCTAAAGATCCGTTTCAACACCTTTGGTATTTCTCTCACCAAAACAACAAGAAATGTGCCATAACTCATGCGGTAATGCTAAACTCAACAGGTAAACAGTGATGGTGCTTTGTAAAATGTAAAGTAGTTGAGGGTGATGGAGTACGTACTTACACCAAGAACATTAACAAAACTAGAGATTTGACCAAGGACACTTTTTGGATGATAAATATACATATATACCTTTAAATACATACAACATTAATAAGGCATTGTACTGCACATCGTATACAAGTCTACCACAGACAGCACCACACACTTCTCTTTACCCTGATGCTTCCTGTTCCAAGAAAGTAAGGTCTGGACCAGGTTACGACCCTGGTCTCCCGATGGAGGTAGACTGGAATGCCAGAATTATGGAATGTCATGATCCAGCCGTCAGGAAGAGGCTCGGTCGGCGGACGCCCGCGACCTGCAAAGAAACCCCCAAACGCTCCATGAACATTTACTGGACATATATTAGACCACATATGAGTCTGCAGCATGTGGACAAGCAGATGCTGGATGGAAGAGATTGTCTAGTTCATCAACTGCAACACATCATTCTCTCAACAAATGCATTGCTAATATTAGAACAGGTGAAGTCTACATTACCATCTTTTCACCAATTCATTAGTTCCCTTGGTAGTAAAAGGATAAGCATAGTTCTTTTCACTTTACAATAATTTATTACAGGCTCTAAAAATGAACAAGCTTCACCATGGCACCAGATCCCAGGGAATTCACTTGAGGTAATAGGTGTTGCACCAAATTCGGCCTCTAAATGTGTGATGGCAAATTACTTACAAACAAATGAATCTCGAAAATCTTGACACAAATATAGCATTAAGGTTAGTGCCATGACTTACTCTTAAGAACGGTCTTAATTTTGGTCATCATGGGCTGAACACCAGGCTCCCCATCAGACTGGTGATCACTGTCTCCTGTATACTTGTCTTCAGCCTGGCGCATCTTCTTGGGCACAGGCATTCCTTCCTCCAGCAGAGCATCTACATCATTGTCAAAGTCCTCCTGGAAGAGAGGGCTGGTTAGTGGAAGGCACTGCCTAATCAATCACTGAGATCAACCTAGTGTGTTGATGTTGAAGATAACCAACATGATGGTACGTTATCGTTATTGAGATGTTCTCGTGTAAGTTTCTCACCAATGAGGCATATTATCAGTACTTCTACAACCTGCATCTATCAAAGACAAATTTAGGTCAATGTGGCAAATATTGTAACGCATTTATCATGAACACACATTTAAATATAATGTTAAATGTTTGCTGAGGTTGCTGCTGGCCCCTGAACCATTCAACAAATACTAAAGGGTCTTGATACATTTTTACGCAATAATAGTTGAGTTAAGTCATGAGACAGTCGGTCAAAAAGACTTAAACTACATATTAGTGCTGTCAAAGTAAAGTTAGTATGTCCTTGATATTTTAAACATTTGTAGTAGTGTAGTAGTGTAAGCCCTGCATGCACTGTGTATATTGCTGTAATAAAATCCACTGTTATTATACAGTCCTTAAACAGCCTTTAGAGGGAAATCTTCACCACCTACACTAGAGCAGGAGACCTGAGGATAAACCAACAAGCACCAGAAAAGACAAAACCAAGAATGACACTATAATCACAAAGGAGGTGAATTACTGACATTATATAATACCAGTATTTTGTACAATAATAATATAATTTTTTCCAGTTTTAAATAGTAATTTAAGCTATTTATTTCAGTAGACAGCTTAAGATTTTACAACATCACCCATAAAGGGGAAATTGCATGGCATTTTGCAGGAACAAAGGACCTGGTTAACTCACAGCTTTCCTGAAGCACAGGAAATAAATTAAGCCCTAAAAGTTCATGTAAACAAAGCCTAAAGCTGGACAACAATTACAGCTTTACTTTCACCCCTTCTATCCAATACATCCCAATCCAGCTGGGTGGATTTGATGTCTGGAGACATGAGCTAAACGCACTTGTTCTTCTTGTAAGGTTTCTTCTTCTCATTATTGTACTGTTTCCTCCACATTGTGATAATGATACACAGTACTACTTCCAGCATCAGTGGGTGTAAACACTTACCTTTATACCATTTAAGGTTATCCGCTGTAATCCAATGGCTTAAAATACCAGAAAAACTGGAATAACTAGGCATTCTAAAACCTTTGACTGAATGTGTGCATAATTTATATCCACTGACTATGTTGGAATGGGGAGATGTTCACTCTTATTGGGTGGAAAATGCAGACACTTGCTTTCATTGGATGTCTGTGATATTACAGACTGTATTCACTCTATAGAGATCATATTCAGGATCATTCACACTGAAAATAATGATACTAAATAATTGAAAGTAATTGACAGATTTTAATGAATATTACGTCCATATAACCATAACACAAAACTACATAAAAAAAACAATATAGACATTTATTTTCTAATAGAGTATTTGGAAATGTTTGGGAAACATAATGAAATCTTTCCCCCTTAAAAAAATGCATCACCCAAAGAACTGAAGAAAAAAATACAGTAGACTACTTTAAAAACTAACTTACGACTCTTGATGAAAAGCCATGAAAAACTTTTTCGCAGTTTAAAAGAAGCAGTGTAGTGTCAAGTGACTGTGTTCAAGAGCTCAAACTTCATGATCAGGGGTCTGTGACATCTTTTGAAAACAATGTTAGAAAGAAACATGGAGTGAAATCTCATAAACCAAAAAAACAGTGTGTGGTACAATAATATCAAACACTAGTGTAGGAATAGAACGTCTAAGGACAGAATAGTGTCTAGTTAAAGAAAATAGAGCCTGATGCATTGTCCAGTCCAAGAATCTAGACCAGAATATGTAAGAATTTGTAAACAGTGTAAGATCATAGCAAAAGAATACAATGTAGAGTGTAAATTATGGTGTATTGTGTAGTAATATTAGTGTATAGTGCAAGAATACAATGCATAGTATAGTGTTTAGTGTACAGCGCAAGAAGTGTAAGGTGTAAACAAAAAAGTCTATAAATGCATGTATAGTGTTTAGTGTACAGTGCAGGAGTGTGTGGTGTAAAAAAGTCTATAAATGCATGTATAGTGTTTAGTGTACAGCGCAGGAAGTGTGTGGTGTAAAAAAGTCTATAAATGCATGTATAGTGTTTAGTGTACAGCACAGGAAGTGTGTGGTGTAAAAAAGTCTATAAATGCATGTATAGTGTTTAGTGTACAGCGCAGGAAGTGTGTGGTGTA
>JBBIGC010000041.1:2535295-2557333 GCA_037576955.1 Lepidarchus adonis
ATCTATCTATCTATCTATCTATCTATCTATCTATCTATCTATCTATCTATCTATCTATCTCTCTCTCTCTATATATATATATATATATATATGTTAACACTTCTTATATTTATAAATATAAATCCTTATCACATATGCATATTGTAGATAGTAGATTGTATACTATTGTATATTATATTCTTTTCAGTATTCTTTTCATTGTATATTTACATTGTTGTTGTTTTACTTTATGCTGCTGTGTTTGAGAGACACCATCTACCGGAATCAAATTCCTTGTATGTGTTCACTCACTTACTTGGCCAATGAACACTATTCTGAATTCTGAACAGGAATGAAGCATAGGCCTTGATTCAGGCTTAAGCACTGTAGTGGCGTCTGGATGGCATCGATGATGGTTTATTGTAGGTGTGACCGTTCTACAGTCTATACACATCAAACCTGTCATACCAAAACGTAAAAGATCCCTATTGCACAGGGTGACCTGCAATAAATGTAAAATATTCCTGAGATCTCAGTCTGTAGTCAGCAATAAGGTTAATGTACTGTATAGGTGGAAAAATGTATTGGAGAGCACTCAAAACAAATAAACTAATACATTTTTATTCAATAGAATTTTTAAATAAACCATAACACAATTTCAAAATACTGTTGAAAAAACTGGCGCTCGAATGCTGTTGGAAGGAAATTGCTTGACTCCTCCAATGTGTCCGTCACAGGAAGGTAATGCACGGGGTGCGAGATGTGGCAGCGTATCAATCATGACGCGCCGCTCCGTGAGTCTCGACGACGCTGATTGGCCACGCGGTCTAGCTCGCGACGTCACGCGATTACGTAGCTCGAGTAACGTTAGAGGAAGTTCTTCTAGCGTTTTCTCTTTAGCACAAAAGACCGCGACCCAGCCGTGTAAAACAGACGTAAAGCTCGAAAAATATCGCTTTGTTACCGGGGGTTTGAAACGTTCCGACGGCAGGATGATGGATGACGACCAACCCAAGACTCTGTGAGTAAAAATTGGCTCGTTAACACAAAAGTGAGCCGTGCTAAGCTAGGCTAAGCGCTGTAGCGGCAAATGGCTACCGTTAGCTTAGCATCATGCGGCACATAAAGCAAAAAACACAAAACTCGCGTTAATACGTATAGATTCCCCACCGGGCACGTTACAGAAGTAACCTGAGCTTTAAACGGGACATTGGTGGCGGTTTGGTGCACTTAAACCGCCTGGAAGCGAAACATTTGATGAGGAGTGCAGTTGTTGGCTAAAGCGCCCGAAAGTCGGCCAGCCGGCCCTCACTCCTCTCCCATCAACACAACCGCACAAATGTATAACCTACACATAAATACTCGATATATGTGAGGTAAAATAGGAATCCACGCCAATTTCCCTTCAAACACCCCTCTTAAAGTGGGCCTCCGAGCCACACATCGAGCTTCAGCCCGTCCGGCCCTTCGAGCAGCCGGGCTTCTCTCCCCTCTGCTGTAAAAGCCCAGGCCTTGTCCCTCTAACTTTTATTTACAGCCGCTTTTCTGTGGGTTGTTTCCGTAGTTTCACTTTTGCACCTCGAGCAGCGCTGCTGCGCTTTAGTTTGGGGGTTTAAAACATAATTTCACCACAATTTCTTCTTCTACATTGAGTTCAAGGCCAACACGACAGGGTCGCAGTCCTGTCCACGCAATCTCCTCGTTTCCTCCAGGTTTCAAGCCCCGAGAAAGCGAGGGATGGTGTGATGTAGCCGCTAGCCGAGAAGGTGAAAACGTGGCAGAAGCGCAGCCGTTCTCCAGGCATGGCCCGAGCAGCGCTCGCTGATGCAACTAAACATCGCGATCCTGTTAAAATACCGCGATTTTCATGTTCTATTTATGACGAAACGAATAAACGTACATTTTTGTAAATCAGCACCATATGTAAATAGGCTTGTGTGGTTTTGGTATTGAAAAAAATAAAAATTAACTTTTATTGTATAGCTAATTTTTAGAAGCTAAAACACTCATTGCTGTTAACAGAGTTGCTTAATACCACGAATAAATAACTTAAAATTTTAATATCTTAGAAACAACCTTTGACCTGTTCCTTCAAAAGTCTGGGAGTGTTAAATAATCAATACAGTCTGTGTCTTTTTATTAGTGTGTGGTATGATCTGCTGATAAATACAGTGTAAAAATTAAATAATTAACATTAAAACGTTTCTGTCATGGGACATGAACACAACATATATTTAAATGTAAGTTTTCCTTTTATGAATTTTTAGAAGACACATTTATTTAGAAATACTAGTCGAAACAAGCTGCATCTGCAAAAGAAGAAAATAAAATTAAAGGCATATGCACTTGGTTTTAACTATCTTCTGATACAAACATGTTCAGGCTGTGGAACTATCGGATCATCCCATCCTAATAGTGTTGTCTTCTTTCTCTCAGGTATGTGGGGAACCTCTCAAGGGATGTGACGGAGGCTCTCATCTTGCAAGTGTTCACTCAAATCGGCCCGTGCAAGAGTTGCAAAATGATCATTGACGTGAGTAGCTGTGTGGAGCATTACTTTTGCAGGTGGTGACTGAATTTTGCTTGTTGGAAGAAGTTGTTTGACTACTAATGGCTTTGTTTCTGCTGTTTTCAGACGGCCGGAAATGACCCTTACTGCTTTGTGGAGTTCTATGAGCACATGCATGCTGCTGCTGCACTGGCTGCCATGAACGGGAGGAAAATTTTAGGAAAGGTAAGGTGGGCTAAGAGTACCAGTGGTAGTAGTAGTTGGTTTCATTGGAGTAAATTAGCTTTAAAAATGATAAATCCAGCACTGTACAATCTACAACACGGCCTTTTTTCAGAATTGTCTGTCTCAGCAGGTAAGTCATGTACCTTAAACGCTATTTTACAGTAATTAACCATTTGCCCTTTTCACACAATTTTACAGTATTTATTCCACACTCTTAATGTAGCAGTTCACAGAGGACTCTTTTGAGCCTTTTAGTTTTTTTAAAATGCTAAATAATTGTGGAAAACATTTTTTCTTTTACTTTATTATGAAAGATTTTGGTGGAAATTCTACATTCAGGCCAAATAACCTTTTATTTTGAAGAGTGCTTGAACATACAAGTTCTTCAGAACTTGGCATAAACAATTGATCAAGGTCACACCTACCATTTGTTCAGCCCTGAATAACCCTCTAGCAGCAAGCTGCTGATAAGCAGTCGTGAAATTTGCACTTGTTTTTGAGCTTCAAAAAAGTAAAATAATTCTGCAAAGCAGAACTTGTGAAACCAGCGCTTGGGCCAAGTTTTGGCTTCAAGAATGAGAGGATGAATTAATTCAGTGGTTCTTAAAAGGGTCCTGAGCCCTTCCCTCCAGGTGGTTCACATTTTTGCTCCATCCCAACTCGGCACACGATGGGAATTTAAAAAAGTGACCTTCACAGGGAGCCTTAAATGGTTTGAGTGGCATTTCATTAATAATTATGAAAGAGTCTAGTGACTGAAATTATTTTAACACCCCAGTAGCTTAACCATGCTTTACTGACTGAGGTGTTTCAGTACCACCATCTATTTCCAGTGCCCATGTGGGGAGTCTTAACTAGTGGGCACAGTCAAGTGTGATGTAATTGGACAACAACTTGTCTAAATAAGTAAACTTGGGACAGAGATGCAGTCCTGCTGAATTGTGCTCCATTCACTTTCTCAGAACAGATCCTCTAATGGTTCTCAGGTCGGCCCACATTTGAAGATGTTGTTTTTGGATTGGTTATTGACCCAGAACACTGCTCATATTCCCCTTTTCCACTGCACTTGTGCCGGTACTGATTCCGCTTCCAGTTTTTGCTGGTTCCAAAGTTGGGAACCAAAGCAAACCGGCCTGTTTTTTCTCTGCACTGGTGCCCGGATCTGAGCCTGACGACTGTCATAAACCACGCCCACTTCACCTCACTTCACAAACCAACAATGGTGGAACACATCTTGTGTTTACAGGCGATTCTCCAGCACGGAGATCATAACTTCATATTCAAAATCAACATTTCTGCATCTTTTAGACATTGAAAGAAATTGACAAAGACGACAGGTGAGATTTGTAATCACTTCTAGCTTATTTGCCGTTTTTTTTAGTCACGGACTAGTTTGGCTCAAATGCCCGCCCACACCCGATGACATCAGTTTCTCGGCCCCAGAACCAGGAAATGAACCGACACCAACTTTATTGCAGTGGAAAAGCACGACACCGGTTCCAAAATTGCGAACCGGCCCAAAACGGCACCAGTGCAGTGGAAAAGCACCAACAGTCATAAGGACTTTTGACCGTATTTCATCACCAGAGGTGTTGCAGTCCTGATGACCTGTTCACACTATACATATCGTTATTAATGGTTCTGAGCCTGTATTCCATCCAACTATTTCTACATCTTTGCAAGGAGTTCAACTCTTCAATATTCTACACCATTTGTGCACATACATCAGGCCTTCTTAAAAAAAAAACGCCTTGGCAAAAATATATTCAGTGCAAATATTTTATCCTCAACAGGTAATGAAGGACCATTTGAGGAGTAATACAAGTTGATAGTGTCACTCTGTTGTAAGTCTCAATTTAGACCTTTTTACTCCGTAGCAATAATTTCAGATTTTTCTTCAATTTTTTTGATGGTTCTTTCCTGATGCCTGATCGCCGGAATATTTTTTTTATACTGATTTGGAGCTCTTTATTTGGTTGCTTTTATTTTTGCTTTCTTAAAATTATCATTTTTGTTGTTCGTCAGTCTGTTTCTACGTTTGGAGACTCACGTTATTATCACACTAAGTAAGTTGCAGACTCTCTTGTGTGTGTTTGATTATTTCTCTCATTTAATGCAACTTTTCCTCTTTTCTCTCTTCCTCATAGGACATGAAAGTCAACTGGGCCTCGATGCCAAGTAGCCAGAAGAAAGACACAAGCAGTAAGTGAACCATTTTAAACTCCAGGACACATCCCAACTTTGCCAACAAGTTTGCCTAATCACAATTAACATTCAGGAAAATGTAGTAAATGGAGCCTCTTAAAATGAGCTCTGTACATGTTTTTAATTTTTCTTTGTCTTTCTTCAGATCACTTCCATGTCTTTGTTGGGGACCTGAGTCCAGAAATCTCCACAGATGACGTTAAAGCTGCCTTTGCCCCCTTTGGGAAAATATCGTGAGTCAACTGTAGCAACTGTCCTTCATGCATATGATCCCGTGTTGCCTCTGGAGTCAATAGATTTCTCCTCCTGCGGATAGGCAGAATAGTACTATCCTTTTACTAATAGTAATAAATGATACCTAGTGTAATGGATCAATTGCATATAGTAGTGCCTTTTTTTTTTTTGTGAACCTGTTGCATTAACTTGGACTCCAATGTCAAATCTCTTTCCGTCTGTTCCTCCAGTGATGCTCGTGTGGTGAAAGACCTGTCTACTGGGAAGTCCAAAGGATATGGCTTCATCTCCTTCATCAACAAATGGGTAAATCATTATAACCTTTAGGGCAAGTGTGGGGGATGTTCTTGTCCCGGAGGGCTGCGTTTTTGCCGACTGAATTGTTTCTGTCATAAAATTCAAGCAACCGTAAATGTGCAATGAAATGTGCAGTGTTCAAAAATTTCACTTCAGTTTATATGTAATATGGATGATTGATTCAGTTTAATTTGTGTTCAACGTCTGACAGGATGCAGAGAATGCCATTCAGCAGATGAACGGCCAGTGGCTGGGAGGAAGGCAGATCCGAACCAACTGGGCCACCAGGAAACCACCTGCACCTAAATCCAACTACGAGAGTGAGTTTACATTATATTGGTGCTACTCATTGTCCGTCGCGTTCATGGATCTCTAGGTCACAACCAGTCTTCATTAATCTCTTTCATTAGAGTTCCCATTGTTTCTAATTTGGAAATAAATTCCTTTTGTTGACTAGAGGATGTGTGAATCTTTATAAATCTGTGTTGGAATGTTTGACTTGGTCCTAACTTTTCTTTCCACTGGCACTCTTGTCCTGTTTCTTTGCCTTTACTAGCGGGCAACACCAAACATTTGTCCTATGAGGAGGTGCTGAGCCAGTCCAGCCCCAGTAACTGCACCGTGTACTGTGGAGGAGTCACCTCCGGCCTGACAGGTTTGTAGGAAACACTAGCCCCATTCTCTTGGAATGTGTCTAGTTCTCCAGAGCAGGATGGATCTTCTAGGCTCTGCTTTTGTCCGTCATATTTAATAGTGTCCACAGTCTTTCGGCAAGTAAGGGTTTCCCTTAAGTTTTTGCCCCCCCCGCCCCCTACTACAGGTAGCACACTACTACCTGTGAACAGCATTAGCAATGTCTGAAATGCATTTCCCCTATGGGCCCTTTCTGTAAATAATCAAAGGTTGTTTCTGACCTCAACTATGACTGGAGGTTGCTCACAGTGAACTTTGTCCTGTTAGCAGTTGAATCATGGCTCACTCGATGTCTCTCGTCGCAAGCCAGCTATTATTATTTTTTTTTTTTTTCTGGAACTCGGTTTCTAAATTCTGATGGCTTGTGTTTGGGAGGGGGTCCATTCACTGTGATTCACAAACCAGAGCAGATGATTTAGTGGGTGCTTATGGAGACTAAAAGGAAATATTTGCTGATGGAACATCCTTGGCATCTTGCAATGCCATTTTTCTTGGGGAGGGGAAAAATTGCATAGGCATTTTTATATTGCTGTTATTTTTACAAACATGTGGAGTTCTTGATTTTTTTTTTATATATATATAAATAAATGCATATTACACTTTGTTTTTCATGATTTATAAATCGTTCAAGGCATAAAATGTCCTAGTGTCTGTAGTCTGTTTCTGAGATGAGGGGTATTAATAGGGGAAAGTTATCCTCCCTTTGCTACAGTAACATCCTCTACTCTTCTGGGAAGACTACACTGATGTCAGAACATTGCTTTGAGGATTCATTCAGCCAAAAAAAGCAGTAGTGAGATCGTCCTGGTGTTGGATGATTAGTTCTGTAACACAGACGCCGTTATTTTAAGAGGACAAAGTTCAACTGCTCCACAGCCCTTACACTGCCTACTGTTGTTCATGGTGACTGTAGGCTTATGAGTGGCTGTTCCAGAGCATCCTGTTCTATTGGTCAGTATAGGGAGATTATACAAGCTGCCAATGTGCAGGTGGTACACCTGCGCCAACAGCGGGTCCTTGAAGTATTATTTTTGGAAGAGCAGTGTACATATGTATTAGATACTTGAACATGATTTTAGGAGAAGTTTAGTGTCCTCAGCACTTAACCTATCACACATGGAGCAGGGGGCAGCTATGAACAGTGCCCAGGGAGCAGTGAGGTGGGGACGGTACCTCAGTGGTGCCCGAGCTGGGACATGAACATACAACCTTCTGATCCCATGGGCAAAGTCCTAACCCTTACTGCCCCATCAGGCACCGATGCTTGACTGCCTTTTCTTTTTCTCGTCTCCAGATCAGCTGATGAGACAGACTTTCTCCCCATTTGGCCAGATCATGGAGATCAGGGTTTTCCCTGATAAAGGCTACTCATTTGTGAGGTAAGTTTTATCGTAGAAGTCATTGCCCCTTCAGCACATTTTTGCTTCTTTTAAGTTGAAGTTAAATTTAAAAAATGGGCTGAAAGAATGGAACAAAATGGAGTTTTTTGTAGCTTCAGAGCACATCTCTGAAGACAACGGTGTAACCACAGTTTGTTGTGTTGGCAGATTTGACTCTCACGAGGGTGCGGCTCATGCCATAGTATCGGTGAACGGGACCTGCATCGAGGGGCACACGGTCAAGTGCTACTGGGGGAAAGAAACCGCAGACATGAGGGCCATGCAGCAGATGCCCATGCCTCAGGTACCAGATTATATTAAACACAAAGAATGAATTAAAATTTCAATGAGAAAATTGCCATCAGTCCTGAAGATACTATTCTCTGCATTTTTAATAAACAGCCTGATTGCTTGTATGGGTAATAGGCCAATACCTTTAGAAAATTTTGGGCCAGGCATGGGAAGAGGCAGGGAAAAGAATACATCTAGCCTTTTATTTAAACTTAAGCTAATGATGTGGTAGAAGCAGCTTCGTGAAACATGAGTAACAAGTATCCAGTTGGGCGTTAGTGCTTGTGTAGCATAAGCCTTGTGCACTTCCTGATTGGCGTGCTACCACATGCCTAGTTTGTCATGGACTTTTAAAGACGACGATCTGAGGGAAGGTAAGGTGTTCCTAATATAACTAGCGCATTGAAGCGTAAAGCTACCTTTTCCTGGGTCTTCAGTGCTATATTGCAAGATTACACTTGAGTGGTTGAGTTAGAGGTGTGGGGTAGTCCCTGATGTTGGAAAATAACACCTTTTTTTCTTTTTTATTCTTGCCCATAGCAGAGCAACCCAGGCTATGCCGCTCAGCCGTATGGCCAGTGGGGCCAGTCTTATGGCAACGGGCACCAGATGGGCCAGTATGTGCCCAATGGCTGGCAAATGCCTACTTATGGAGTCTATAGCCAGGCCTGGAACCAGCAGGGCTATAAGTAAGTACGACTTGGGCACCCTCCACCACCTCCTTCGGCTCAGCTGTTACACCTGCTCCAGTGCGGCAAATTTCCAGCAGGATGTACCATCACGCCAGTGAGGAGAGGGTGTGAAAGGACTCCATTTAACAAGTGTACAATATATTTGGATCATTAACCTGCCCTTGCTATCCTTTTTGTTCCCTCCCCCCTTCTCCCCTTTGTCTTCTTGTCCCCCTCTCCCAATAGTTCTTTCAAAAGTTTTCTCTTTTTTTTCCCCCTGCACAATGGACTTAATATTGGAAAAACTTCCCAGTAACTCCCCCCCCCAAATCAGGAGGACTGTTTTCATGGAAAAAGCCCCTCAGGTTTTTTTTTTTTTTTTTTTTTTTTTTCTTTTTCTTTTCTTTCTTTCTTTTTTTTCTTTCTCCCTTGGACCCTTTAAGTTTAAGGACTTGAATACTATTTGATGGACATTTCTTTTATTCTCACCAGTAAGGTTTCTGCCACCTTCTCAGCTCAGTAGTCAGGAGCATTTGATCTCCAAACTGAAAGTTAACGAGAAATCTTCTCCACACACGGAGGAGGCTTCCTCAGTGGCCTTGACATGTACTTGAAGTCTCAAAGTTACCAGAACTTCTTGTGAAGTAACAGATTGTTCTTAATTTCTTCTCCAGCTTTTAATAAAAATCATAACATGTTCTACAACACTTCCTTTCTCTCCTCTCCCAAATTTCTCATGTGATATACAAGGCTTATTTTAAGCTCTGATGTTTAAACTTCGTTCTTTTTTATTGTTATTAAGAATCATGTTTTCTGAGATTAAATTAGGCTATGACGACACTGAGTGCTCTAAGTTCTATGTAAAGATATTTTTGTAATTCTGTGTAAAATGGGGTTGTGAATTACTTTGTCGAAGCTTGTAAATTGGGATTTGTTTACCATCTTGTAAATTTGCATGGGCAATCTTAGGCTATGTCGACTCACTTCAGACTTTTCTTGACCTGTGAAAGACCTGCAGAGTTCAGTAGATTTGTTTAGACACCGTTTTAATGTTTCAGTTCTGTGTAGCCGATGTTTTGTTAGTTTTACCCTTACATGAACAAGCTTGTCACTGTGTTTTTGATTTTATAAGCCAAAGACAAGGCATGGTAGGCATGGCAATGAATATCTTGAGTGCTCTTAACTTGCTGGTTTTAAGCGAACAGCAGTTGCTATATGTCGAGTGCGCTTGCAAAAGGAGATGTGATGATGCTCCCCGCACAGCTTAATTCACTTCAGAAAGGTGTAGTGCCACATAGCCATATGTTCGAGGTGGTCATATCACGCCTGAGTTTTGTCCACTTTCTTTATCCATCGCTTTCTTGTGGGCGTCCATTCATCATCCCTCTCTGCTTCGTTCCTGCTGCTGGTCATCACTCTGTCCTCAAAGCATAGAGCCTAAACCCCTGAGCGAGAAATCTTTTCTGTCCTTTCCTTTTTTTTCTTTTTGGAAATATATTGAAATTGGTTTTTTTTTTTGTTGTTTTTTTTTCCCCTTTTCTTTTTTGGTCTTTTTGAATTGCCACTCAGCTCCACTTGAGTAGTCACGGACTAATGGATCAGACAGTCTACTTTCTATAACATTTTGAATTTGTATTTTGTAAAAAGCTGAAGAAATGTACTGTCGTTCATTTTGATTCCTGAGTTTGAAATATTTTGAATTTTGTTGTCCTCTCATTCCATTTTTCTCCTAGACATCTTTTGAGATACCATTTTTTGATTTTTCTGATTCCATGTGTAAATAACTTGATAACCATTAATGATAACCATTAAAATACTGTTCCAGTATTCCAAGACTCTGATAAGTAAGAAGTGTCTGTGTTTTTATTTCACTCTTTCCTTGTTATCAGGGAACCTCGCGTCCGCAGAACTAAGCGCTTCCATGGCCCAAATCGAGGGCTTGTGTGTAGGCAGCAGGTTGTATTGGACATAGTGATGTATGCAGCTTCCAGAGTGTTTTGGTTGGTGATTTTCTATGGAGGTGCTGTAAGCTGTGTTGCACTAGCGGGAGACGCTCATTAGAGATGACTGAGGCATTTTGTTGGGTCTGTATTGTCAAACATAAGATTAAAGACTATTGTGCTGGCCCACAATCCTTATAATTTACCATGGGGGTCAATGGGCACTGACCTGGGCATAAACCAGCTTTCCTTGCACTTACATTTCAACAAGGCCAGGGTTATACGCAAAGCCTAAAGGAAGCTTGCTCATGGCTTGATGGATCCTTGAGAAGTTGTAAGGATCGCCGTTGAGCCCAATAGCCTTTCTTTGGAGGCTGCCATTGAAAATGGAGGCACTTAATATTTTCCACATCTAAACCGGCTTCTTTTTATTTGTGCCTGCCATTGACAATGAATCATTTCTTTTTTTTCTGTCAACATTGATGCGTCTCGAATAAAAGAGAGAACCAACACAATATCAAATCGCCCGGCTTGGTCCCGACATGTGGTATTACTTTTCTTGTAAAAACATTAAATATTTATATTTATTAAGGTTTTCTCTTTTTTTTTTTGGTCAAAAATTGCAGTTGGAGGAGCTATTTCATCAAGGATTTCATCCTCATGGTGCATTGCCATACTTTGTCGTAAAAACGTCATTTGAAAATTTAAACCAGTCCAGACACTTTCAGTTTTTTCCCTGTAAAACTAGGATTTTGCCCTCAGCTGTTTATCAACTTTTTTCTTCAATCAAGGTTTGTCTTTCATGAACAAATTCTACATAAAAATGGAGGAAAACGTGTCCTGGGTTGATTTTTTTTATAGTGACAGTACGTACAGCTTTTGAACTGTGTGGCCAGATATTGAGACTTCGCTGCCAAAGCCGGCTATTAAATCCAGTGTTTCGGAGTTTAAAAATTGGTCTCAAAATCATAGAGGACCTGTATTTGTAGATCACTGCTAAACGCAATTAAAAAAAAACAAAACAATAATGACAAAAAGACATGGATAGAGAGAGTTTGGAGGTACTGTGTGCATGTTGCCCTGACTGAATCACCACGTTAGAACTTGCACTTTCTCGAGGGAAGACCTTTGTTATTGTTCTTCTTAATATAACCTGTCTTTGTGTTGGATCAATATTCATTTTAATGATAAAGCTTTATACTTGCCCTGCTGGGTCTGTGTTTTACTATGTTTGGATGTTTTTAACAGTTTGTTGCCTGTGGTATTTTAAGCTAATAGCTCCTAGGTCTTCTGGACTCCGCAATAATTGTGTAGAAATTAGTATAAAGTTTTTCTCAAGTAATATAAATGTCTATGTGTTGTATCTGTATTAATTCTATGTGTGTCATTATAAAGCTTTACAGTTTCCCTGCTCAGTCTGTGTTTTATTAGGTTTTGATTTTTAACAATTTGTTGGCTGTGTTATTTTTAGCTAATAGCCGCTAATCGCTAATAGCCGCTAATCGCTAATAGCAGGGTTTAACGTCTGTAATATGACTCAAACACCTCTCAATAACCTGTGAAAGTAAAAAAAAAATTAATGTATTACCATTTGTTTTCTGCCCTATTTTGAAATTAAGTTCTGTGTAGCACTGTTGAGTAAGTGTTGGGGATTATGCTGAGCAATTAGCACATCAGATTTAAGCTCAATATCTGTAAAATTGACTGGGTTATAGTCTTTTATTTATTTTTTCATTTTACAGACATTATCTTACAGAATTCATCTGAATCAGCTGTGTTGGAGCTGGAAAACATCTACAATCTGCAGTAGAGTGGTGCTGTAGTTTGAGACACTGTGGCTCTAAAACACACTTTGTGATATGTGACGCTTTTACTGTGTCTGTTGTACTGATAGTTACATGAGATGCAAATCTGCTCTGTTTTTATAATGACACACCACACACGCAAACACCACCTGCATACACATCACCCACCAAGAGCACACACACCTGCACCCGCTCTCACACTTACTTTACATACCCGCATACACACACACAAACACGTGTTCATATGGTTATGGTTACGATTAGCATTTCTTCATAATATAACAACAAGAGGCAGGCTCCTTCAAAGTTTCCCCAGGAACTTCTACTTCTAGTTTAAGCAGATACTACATACTTTGTTTCACTCCTGGTTTTGCATTTTCCTTTTACTAGAGGCAGGTGTTTCTGCAAATTGCAGCAATACATTTGCTTGGTGTCTCAGCATCACACATGTTCCCATTCATAGCTTTAGTTTTGGGCCCCACATTTTTCCAAAGTCTGGTAGAACAACACCTTGTGTATCTGCCAGTGTCTTCATCATCCTTTCATGGAAGAACGTTCTATGAGGGAGGTGGTAAAGGAACCAGATGTCTGGTTCCATTCACCTCTGTGAAGTTTCTCTAGAAATAATTGTTTCACTTCAATTATGTATGACTTTCTTTGTCTTTTTGGCAGAGTGAATTCACTGATTAGAAAAGATGAATAGATCACTGTGTAAGTGGTGTATTAATTACAGTATATGTTTTATTCATGTTGGTACAATGTTATAAAATGGCTTCCTTTTTATCTGACTGGTCAACAAAAAAAATGCTCCTGACGTAGGCGCCTCTCCTATTGAAAAAAATGGGAAAAATAACTTTCCGTTCTTCAGGGTATTTCATTCTCTTTCTGGATGCTCATGAAGGTACGTGTGGTCTCCACAGACATGATGCCACAATCCTATCATATGTTCTGTACTGACATTCCAGAACATTGCAAAACCACGTGACCTCACCACTGCAGCTCCAAGCCAAAGCCTGAGGTTGTCAAATTTAACGTGGTTCAAATCAGCTAGGGCACAGTCCTGAGAAGGTGCCATGATGCTACCAACCAAACCAAACAGCCATGTTCGCCCACACCTGCTCAAAGATCACTGCACATACAATTTCCGATGGCATACTTCTGCATCTCTCTCGCCATCTTCTTAGGAGGCCTCATCATCTTGTGTGCCTGTAAGTTTAGCAGCTGAGCACTTCAGAGATTAGGTGGTCTGTGCAAGCCCAGATGTTTACGCCCACAGGTTAGACATAGCACAGCTAGGCCACACCCATTTTTTCATATCTTTATGTACAGCACCCAGACTTTGTCACATAAGTGTTTAACACACCCACTTCTATCAGACGCTATTCAAAATTTTACAATGTTTTATTAATGTTCGTGCTTTACCTATTTAACAACAGACAAGCAGTTTACACAGGTGAGTTAACATTATGATTTGAGGCTGTTTTTCTGCCAAGGGGACAGGACGACTGATCCGTAATAAGGAAAGGATGCATGAGGCCATGTATCATGAGATTTTTGGCAAAAACCTCCATCAGTGAGATCACTGAAGTAGAAACGTGGCTGGATCTTCTAGTATGACAGTTGTTTCGTCAAACTCATAGAACCAGAACCACTTTCACTCAGGCATACACTTATGCACAGCTTCAGCTCCAGTCCTCCGAACCTGCAGGGGGCAGTGTGCAAATTAGTAACAAGTGAACTCCCTGAACTTCCTGGGGCGGCCATGACACCTGCACACGTGTATGAAACAAAGGTTAAAAGCATGGGCTCAGAGGAAAGACACAGGAGCCTTCCAGCAAAGGACTGAACCACAAAAACCACTCAGTTGACAGTCGAGACGTAACTGGTAGGAATGGACACTTGTAACATTCATTAAATGTGTTTAAATGTGAAGTACTGAAGCTAATGCTAATAGTCATAGTAATGAGAAAAGTTTCTGTTTATTTTTGGTATGAGCTGGGATGTTAAGTTGAGCTGTGATGTATGAGGAATCATGTTTAGTATATATGTAAACTGGGTATTTTCTGTTCTGTGCTTTCATGCTGATGCATTTGAGATGCTGATATTTGGTTGTTTTGTTTTCTTCTTGTTTAAAGGTTATCAACCTAATCAATTCATCATAATCACCTAATCTTATCAAGCTTATCAGTTAATCTAATCCCAGCAACTAATCTATTGAGGTGATCTGAAACTAAGCTACCTAATCAACCCAATTCAATTCATCCTAATCCAACTCCAACCATCCATTCATTATCTACTGTTTATTCAACTTGGAAATGGAATCAAAACCTCAATAAAAACTGGATTACTTGAAGATTTGAGTTGTCCCTTAGCGTTCTTAAGGTCGGGCACTTTTCAAATTTGAGCAAGAACTGGGAAAACCTGAGATAACTTGACAGTTGATAACCACTGTGGCAGTGAAAGTCAATAATGAAATGAGCTGTCAATGCAGAGGAACTGACTTGTAAAGATGGCAAAGGAAGCTTCTTGGGAAGACAGTGCCACAGTTGAAGCTGGAAAGGACATTAGCTAAAAGTACCTTCACCAAGCATGCCAAACCTGAGCAGGACTGCTGGAAGCATGACCAAAAGTGAACTACAAGAGGAGTTCAAAATGCTCACCTCTCATGCAAGGAATGTGAGTGAGAGTAATGATGATTACAGAATTGGTCTATTGGCAGATGCTGAAGAGAAAGGTGAAGGAGCTGAATTGGACAAAAAGCAGCAGGCAGACCTGCAGAAAACCACAGAAGACCATGACAAAAGACTAGAAGAAATCAGAGAGATAGTCCAGTCCAACCTCTGGCCCAGATATGGGGAAGATGAGGTGAAGTCTGCAATAGAGGAAGCAGAAGTAGCCTGTGAAGGTGCCGGTGCTATTTTGGTTTCTGCTGTGAATAAAGATGGGTATGAGCTACAGGCAGGTCCACAGCATGTTCAACAGCCAATACTGAAGGTTAAACCCATTAGCTTATCCAAGTTTGATGGAGTTAAAAGAAACTTCCATTGATGGAGAAATGATTGGGAGAGTCTCCATAAGCAAGGGGAGCCCACTGGCTCAGTTAAAGCAAAGAAGGTCCAACTCCTAGACAGTGTTGATGAGAAAATAAGCAGAGACCTAAGGTTGTCCAATTATAATACTGCTGAAGATATGTTTAGAGTGCTTGAGAACAGATATGGTAACAAGTCTACAATTGCTTTGGAAATAATTGAGGACTTGGAGAAGATTCTTGCCTTGAAGTCGAATCAGCCAAGGAAAACAATAAATTTGATCCAGTCTGTAGAAAAGGCCCTCAATGATCTTGCGGAGCTTGGGTATACAGGAGCTTTATAAAAATCCTTTGGTAATTAAATCTATAGAAATCAAGTTACCAGATGACATGAAGAAAGACTGGTTCGTATTCATGGTCAATCCAGTAAATTCCGTCACGCCAGACAATCACTTTGACAGCCTTCTCAAATTCCTGAAAACTCAAGAAGAAATTCTAGAGAACCTAGAGCAGCTTGGAGTAAGTGAGAAGCCTGACAAAAAGCCTGGTTACACAGAAGAAATATGCCTCTACTCGGATCACGAGAAAAGGTGGATGTGTCGTCTGTGGAGACGAAAGACACAGAGAAAAGATATTCTTTTGTAAATGGTTTAAAGGACTGAATCCTAGTGAAAAGCTGAATGCTGTGGAAAAACTGGGGGCATGCAAGAGGTGTCTAGTGTGTCATGAGGAAGACAGTGAATGTAAAGATAATAGGGGGTGCTGCAGAACACCATTTCTTTCTTTGTCGGAGGGGAGACTCCAAAAGGAATGGAACAGACAGACCACAGAAGTAAGCTTGTGCCTACTTAAGCTTGACAGAAAACCAAGAGAAATTTGTATCTGAACTTACCCCAGAGATGGCAGAGAAGTTTAGAAGAGCTTTCACCAACATCACTGAAAATGATGTCAAGAAGTTCTTCCCAGAAACCAGCCTGGAAGACCTGCATAGACCAGAGCGTATCAAACTGCTTATAAGTCACCATGAAGGAAGACTTGCTCCACAGAGAGTGAAGGTGATTGGAGATCTTGTTCTATGGGAAGGCCCATTAGGAAAGACTGTTGGTGGAGCACATGCAGACCTCTTTGAGGAAGTAGATATGGCTGCGCACTTTGCTCGATCCATGAGAACTATAGCAGTGAAATATCTTCTGCTGAAAGGGCCTGACGTCCTCAACCCAATCCGAGCAGTGTTGCTCAGGTTTAGAAGACGCGTGTATGCCGCACTAGGAGACATCAAGATGATGTATAATTCTGTGTGGTTGGAAGACTTGGAAATGCATCTTCACAGATTTCTCTGGAGAGACACTGAAGATGAAGAGATTGAGGAGTATGCCATTACTAGAGTCAACATTGGCGATTGACCAGCAGGGTACATCGCATAGCTGGCCATGAAAGAGACCGTAAAGTTGCCCATGTTTTCACACTTGGAGGAGGAACGAAGGATCCTAGAAGAATATTCTTATGTTGACGATATCCTTACTTCCCACAATGACCTGAAAAAGCTGGATGAGAACATCAAAAGAGTTGAGGAAATTCTGAAGTCAGGTGGATTCTTCCTTAAGCCATGGGTGCAGTCAGGCCACAGTGGGAGGCAAGGGCATATGCAAGGAAAGTCAGGAGTATCTCCAGACAGGGTGCTTATTCTCCCAAATCAAATGAGAGAAGAAGACAACAAAGACCTGGGAGTTGGCTACCTTTTGAAAAGTGACAATCTGTACCCAATGACCTCAATCAACTTCTCAAAGAGACGGAAGAAAATGAGAGTTGGACAGAATCTCCTTGAAAAAGAAGTGAGAGAAAAGACTCCTAACCCGCTGACTAGAAGGCAATTGCTAAGCCAAGTAGCTTGTATGACCCAATAGGTCTTGTGACACCTACAAAACAAAAGGGTGCCATTCTAGTAAGAAAAGCATTCCAAGAAGCTGGAAGCAGTGAGACCTGAAACACTTGGGACAAGGCATTGTCTGTAAAGCTGAGGGAAGAAGCTATTCAAGTGTTTGAAGACTACATAAGTCTTCGCCAAATTACCTTCCATATAAGCTTAACACCAGGCAATTGGATTGGAAAACCTTGGGGTGTTACATTTTCCGATGGAAGTGACCAGAGCTATGGAGCAGTGGTGTACTTCAGATGGGAGACAACGCAAGGTGTTGTATTTAGAACGGTTGAGTCCAAAGCAAAGCTTACACCACTCGATCAGAAGAGTGGCCAAAAAAGTCTGCTAAAGAAGCCGCAGCTTATGCCAAAGACGCCATTGACCGAATCCAAAGTAAGTCCTTCTCAGCAGCACTGACCAGAGCACAGGTTAGGAAGAACAAAGGTGATGTTGCATCTGATGTACTAGTCTTAAATCCTCCAGTAGCAATGGCAGAGGAAAAAGAGTCCTGACAGCAAACAGCAAAACAGTCCAGGTGGAAAAGAATCCAAAATTCAAGTCCAAAGTCCACTAGTTGGATTGGTAGTGAGGAAACTCATTAATATGGAAAAATTTAGCAGTTTAACCAAGTTGATCAGAGTCATTGCATGGGTATGGAGATCAGTGATGAAGTGGAAGGTGGTGCTAGCAAAGAGCTCGACCGCAGCGTCAGGTAGGCCAAAGTGGGAGGACATTTCTGCCGAGGTAAAGTTCAAAGCTAAACAGCCAATTTTACCATATGATGCATGGATATCCACTCTTCTAGCCCGAGAAGCCCACAGTAAGAAACCATGAAGAGATCGCAGGCACGCTCCTCTGCATGAGAAGGAAAGCATGGGTGATCAAAGGCTGGAAATGGGCTCAAAAAGTCGTTGACAACTGTGTGATATGCAGAAAAGCTAGAGCTTAAAGGTGCCAACAGATTATGGGGGCCTTCCACCTGAGTGAATAACACATGCCAAACCTTTCGAATACACAACCGTGGATTTGTTTGGACCATACGAAGTAAAGGAGGAGGTAAGGGAGAGAGTAAGGCTCAAAGTATGGGGGATTGTCTTTTGCTGCATGGCATCTCAAGCTCTGCACACAGATGTCGTGAGTGATCAGTCATCTGAAGGCTTCCTGCTGGCATACAAGAGATTCACAGCACCGAGGGGGCATTCAAGAAGACCCTGGGAAGAATTTTGTGGGAGCCAAATCTGCTCTCAGAGAACTTTACATCTTTCTGGACCAGCTGGGAAAATCAGAAGTGGAAAATGAAGCCTCTAAGCACGGAACAGAGTGGAATTACACCCCGCTGATTCTCCTCACAGAAATGGAGCTGCTGAAGTGGCTGTTTGCATGGACAAACGCGTTTTTCGCAATCTTGGAGGAGACGGATGTTTCACATGGAGTGAGTTTTTCTAACTTTCCTCTACATGGCCGCTAACTTAGCCAATGAAAAACCCATAGATGCTAGAACCCAGAGCAGGGAAGACTGTGTAGATTACATCAGCCCAAATTCCCTTCTGCTTGGAAGAACTGGACCCAAAGGAGATCTGGGAAGCTTTTGAGTTTCAGGGCTACCCCTACAAAAGATTAAGAGCTATCCAAACTGAAGTAGACCGGTTCTGGAGGAAGTGGAGTCAGTTAGCCACCCCAGTGAAGCTGCACATGATGATAAATGAGTGAATCTGATGTATATTACACATTGCCTTAAAACCATGCATGTACCCTAAAACCTTAAAAACAAGCCATTACTGTCCTGTACTACACCCATTCTGTGCAGATTCACCACAGTCCCACTTTTCCAGACTTTTTAGTTATTATGCCAATCTGGGCTTTTTCAGATGGGTACATTTTTATCACACCTTTGCCTCACCTGTATGTTCTCTGGTTTTCCTTATGTAGATGAATAACTGCGGGAATTTGGCCTCTTTGTCACCACATATTTATGCCCCAGTTAAACAAGCAGTCATGCATGACTTCTGAGCTTCTGAATTCTCAAGTGGACTCGGGTAGTAGTGAAATTTTACTGACACAGTGCATTGTGTTCATGAGTTCCAGGCCTGTCCACTCTGCGGGGCAACTTGTTCACCATGCACAGCGAAGTACAGGTGCTCTAACGGCTGATGGACCGAATCGTCGATGTGTTGGAATAACTTACTGCTTTTCATTTGAATTTATCTTAATGATGCAAGACAGAGTACTGAACTTCTGATAATATCAGCTGAGTCTGCATCTGATTTTCTCCTTCTTCCCTCCCTCCATCACTGGTCTGATGTTCTGCAGAATAAAGGAAACCGCTGGCAGAACCTCTACAGAGAAGTTTACATAATGCAGTTTACACCGAGCACCTCTCCAGCTCATTCACAGGCATGTTCTTAACTCAAGCCAGCACTGATCCTCTTCATCACCTCTTCATTTCTCTTTCACTCACTCTTTCACATCAGTCCTTCTTTTCCTTTCACCCACCCATCCATACGTTCACCTTCCCATTCATCCACCCATTCATTCATCCTTCCATCCACCCCTCCATACTTTTTACCTGTCCACTTATTGCCCATCATCCATCCATCCACCCATCCATACTTTCACTGGTCCAACCATCCACCAATCCATCCATCCTTTTACCTGTTCATTCATCCATCCATCCATCATCCACCCATCCTTCCATCCATCAATACTTTCACCTGTCCATTTATTGCACATCATTCATCCAGCCATCCTTCCATCCATTCATCCACCCTTCCAAACTTTCATCTGTCCATTTATCACCCATCATCCATCCATCCATCCATTCATACTATAATCAATTTATGCTTTCATACATCCATTCATCCGTACTTTTGCCTGTCCATTTATTCATCCAGTCACCCGTCTGTCCGTTAGTCCGTGCATACTTTCACCTGTCCATTTATCGTCTCTTATCCGTCATCCATCTATCCATCCATTCATACTCTAATCTATTCATGCCTCTATCCATATATTCATTTTTATTCATCCACCCATCCATCCATCACTCCACCCACTCCCTTTTACCACATTTCCCCGACTGTCTTCTCTCTGTTAGGGTTTGTTTAGTGGAAGAATTCAGGTACAGCTGCTGTATTTTCTAAAACCCCCACATGCGGCCGTAATTGTAAGCAGCTTATTTATGCAGACAGACTGTCTGCGATACACAGGAAATGAGAGATGCTCAGAAGATAGAGAAGGTCGTACCAGTGCTAAAGTTTTTCCATTTTTTAATACAATTGGTTTCATCTTGTACTGAAATTGTTACTCTGTTTTTGGCTGAGTGCTGATCAGAGCGTTTGGGTTTAGATGGTGTGTCAGGAGCTGGAAAAGAGAGCTCTACTAAATTTGAGTTTGACTACTGTTCACTTGCGCCGCTTTGATTAATTTCAGTAATTATGTCCTTCCTTCTCTTCTCTAGTGTTTTGGTGAAACCTCCCAGCCATATAAAGATCCAGAGCCATGCTCTAGGCTTTCTCATCACAGTCAATGCTGCTGATGCAAGATGGTACAGGAGAACTCCCCTAACGACTAGCATCACTTTTACCATGTCTGAGTAAAGCTGGTGTGTGTTTCAGGCCCAACCTCTACTGCCATAGGTATCGTTCTGACATTACGGACCAGAGTGAGATTATGCTCTACGGTTGAAAATGGGCATAATTATGGTAAAACGAACACACACACATTTTCTTATCTGCTCATTTAAAATGCACACAGATATGGTCTTAAGTAAAGTTCTGAGTTAGTACAGATAAATCTGAAGTAGAGTCCCGAGTCAGTGCGGATAAATCTGAAGTAGAGTCCCTAGTCAGTGCGGATAAGTCTGAAGTAGAGTCCTGAGTCAGTGCGGATAAATCTGAAGTTCAGTCCTGAGTCAGTGCAGGTAAGTCTGAAGTTCAGTCCTGAGTCAGTGCAGATAAGTCTGAAGTTCAGTCCTGAGTCAGTGCAGATAAGTCTGAAGTTCAGTCCCGAGTCAGTGCAGATAAGTCTGAAGTTCAGTCCCGAGTCAGTGCAGATAAGTCTGAAGTAGAGTCCCGAGTCAGTGCAGATAAGTCTGAAGTAGAGTCCCGAGTCAGTGCGGGTAAGTCTGAAGTAGAGTCCCGAGTCAGTGCGGGTAAGTCTGAAGTAGAGTCCCGAGTCAGTGCAGGTAAGTCTGAAGTAGAGTACTGAGGTGAGTCTGATCTGCAAACAGAGACAACTCTCTGGGTCTCTGCTCTCAGCTGACACTAGATGGAGACTCTAGACCATAATACAATAACACACACTCAGCCTAGTCAGTGAAACACACACACACACACGCTACAATTCTAACCCGTAGGTACAGCTTTCCCATGGACCAAATTTTTCCTCTGAGGCTGTTTCTCAAAACATTATTCGGGGTTTGGACTCCTCACGTTCAGCCTTGGGCTCCAGCCTCCCAGGGAAGGATGAAGAGCGCTCAAACTGGAACCAGAGTGTTCTTGCTGACTAAAGTCAAAGTGCAGCTCTGGTTCCGAGTCTGGACACCCTGTATTGGGGTGCGTAAGGGCATTTTGGGCAATGTGTCAGTTGCAGCTCCCCCTTTTGGACAGGATGTCATGAAATCTGCCTTGCTTCTGTAGATTAAGGTGGTGATGATGTTTGCCAAATGTGGGGGAAATCAAACCTTTATCTCACAAGATATGGACGAGATTTTTGCACAGTTGTGGCTCACAAGGTGGCACTACTCCACAAGTGTTGAATGAGTTAGTGGCGTGCACCTCCCAGAGGCCAACTTAGTGGTGTGTGTGTGTGTGTGTGTGTGTGTGTGTGTGTGTGTGTGTGTGTGTGTGTGTGTGTGTGTGTGTGTGTG
>JBBIGC010000041.1:2565727-2576377 GCA_037576955.1 Lepidarchus adonis
TCTATCTGTATATAATTACACTGAGATTAAATCGTTGTATATACTTAATCTCAAGCTGTTGTTCACTGGTCTGTATCGAAGTGCACCTACACTTCACCATCTCTTTCACTTTTACCCGTCCCGGCAACCTAGGACGCGTCTAAAACATAACAATAAAGTTGTGAATCACTCTGGGGGACTATCCTGCATGTACCCCCTCCACATTTGGATCTAGTTCTAAACTCATAAGCTTCGAAACTTTCTGCTAAAACAATGCCTCAGGCATCAGGCAGCAAACAAGGGAAAAATGAGTGTGATCATGTCAGCATGCACAGCCCTGAACACGTATTTTGTTGTAGGAGGGTAATGTTAATCCCAAGAGTGTGAAAGTTAATTAAATTGGTGCTAATACAGGGGGTTCTCAACTCATGTCGCACTCGATATACAACGATTCATGGTTATGTTGCTAGCTCTTTAAAAATGGCTGCATTTGGGCACCAAGTTGTTGTGGGATATGGTATTTTTCATGGGGAGCAATGCATTGTGGACTATGTAGTGTAATGTGTGGGAAAATAGGTGGGTAATATCTGCATAAAAGAGCTGGAAAGAGTTGCTTTCTGGGAGAGCACAGGTTGGCAGCAGATATATGGTAGTAGAATGCAGTTGAACGCCAACTAAACGCTTTGTGGTAATGCAGTGAGAAAGACTAGCGTTAGCGACATGCGTGGGTTACCATTCCCATGTTCTCTTGATGATCATGGTCGGAAGCCCAGGGAAACCGCTAATTTGGCTTCAGGGCTGAATGGCAGCTCAGAGCAAATCTCTGTCTTGACACTTTGCACTCACCATTTGCACAACATCACTTTAAAATGTCTTATGTCCTTCTGTGTCAGTGTATATATATAGATCCTATCTTTATATCTCCTCTTCAGTTTAAAATATATGTTGCTTTTAAAGTCTTTTGTTTTTGTTATTATATTTTCAAATGCACTAGGGTGGGGGGCTGTGTGAAACTCTATTTCAATACACTGTGTACTGTGTATACGGCTGTATTGACAATAAAAACCTCTTGAATCATCTTGAAGTGTGTCAATGAAACTAGAAATAAATGTTTTTGTTTATGTGGTTTCAGTGCTGTAATTGTAATCTAGATTTGGGAGAAGTTTTGAGGTACATCCCACCAAAAAGTTATACATTCATTCATTTTCAGAACCGCTTATTCAATTTGGGTCATGGGGAAACTGGAGCTGATCCCAGCTGGCTATGGGCACAAGGCAGGGTTCACCCTGGCCCGGATGCTAATCCATCACAGGGCAGAGAAAGACAACCGTTCACACACACATATTTGCACACATGGGCCATAGAGTAGTCACTCAATCTAAATCACTTTGGACAGTGGGAGGAAACGAGAGAACCCAGAGGAAAGCCATGCAAACACAGGGAGAGCGTGTACACTCCACACTGAACCCAGGGTCATCTTACTGTGAAGCAACAGTACTAACCACTGTGCCTTGGTGCCGCATTCCCAGTAGGAAAATATGTTCCACCTAGTAACTGCCGTCATAAAGATATTTTGCCTCCACCATTCTTTGTCACCCAATGGGGGGTTATAGCTTTGGTATGACACTGTTAAATATGAAGTTGGACCAAATTATGGGCAAAATCTTCAGAGTGAGCAGCTAGGGTGCCTTTTCACTATACTAGCGTAACTTCTGTCCATTTTTATAGATGTGTGTCTTTACCTTTCACCCACAACCACTATATGTCTAGTTATTGCTCTCTCGTGGTTCTTCTTATTCTCTCTCGCGCACTCTTCCTCCATCCGGCTGTAGTCTTTTCCGTCCTCAGCAGGCAGCAATATTGATAGGGTAATTCAGTCCTGATGAACGACCCGATAATCATGAGACAGGTAAAATAAATCACACAATGATCAATACACAAACACACACGCGTACGCACAGGAAGATCATTATTCTGCAGTAGCACATCCTCCATTAGAACAATGGACACACACACACACAGGACGTAGAGGAGAAAGATATCGTGTTTCCAGAGCGAGGTAGTAAGACGGATGGAGAGCAGAGCGTTCCCTGTTCCCTACTTAAGGAGAGATATGGCCACTAATGGCCTTTTTATACCTCGTGCCAAGCGGTGAAGTGGCAGAAGAAGATGAAGTCGACCAAGAGCTCTGCACTCTCAGACATTTCAGACTTGCAGTGAAGTACTGCTGAGTTGGCGTTGTGATTGTGTTGCCTGGTTAGAAAGGCTAAGGCCTTGTCAATGCTAGCATGGATAACTTTGAAAAGGCTTTATTTCTGCCCACATTAGCATTTTCATGTATTTTTTTTCAAAAAGCCCACAATTAGAAGAGTCCATGTGGAGGGGTTCTCAGCTAATATGATTCAACTCCTAAACAATTCCTGATTTAAGAATTATTCAGTGTTTTCCATTAGCAGGCTAAACTTGGTCACCCCTGCTCGTGTACACTGACACTTGCGTAGGAGTGGGAGGGGGGTGCTGTTGTTTACAGTGACCCATTCTGTGGGTAAATGAACAGCTAGCTTCAAGATATTTCATTAAAGTTTGTTTTTTCTGGTCACCTCACATAGCAATAACACTCTGTAGCCACTAGATGGCACCTTAACATCTAGCTGCCCCTGCAATCCCTACACCTGGCTATGTATGAGGACTACTATACCATATTTAGTCCAAGTCAAAATCTGCTGTGAGACTTTGTGAGGCCAACAAATTTAAAAGAAGGTCAAATCTATGCAGAAGGCCTAGGTTGAGGTTTTTCCTCTTTGGTCCTATATTTATGCTTGTGTGTTTGACTTCCCAGCCAGCGTGCCTCAGTGTATATAATAGTATATAACAGTAGCAGCAGGCAGTTGTCACTGTTAGCATGGCTAGCATTGCTAATCAGACTCTGTTCTGATCCTACAACGCCTCTGTGGAATACACACAGGGGCTGGACCAGGGTCCTCGAAGACAATGGAGGCCTGAACCTCCCCACAGATCATTGTGTTTCCTTTCTAACACTCCTGACCCTCACTGATAATTAGCACCTAGGTGAAATCGACACCTTGCTTTTCGCCCTTCACCTGTAAGAACTGTTAAGGGGAGAGACAAGGAGAGGGAAGGAAAAACGAAGCAGAAAAGACAGGATGAATGAATGAAGGGAATGAGAGGGGGCCGCAGAAAGCGAGGGGGAGAAGAGAAGGCTTTGTCACGCTGATGGCAGTAAGCTGTAGGTAGTGTGTCTTAGTGAAGGTGATTTATGAGGCCTGTCTGCTGGAAGCAAGCACTTTGTCTCCTCTAGCATGCAGGATGAATGGGCCGCTGTCATCTCAGCCAGAACTCTCTCTCTCTCTCTCTATATCTCTCTCTCTCTCTCTCTCTCTCCCTCTCTCTCTCTCTCTCTCTCTCTCTCCCTCTCTCTCTCTCTCTCTCTCTCCCTCTCTCTCTATCTCTCTCGCACCACTTGTCCTTTTCTTCCTCCTTTCCTTTTCCTTTGTGATCCCATTTCCTTGACACACACACACCCCACACACACACACATACAATCTGTACTAGTTATGCTATTCACAAATTTGATAGCAATTATAATTCATATGTTAGTTAATGTGAAATGCAATAAAGGGTATCGACTGATGTCACTTTCCATTGAAACACACCCACAGTTTGAGTGGCAAAACATGCTGCAACCTTGCTGCTTTCAGTATGGAATGTTGATAAGCAGTACAGAGAATAAGCTGCAGTTGGAGAAACAGTAAATAATGTAATACAAAGCATCGGCTGTGTTATTAAATGTTTACATGGTCCTGTATTTTCTCTACTGATCATTGGTTAGGCAGTTATAAAGCAGTGAGCCAGAGCCAGACATTCAGTGGTCAGTGGACTTGGAGATTTTTTCAATGTCCATTAACCCTCAGCAGAGTTGTTTTGTTTTCACAGCTATTCCTATTGCTACTTTAGTTTATCTTTTTTAGAGTTTCACACTCCTGTGTGACTCAAGAGCCTCAGAGCTGATGCTGTAGATTAGTGATTTCAGAAAGCAGTTTCAATCCAAACTAAAGCATCTAACTAAACTAACTAAAATGTTTGACACATTATTACATTTGTTTCATATTATTCATTTATCAGAAACCCTACTAAAACAACAGTGACAAGCTTTTATATGTCACACAGGTTTTGTTGCAGTATTTAGGCAAAATTACATATGTGTTCTACAGTGTTGCAGGAAAAAACATGTATAAGTTTTTTCTTTGCATGTATTACAGCATGTATGCTTGGAGTGTAAAGATCATTGCATATCGGCTGTAATCTTTAATCTCATTTAACTTTCACTTTTACTTCAAGGGTTAGACGCAGATTGATTTTAGTTTAACTTTCCAAATCGCCTTGGCTGGGGTGATGCTATCTTACAGTGGGAAGTAGTCAGGCATATATCTATTGAAAAAATATAGATGTCGTTTGTTCCTTAAGGGTCTATACTAGGTCCAATCCTATTTTTAATCTGTATTAACAACATTGTTCATGCTGTTGACGGTTCTCATATGCATTTATATGCTGATCACACTATTTCGTACACGTGCAGTTCTTCTTTGAATGCAGCCTTGACCTCCTTACAAAACAACTTTAACAACCTTTTTGAATCTTTCGTTTATACACGAGCAAAACCAAACTTTTCAACCGTAATTTGACTCAACCCACCTTTTATCCTAATATCTTCACCATGGATGATACAGTGCTACAACTGATCAGTTTCTGTAAGTATTTGGGTATCTGGCTTGATGGCACACTTTTCTTTGACATTCACATTAATGCATGACTTTCTATGGTCAAGTCAATAATCGGCTTCTTGTATAGCAACAGGTACCACATCTTTTACTCAATATGCAAAGCAAACTCTGGTCAAGATGACAATCCTTTCCATTTTGGATTACGGTGACATCATCTATGGGGTAACACACTCATCACTGTGGTAATTGGCTATCACTTCATTCCAGCAGGATGTTGCATTGATATCATATCTTCGCTCACTAATCAATACTTCCAACAACTGTCGTAATTTACATTCTAGTAATTTAATCTCCATGATTATTCCCAAAGTCCGTACCTCTTTTGGCCGTTCCTCATTTCAGTTTGCTGCTCCCAAAGACTAAAACGAGCTGCAAAAATCACTTAAACTCACCACTTGCATTTCATTATCTACCTTCAACAATTTATCACAATCAATCATTTCTGACCAATGTGCCTGGTTTTGACTGCATTAAAATTGCCTTGATTACTCTGCATATATTGTATGTGAGAACGGTCTTTGTCTTAATTGTTTTTATCTTTTTGTAGCATTTATTTTTGTTTTTATTTTTTCATTATTATTGTTGCTGCTGCCTCTTGGCCATCATTGTTAATGAAAATGGGCTCTCAATGGACTTACCTAGTTAAATAAATGTTAAATAAATACATTAAAAAAAAAAAAAGTTTGGTCACAATAATCCTGCAGAGAAAATTGATAAGCATAGACTGTAGCAACATTGTTGCTGTATGTCACCAAGTCTCACTGAAAGAATATGAAAAGAACGTATCTGCCCTATGACTGGCAAACGCTATTGCTACACATTGGCATAAAGTTTGAGATTTCACAGAGTTGCTCGTTGGCATAAAGCTGAAATTTGTCACAGAGTTGCTACGATTCTTTCTTTTTCCATATTGCTCAGTGGGTCCAACCACAGTGAACTCACACTCTGATGTCACATGTATAGCCTCTATTACAGATTCATGTTGCTTAAATTCCTACTTAAACAACAAAATGTACACATACACACAGACACACAGACAGACAGACAGACAGACAGACAGACAGACAGACAGACAGACAGACATAAAGAAGAAGTAACTGGCCGTTATAGTCTACATAACCAACAAAGTAATGTAATAAAATGTTAAATAAATATATACATAATAAAATACTCAAATAAATACCGTAGCATCTTTCTCAATGTGAAAAGTTTTGGTACTAACAAAAGATGACCAGCACAGGCCAGCAGGAAAAGGCAAGAGCCAATCACATTAGCCATGTGTGGGACCCACTAGATGCTACGGACTGATATCGTACATTTAAAAAAAGTTTAAATTTTTTCTGTAATGCCTGGTACAAAATGCTCCGCGGCCCAGTGGTTGGGGACCCCTGCTTTAGGTCCTTGTGAAGTTGGAAGGTAAATCGTTGACCCAGTCTGAGGTCCTGTATGTTTGTATGTTGCTCTGTTTAGCTTTCCCTCAGCCCTAACCAGTCTCCCAGGCCCTGCTGCTGCCACCACCATGCTTCACGGTTAGGATAGTATCAGGCAGGTGATGAGTGGTGCCTGGTTATAACATTTCATTGGACCAGTGAGTCTTCACAGTCTGAGAGCCTGAGCAGATCACTGGTCATTTTGACTAATGCTGTCTCAGTATTGTGTTGGGAACTGACACAAGTCATATCCAATCAATTGAATTTACCACAGGTGAACTCCAGTCAAGGTGAAGAAACATCCCAGCACCGATCAAAAGAAATGGACGGCACCTGCGAAGTTGTTGCAAAAGGTCCGAAATGTTACGTAAATGTGATATATCAGTTTTTAAGAAATGTAAAAAAAAATAAAACGACTGTAGCATGATGGTGCAACATGAAACTGAAAGTTACAGGGGTCTGAATACTTTCTGAAGCCACTGTGTATGTAATTACCTGTACATGTCCAATATGTAATTTATATACAGCATATGTAAATATTTCTTAGTTATATATTTCTAATGCAAACCCTTAATATTAACAGATATTAAATGACATGTTTTTGTTGGAACCACACATTACAAAGTCAGGAGCCTTCAGCATTTTCTTAACCTTAACACAATCAAAAAATTCTAATCTAGAACCGAACAGTCCATATCCTGTATTACCCGATGTCACTGCTGACATGCTATTAGCCATTTTAATGCTGTAGTTATTAGCGTAATCCACTCTGTCATCAGCCCCCACAGGCCCTTCCTGTAGCATGGCAGGAATGCAGGGCTGTGGCAGCTGATGACTTGCTAAAGTGGCGTTTCCTCTGGAGGGATGCAGCTATCTGCTGACCTCTTGCTGACCCCACCCTAACCAAGAGCAGCTTAGTGAGTCACGCTAGCTTAATGTTACAGCCAATACGAGCACAGTTAAGCAGTCAGTAGGTATTTTCCCCTCAGTTTTCATGTACTGAAGTCAAATACTCTGGATCTGCTCAAGTTCCTCTTTGAAGGATCAGAACGTATGAAGAGAAGAACCCAGAGCAGACCTTTGGCCGAAGCCGTCAGCCAAAATGGACGCCATGACTACACTGATTTCTTGTGTGTGGTCATGCGATAAGGCTAGAAGATTAAATGTGCCTACAATGATAGAAAAACATGTACTGCACACTGCTCACACACATACTCTGCCCTAAAACAGTAGGGCTATAGACTAGTTGGCCACTTTTTGGAGCTGTAACAAGTCCAGGACATTACTACAGTAGTTCACAGGAAGTGAAAATGGCTAAATATTTTATTCATGTGGAAGTACTATGAATTATTGAAATTCAAGAGTTCTGCTGGTGAACTTATCAGAATAACTTCTTTAAAAATAGTTCTTAGAACCAGTGGTGAAAGTTCTCCCTTTCTTGTGTGCCCACACAGCAGCAAAAGATCACAAACGCCATCATGTCTCCACCTATCCCAAGGGCCAAGTTAAATATTATATCTCACTGATTCAGATTGACACTTGGCAGGTGGGGTGTAATTGAGGTGATTCATTCATCTTTGAGGGTTAGGTGGTGAGGGTTGGCTCCCATAATGGGTCGGATGGTGTAGCTGTGCTCCCATAATGGGTCAGATGGTGTAACTGTGCTCTCATAATGGGTTGGGTGGGTGTAGCTGTGCTCCCATAATGGGTCGGATGGTGTAGCTGTGCTCTCATAATGGGTTGGGTGGGTGTAGGGTAGTGTCAGGGTAGCATTGGTTTTGCCAACATGACATAAAAACAAATATGTCATGTAAAAACAATAAAAAAAACAAAAGTAAAAAACTATTTTAAAATTAGTTAATAAATTATTATTATGTGAAATATAACAATTTTGATGTATGGGCTAAAATTCACGCCAGGGCTGCCCAGCGTGGAGGATTCTACTGCTGCATGACTTGGGTTGATCTCAAAATATGGGGAGGGGTGTGGCCAAAAAACAGGAGTGGGTTAATAGTTCACTGTGCTAAGGCACCGTCAGTGTCTCCAATGCGTAAACTGCTGTGGTGCTACTTGGTTTTATCCACAGAGTATGTTGAAGCCATTGAAACGAGTATTTTCTATTTGGAGCAACGTTTCCTAAATGTTTCACTGTAATATGAGACGCCACGAGAGAGACTGGTGTTAGTTATATGTGTGCTGCTCATTCATGCATGTTGCTTTCTGTTAATAAAGCACAGAACTGAAGGTCGTGATTTCAGTGATTTCAGTGAATCCTTTCAGGAAGTGGTCAGAATCACCAACTGATGTAAAAGATTTTGTTAGACAGAGCGATAATTACAGTTTACAGTTAAAGTTTTGTGAAAGGCATAAATTTCTCTGGTTGGAATGGGATCCCAACAGAAGAGTGTGAACCAGACTTTGTCAGAGTTAAAGTCTGAGAAAGAGAGAGAGTGAGAGAGAGAAAGAGTGTTGAGACTCAGACGTCTGGATGGATTTTAGTGTCTGAGTCTATCTGAAGATTTTTGGTGTGGCTTTTTAAGGAGATGTGGTCAGTGTGTGTGTTTTGGGGTGTGTCAGTGTGTGTGTTTTGGGGTGTGTCAGTGTGTGTGTTTTGGGGCGTGTCAGTGGGTGTGTTTAGGGGCATGTCAGCGGGTGTGTTTTGGGGCGTGTCAGTGGGTTTGTTTTGGGCGAGTCAGTGGGTGTGTTTTGCTAAATCGATGTTTTGTCACTCCCCTAATACACACACATGCAGTGAATGAATGTATACACTATTTATACAAGGCATTATACCATTTTCACTAAACATACTTTTCAGTTAATCTGTGTATGTATTATATATATTATTTATATCATATATACAGTCAGCTAAGCATTTGTTATATCTTGTAAACAGTTTGTGATTCCAGCTCCTCTGTTATTCTAGCCTCTCTCTGCTTCACACGACTTTTCCATTGGAGGCTCTTGATGGGAACTGGAGCTCTGCATTGCTCTCTATTGTAAATCTGCTGGTTGTTAATTTCTCCATGAATCTCCCACAAGAACTAGTAGTAGTCTGCCCAAGGTGCTGAAGGTACTACTCTAAAAGTCACAGCTTATATCACAGCAACCTTCAGCACAGCTGGGCTTTAGCCTGTGCTACTACGGGTGTCGGGAATTTATTGCGTTATTAACACGACCATCCTTGGGCCTTTTGTGTGGACAAAACTGAGGTATGGATTGTGTTTGGCACTGCATATCCTTAGCCATCCTGCTGTGTGAGGCTCATTACCTGAGTGTGTGTGCGTGTGTGGAAGCAGATGGTGCGTTAATGGTGTTGAATGTGGAATGAAATATGTCTGCATTCCTAAGTTTATGGGAAACACATTGCACCATGGGAATAAATATCCTGCTTGTTGTAAAACACTGCTAACGCTGTCTGGGTGGACATACTACACAGTTCCACATGACATCATCTCTGATTCCTGAGCATAGTTAGCATAGTTAGCATATTAGCGCTTTCACAATGCCTGCAAAGAAAAAAGATATTTCTGCCCTTCAGTCCACACTTCTCCTTCTAGGCGATGCTTTCATGTCAATTTCACTTGGATATGGAACAAAATTCACAAAAACCGAAACAGGAAAGCCCTGCATACTTCAGGGGCCTTTTATTGTTCCTCCAATGAAACTGACAATAAATGTTTTCATAGTGAATCTATTGCAGTGCATCCAACAATAAGGGCAGCATGGAGCTTCTTTTGCGCACAGGGAAAGCTCACATTCCACACACTGATTTGTTTTGCTATGACCAGCATCTACACATACTACAAGTTAAATCTGCTTCTGTAGCACAACAAATAAAAGTTTTTACACACTGCACCCCAGCCAGCTGTGTATGGAAAGAAGACCAGTTGGAGCGTCCATGCTGAACCCTGTCCACCACCAAACGCACCTCTAATGGGCAGGTGAGCATCAGCATCATTGCCTTTAACATTATGTGGACGATGGGGTATGTTTGCCTGTGGAAGAGATTGAACCAGGATGCATTATGGGAAGAAAGTGAGGTGGCGGAGGCAGTGCTGTAGCCTGAACAATGTTCTGCTGGGTCCTGGCATTCATGTCGATGTTCCTTTGACATGTAGCACCAACCTAAACATTGCTTTAGAAGACGTCCACAACATGCAGGATGTCTTATGGAGCTCATGCCAGTACAGTGGTGTACAGTCAGAAGTTCACATGGAATTGACTCTGTGTGTGTGTGTGTGTGTGTGTGTGTGTGTGTACACACATGTGTGTGTGTATTAGATTAAGTATTTATAGTTGCTAGCTACAGTTTGCAGTGAACAATAACACAAACTGCACTTTGATGATCGCTGATTGGCCTGTGTTATGTCAGAATGCACACACACACACACACACACACACACACACACACACACACACACACACACACACACACACAC
>JBBIGC010000041.1:2604281-2614880 GCA_037576955.1 Lepidarchus adonis
AGCATGAAGAAGAACCACAGTGAGGGACCAAGGCTCAACAAGGAGGAACTATCTAAGAGCATGAAGAAGAACCACAGTGAGGGACCAAGGCTCAACAAGGAGGAACTATCTAAGAGCATGAAGAAGAACCACAGAGATGGATCAAGACTCAACAAGAAGAAACTATCTAAGAGCATGAAGAAGAACCACAGAGAAGGAAGGAAAAGCTCTCAAAAAGCATGAGAAAGAACCACTTAGAGGGACTGATACGTCAAAGGAGAACTTTTCTAAGAGCATGTGGAGAAACATTTGACTCAAAAAGAGAACCTTCCTAAGAGCACGAGGTAGAAGCACTAAGAGGAACCCAAACTCAGAAGAAAAACGCATGAGAATAAGAACCCATCCTCTTCTGAGCTGTGCATTATTAGTGCAAATAAGTAGAGTTTGCAAAGATGATTAAACAGAAGCACCAAAATCTCACAGAGGTCTGCAGCAGTGTTCTTCTACCAAGTAGAACCCTAAAGTTGTTCAAGCAAAGTCCCCTTGAACATGTTGAACTGCTGCACTAGTATGATCTTACATCAGCATTGCTTCGGCGTCTTTTATATAACTCATTTTCACCCGCTGTTGTTGTTCAGACTTATGTCAATAATCCTCTTCCTCCCTGTGGGTAAGTGTAGTGTTGCAAAGGCAAATCAGCGAAGCCATTATCTGGTTCATCTCTTAGATGTTTTATCACATCGGGTGAAGATATCGAGGCAAAACGTATGCAAAGCCATGAAGAACGCTGATTCATTCTGTGTAGACGTTAAATTATCAATGATAAGTAAAGACAACACGACAGTTGGGTTTTGATTAAATCAAGTATGTCCTTCAAAACCAATGCTCCTGATGGTTTTATCTCAGTTCGAGTTCTAGTTTTAGGTCTTTAGGTCAACAGCATAGGCTATACTACCAACAATACCAAAATGGTTCTAAACTAAAGTGAAGGTTGTTTGCTCTTTAAGACCCTGCACTGGTTACTAAACGTTCCCTTGGAACATCAAAGCGGTTCTTCATATCTTATTTCCAAAACTGGTCATTGGATCGTTGTGAAATCGATGAATTATTCTATGGCTTCACTCTATAACAATTTGCACCTAAATTCGCAAAATAACTATTTAGTTCAGTTTGACTATTATATTATCATCAACATTCAGAAGACACATGTAGCTCCATTGCTGGGTTTGTGTTGGAGACGTCTGGTTCTATTCACCACTGTAAAGCAACTTGACTCTCTTTAACGAACGATTTCACACCAAACCGGCTCTTAATCACTCTTCAAAAGATGCCGTATGTCCATTACCAGGCCTTGTAACATGAAGCAGGTCAGAATCCCCCACCTCCATGGAGTCTCCTGCTTGGAAATTCCTCTGCGTTGGTTCGGACAACAGTACATCATGGCGTGGCAGCAGTTAGGCAGTGAATGCAAAGCATTACTTTGCAAAGCGAAGACAACGGTGCAGATTAAGTGCCTCCTAAAAACAGTCAGCCAAATAGTGTCCCATAAACAAGCCTCGCCTTAGGCCGTAAAACATTCCCAGCTTCAAAGCTATTCAGACGCAAAACTATTTCAGCTCTGCTGGTAATAGCCTCTGCCAGGCTTCATTTTTAAGTAATGAAGCCAATTCTTTGCATAATTAGGTTTAGCTAAATTACTTCGACGGCAAAGCAGCCTGGGGTAATGTAATAAAGTTATTAACATTCCAGCTTTGGGAGCAGATGCAGACATGGGTAGTTATTGTGTATGAAATATATCATTTAGTGTAATTTGCAATGAAAAGAGATCCCAAATATAGGCTACACCAGCAGTTTTAATATCTGATTTTGACTCTTATGGTTTTGTGGTGGTGCATGTATAACAACAGGCTGGCATCTGGATCTGAGAGAAGGTTATTTAGCCTTAGTGAAGCTTAACGGCTGCTTTTAATGGCAGGACCTTCGCATATGTCAATATCACAGCATGACTTTGCCGTTTCCTGAATTTTATGAGCCTACTAGAATTACGGAGTGATAGTCAATGCCAGACAATGTCGTCAATCTGCAGAGAATGACTGATTATGATGCTTTTTTAATCATCGAGTCTCCCCTTTGAACCAGTGACAAGAAAAAGCGCATTAAAAACACTTTTAGTTTCACCCTCTACTCCCATATCACATGATACCATCAACACTGGGAGGGTGAAGTTGAGTCATGTGAAGCTCCACCCACATCTTCTCCGATTTAACACGTATATTCTACCCACCCAGAGATAGCAAGACCAAGAGTGTGAAGGCCAACACACACTTCCTCAAAGATGCATCTTTGCAAACAGACAGCTCAACACAGTTGGAGGAGAACACTAATTGCTAAATGCTATGTCCGCTAACAGATGGTCTTAGCATCACACTGAGTGATGGGGGAGGGGGAGGACACTTATTCTTTATTGGACTCCAGACTGATTTCTTGATGATAGGTAAAACAATTGACCCACAACCTCATGAGTGGGACATTTCTACGCCAATCCTAAGCCCCCTGAAGACTCAGCAACAAAGGCCAATTAGCTGCCTGTCGTTAGCCCATGAATGTTAGCCAGGCTGAATAATAATAATTACATATCATTTTGATGTGTTTCTACACTTATCATTACTTTTGAAGTCCACAAGGTGGCGCAAGACCTTGTATTTCTATTGAAATACAAAAACTGAAGAGGAAGTTCTAGTGGGAGACATAGCTCTTTTGAGTATAATACTCAAAGTAAGAATTGCAATAATATCATATCATGGCCCAAATAGTGTGATAGTATCAGGGTTGACAGTGGACAGAATTTTTTTATTGTTAAACAAAGCAGGAAGAAGGTAAGAAGAAAAAAAATGTTGATGGGGGTGTGGTATGAATAGCGAAACCATGGGGCTAGTGTGAAATGATGAAAAAATAACAGATTTTTATAATGGGGGATGATTTAAATTGTCCAAATGAAATCATATTTTTGTGATGGGGTGGTGTGAACATATAAAATTAAATCAGATTTATTTATGATGGCATGGTGTGAACATATGAAATGGCTTCACATTTAATTATGATGGAATGAACATATTAAATGAATTCAGATTTATGATGAAGGTGGTGTGAACGTATGAAATGAATTCAGATTTATGATGAAGGTGGTGTGAACGTATGAAATGAATTCAGGGTTTTATGATGGGGATGGTGTGAACATATGAAATTAGTTCAGGTTTTTATGATGGGGATGGTGTGAACATATGAAACTAATTCAGATTTATTTATGATGGGGTGGTGTGAACATATGAAACTAATTCAGATTTATTTATAATGGGGATGGTGTGAACATATGAACTGAATTCAGATTTATTTATGATGGGGATGGTGTGAACATATGAACTGAATTCACATTTATTTATGATGGGGATGGTGTGAACATATGAACTGAATTCAGATTTATTTATGGTGGTTTGAACATTTGAAATGAATTCACAGCCTGGTTGTTTATAAGCAGGACAGGAGCTGCTGCTTTTGTAGTTGACGTCATGAATCGGTGTTTGTTATAAACAATATTTAGGTCTGGTTGCTCTGACTCCTCCCGCTCCCACACGTCCCCCTCCCAGTCCCCGCCCACTTCTTGTCCATGCAGATTCCCGCGTTCTCATTGGACGTCGGCTCTTTCCTTTTGATGCACTCCTTCAGATCTCGCTAGAAGGAGTGTGTTTGTGTGTGTGTGTGTGAGAGAGAGAGTGTATGTGTCAGTGCGCGCGCGTGTGTGTAGTGAAGACTCCGGAGCGCACGGAGAGGAGCGGACCTTCCATAACGAGGATTTATTCGTTCGTTTCCGCGATTTTTCGACTGGGTCATGTCGTTGATGAGCGCGCGCCCATAGCGCACGACTTGGGACTACAACTGCGCCTGGTTGGGCGATTGGAGTGTTGGCTTGTCTGGTTTTCTGGGGGCTTTTACGCGGATATGTATCAATACTGATCATGTGATTGGACCCCCTTATCCAACCCCCTCCCCACGCGCGTGGATCCACAGCCTGCTCCTAGAGAGACACCCCTCCAAGCCCAGAGAGAGACCACCGAGCCGCCTGTGAGCCCCAGCCCCCGACTCCCCGGCTGCCCGTGCGGATCCTCGCCATGCTGAGCGCGCACGCGAGCCATGTGCTGCACCCGGACTACCTGCAGCCCGTCACCATCGAGGTCAGCAGCCCGGCGCTCGTCGCGCGCACACACTTTCTCCCATTCTCCACTCGTTGCACTCTTTTATCTCTTTCCTCTCGCGCACTGCTCGCTCTGCTGGCGAGTCCAGGCTCGGAGCCTCGCTTTCTACCGCGTCCTCCAGTTTGGGCACGACTCGCCATTCGCCAGTAGCTGTCCGTTCCACCTTAAACGCTGCAGCAGTTACATTCTGACGACTGCAGCGTTTAAGGTGGAACGGACAGTTGGAACAAATTGCAGGTGAACGGGCACCTAGACTGGGATATCCATTCCTTCTTTAAGGGCATTTAAAAAAGCTCATTTCCATGAACAGTCACAGCAATGGAGGTCAACTTCGCCCTTGCCATTATATATGCAGTTTTCTTATTATAAGCTGTATTAGATATGACATAAATAAGAGATGATTTAGGGAAGAAATCGCATAAATTTGTATGTAAATTTGCTATTTTTTCTATTTTAACACTAATCTGAGAAACCATTACCCCCACTGCACTTCTGAGGAAAGTCTAAGCTATGTGTCCTTCAAACAAGCTTTAAAAGAGGCCTGGCGTTGGTTTATTACACTCCCCACCCTCACAAACTAACCATAAAACGCAGGCTTGAGATGCCAGAGAACTTCCTTTCGTCCATCACGTCGAATACTTTTAACAGTGTGTCATTGAGGAGTTTTAACCCCCACTCCTAAAAAGAGATGAACTGTGCACTTCCTATAAGAGGTGTGTCAACAAAACTGTTGCCAAAAGTGAACAAAAAAAGAAAAGGAGAAAAAAACACGTCTTTTTAAAACATGTACTGCTCCCCCCGTTGTCCGTTCTAGAGAAATGTAGCAAATCAGAGTTGTTCACAATGGTGGTGAATGGAACCAGACGTCTGGTTCCTCTCGAAGTTCCATTACATTCAACGGTCACGTTTCTTGATTCCCAGAGACGGCAGTTTTGAGGTTTTGTTTTTTTAATAAAACGTTTTCAAATGCAATTTTACATCATATATAACTTTTTTGAAAAAAAGTGGTCAATTCAGTGGTTGTATTTGTGACTTCTGGTTCCATTCGCCACCACCGTAAAGATCTGGCTCCTAGAGTTACCCAGACCCCCTCCAAATGACTCCGTTTACATCTCAGCTTGATGAATTGTGAGCGAAACTGGGAAAAATAAATATAATTTCACTTTAAGTTAATAAGACTGATTGTATCTCTCTGCTGTCTTTTAGCTGGATGCTAAGAAGAGTCCGCTAGCTTTGCTAGCTCAGACCTGCTCTCAGATTGGCAAGCCAGATCCCCCTCCGTCCTCCAAACTCAGCTCGCTGTCCTCTGGCAGCCTCGGAGAGAAGGACGGACGCTCGTCCGGCTCGGCCCTCAAGTCCGGAGAGCAGCACCAGGAGGACAAGTCCAGCTTCAAGCCTTACTCCAAAAGCAGCACGGAAGGAGGCAGGAAGGAAGGAGCTGCCGACAAATCCGGGTACAGGGTGAATTCTGCTTCTTCTGTCTGCCCCACCTTCCCTCCTCACGCTTCGTCCCCAAGGACCGGCTCACCGTCCCAGCATACTCCAGGACAGACGCACCCCCACCGGCAGACCCAATCTCCTCCTGTTCAGAAAGCATTGCAAGCCCAGAATCCTCATGTGGACTCCAAAGACTCTACGGACAGCAGCAGCAGTAGTAGCAGCAGTAGTATTAGCAACAGCAACGATCGTGGAGGCAAAAAAGACTCTGAGCATGGCAAAGCTAGTCTCGATAATGCTCAGCTGGCGAATTCTAGCCACATGCGTGCTAGCGTTAACTCTAGCAGTGGCAGTTCGTCCAGCAGCCCTCAGCCTTCAGACAGCAAGGCGGAATCGCAGCCGTCCCTGTCCGCAGGCCACATCGCCCCGGTGTCTCCGTTCAAACCAGGACACTCTGTCTTCCCCCTGCCCCCTTCCACCATGGGCTACCACGGCTCCATTGTCGGCGCCTATGCCGGTTACCCCTCCCAGTTTGTCTCAGCCTTGGACCCTGCAAAGACCAGCTTGGCTGGGATGGGTGTCCCAGGGAAGCATCCAAGCTCCAGCCCTCTCACAGGCGCTTCTCCACCCTCTTTCATGCAAGGCTTGTGCCGGGACCCTTATTGCCTCACCTACCCCAATGCGCCCCACATTGGTGGGGGCAGCAATTGCACCTCCTGCGTCCATGACCCTTCTTCTCCTTCTCTAAAATCAGGCTTCCCACTTATGTATCACTCCCCACACCTCCATGGCCTCCATTCAAGCTCCCTGTCCTCCGCAGCCTCTGGATCTCTGTCCCATCCGCTGTACACCTACGGATTCATGTTGCCTAGCGATTCTCTGCCTCATGCCTGCAACTGGGTGTCCATGGCCGGGCCTTGCGACAAGCGTTTCGCGACCTCCGAGGAACTCCTTGCCCATTTACGCACGCACACCTCTCTCCCAGGAGTGGATGGCAAGCTCCTGTCTGCCTACCCCTCGATGTCCTCCGTGTCCTCCTGCCACCTCCATTTACCCCCTCCCAGTAGCCCAGGGGCACTCCCAAGCTCCTTTTCCCTGCGAGGGTCACCCGGCCTTGGCATGGCTCGTTACCACCCCTATGGTAAAGCCCATCTGCCTGGTGCTCCGTCACTCCCTATGCACTCGCTCCCTGCCACGGCACCCTACTATTCACCCTACGCCCTCTACGGGCAGAGACTGGGATCTGCATCTGCACTGGGATATCCGTGATAGATGGAGAGAGCCGACAAACGGTTAGAAGGCCGAGGGAAGAGTGCAAGACAAGCTGCCGTCCAAGCTCCAAGCCGAAATAAGGAGTGGTACAGCCGCCTTTCTCACTCGGAGTGAACATTCCCTGATGGCAGTAAAGGAAGATGAACAGACGATTTATAAGCAGGCGATTATGGAGAAATTCCATTGAAATGGATGAAAAAGAGAGAATATGGTCAGCTCCCAGGAACAGAGGAATGATTCATTTGTTTTAATATTGTTTGATGATCAAAGGTTTATTTCAGTCTATTAAAAAAAACAGAAAAAAAACCCAAAAGTTATATTTATTTTTCTCTTGAGCGCTTGGCTTTTTACATGGGAAACATTTACTGTGCAAATGCATTCGCTGTCACTTTTCTATTTTCGGCGGCCATAAGTGATGAATACTGCTGTTTCCACAGTGCGTTTTAATAATAATAGTACGGCTTCGCTAAATTGGACGTTTGGCGTATTTATCTTTCAGTCATCGCTTGTTTTCTTTCTTTCTTTTTTTCCTTTTTCTATGCCACATTTCCTTTTGTGTTGGGCCTCTTGCTTCTTAGTTCTTTCTCAGATGAGCTTGACTTGACTGACAGCCAGTTTGTTCTTGAAAATTTGCCATTTTTTTGTACATTGTACAGTTCAAAAGAATAAAACGCAGACAGATGTGATATATTTTCTATTGTGACTGATTCCGCAGAGCTGGCGAGAGCTTATTGAAGGATTTGGGGGATGGGAAAGAAATACAATAAGAGTAATATGTAGAGATGGCGGTGCTATCCATTTAACAGAATGTCTTATTTTGTGTAATAAATGATACTTGGTTACATTTATGTGTTTTTAGTTTCTCTCGATTTGATTAAATGGAAGGTCCTCTTTTTTAAGTATTAAGGATGTATAATAATAATTAAAGCAAAATAATGATAATAATACTAACAATGCTTTTACTTGTGTAATGGTTTTCAAGCCAAGAAAATAAAATAAAAATACGAAAGGAAAGAAACTACAAAAAAAGATAAAGATGATATAACTATAACTGTTAACATTAATAAACTATTAAGAACGAAAATGAAAAACAAAAAGCATTTGTAAAAGCTGAGTGATGTAAATGGACATGCAGTCTGTACGTAGCGGGTTAACATTTCATCCATTGAAATTCCTGTGGTTGGATGTGAGTGGGTGGGTGAAAACCAGGTGACATCATCATCTCCTAGTACTACTTTACAACTGACTACAATGTTACTGCTTTCCCAACCTTCTCCGGGGTTTATATGTAACGATGATGGTAAAATGCAGTCGAATCTGCAGTGAAAGTTTTCATCAAACGTATTTTAGGCCTCACACTGGTAAAACAACGTCTCAGGCGTCTTCACGGCCGTTTCATGGAGGAACCGGACGCCTGGTTCCATTAACCACCACTGTATACGTCTTAATGATTAAATGGTGTTGGGAGCTTTGGTGGAATTGCCCTTTAAGGCAAAAAACGAAGTCTGTTCACCGCACCGTGGTGTTATTAGTCACATCAGCACTTGGTCCCCTCTGTTCATTTGCGCCTCTGCAGTGGAAAACGCTGCTTCAGCACTGGACAGGCCAGTGGCTCTTAAACACAGCTCTATAGGAGGCCGCTAATAACCCATGGGAGCCCTCCAGCGCCCCCAAAAAACGCTGATGGATTGCCCTGCTACACAAAGGCCAAAAGACGACAACAGGAGGCCGTTAATGGAGAAATATTTATCAGGAGTCCAGACACGGCCCCCAGCAGTACAGGCTTTATTGTTGGAGCTCTGCATGGGGTGCGGCACGTCCATTGGTGAAGGCTGCTGTAGAATTTCCTGAGGTTGGCCTCGGTGGACAGTTGTGCCACTGGGGTTTTGATATTATTAGCAATACATATTCATATGGAGAGTGAATCCGGTGCGTACAAGTTGTCTTCAAGGTTGTTAGCAAGCTGCTCACCGGGGGGCTGGGCTCGCAGACGCCCATGCACAGCCTCGCACAAGCGCACTCGCTTCATTAGCACTTCAGACAGGAGAGGACACTGCACAGGTGTCACATGACAGGGCCATTAACTAAATAGATCGCACCAGCAAGCCTCGGCTCGTCCAGCAAGGTCAGGGTGGCCTGCAAAAGCCCCTTACCGAGGCTTTAATCAGAGACAGACGCGCCAAGCCCAGGAGAGAGGCGGAACTGTTATTACGCTAGGAAGTGAACGGGAGTTGACCTATTTTACTGAATTATGAATCCAAATAATAGGATTAAAGAGGAATTTCACAGATTTTTCAAAATCTCTGTACTATTAACTGGCTCAGACATGAACACAGTCATTCAGGAACGGTTTGGCATCAAATGCTAGGTTCTCGATGCAGTTAGAACTGTTCACAAGTCTGGTTCCTCTATGAGAACCTTCACAGACATAGTTATGAAGACTCTGCCTCACAACTGAGACTTGTTTTGGGTACTCGCTGGATGATGTCTGGAATTATATATAGTTTTTGTCAGATTTACAGCTATTTTACCAACATCAGCTCGACCTATAAGCACCAAGAACATGTAGAACATGCATTGGCGAAATCGTTTTTTTTTTTAAATTTGGCAATTGGAACACACATGGAGGAAATGCCATGACGTTTGGTGTGTGTTTAAATACTGAGGTGGTGATGTAAGTTGTCAAACTTTGAATTTTTACATCCCAAGGTATTGGCCAGTGAACTGTCAGCTTTTTTATTGACTTTCACTGTAGTGACTTTCATTGTCTTTGAGCCCAAGAAGTTCTTTGTCCCCATTCTACATTGGAAGGTGCTAGCACAAAGGGACACACCCACCCGGGGAATGAACTCTTTTATTTTGTATCAGCCATGTGGGGCTACTGTCCCACCAACTTTTTAGTTGATTGGTGAAGTCTAAGCAAATGAAATTGTCAATCAATTTTGTTGAAAATGTTTTTCTTTTTTTTAATACTATAATGAAGTGTTTATATTGTGACCCCTGTTATCTATCACCGCCTTTATAAAGAACTCTGACTAAGCTTCTCTATAATTTCACATCCAGATGCTCCGGACGGCACTGTTTACAGGAATCCATGGAATTCCTCCTTAACCCTAACCAGACTGATAGTAAAACTCTTATGAGGACAGGTGTTAAAGATAAGACGACGTTGGCTTCTATAACAGCATAATTGCAGCCAAATTTCTTTTTAACCCCCCTTGAATTCTTTAAAACGACTTTTTTGACCAAATAGTAGGTGGTTTTATCGTTTACTGCTGCCCCCAGTGGAAATGTAGTGCCACTACAATCCTATTAACTAGGCTTATGTCAACTTCTCTGCAAATGATGTGAAAAGTGTAGCTGAACAGGTGGTGCTATTGTAGGCATCAGGGTGGTTCATTATGGCCGTTAATCAGATGACCCTAATGCGCTCATTAACGAGCAGCAAAAGGGAAAAGAGTGCAAAGTGAAAAAGGTTGAACAGAGAGGAGAAACTCTCCATCTTAACCAGTTCACACTCGTTCATCAAGTGCCTCGCTCTGCTCTGCTTTCTTTCCATCTCTCCCCATCCATTTCTCCATCCCATTCATCTCTCTCTCTCTCTCTCTCTCTCTCTCTCTCTCTCTCTCTCTCTCTCTCTCTCTCTCTCTCTCTCTCTCTC